>OZ035859.1:4702925-5140346 GCA_964034905.1 Itoplectis maculator
ATATAGAGATAGAGATATAGAGATAGAGATAGAGATATAGAGATAGAGATATAGAGATAGAGATATAGAGATAGAGATATAGAGATAGAGATATAGAGATAGAGATATAGAGATAGAGATATAGAGATAGAGATATAGAGATAGAGATATAGAGATAGAGATATAGAGATAGAGATATAGAGATAGAGATATAGAGATAGAGATATAGAGATAGAGATATAGAGATAGAGATATAGAGATAGAGATATAGAGATAGAGATATAGAGATAGAGATATAGAGATAGAGATATAGAGATAGAGATATAGAGATAGAGATATAGAGATAGAGATATAGAGATAGAGATATAGAGATAGAGATATAGAGATAGAGATATAGAGATAGAGATATAGAGATGGAGATATAGAGATGGAGATATAGAGATGGAGATATAGAGATGGAGATATAGAGATGGAGATATAGAGATGGAGATATAGAGATGGAGATATAGAGATGGAGATATAGAGATGGAGATATAGAGATGGAGATATAGAGATGGAGATATAGAGATGGAGATATAGAGATCGAGATATAGAGATGGAGATATAGAGATGGAGATATAGAGATCGAGATATAGAGATAGAGATATAGAGATAGAGATATAGAGATAGAGATATAGAGATAGAGATATAGAGATAGAGATATAGAGATAGAGATATAGAGATAGAGATAGAGATATAGAGATAGAGATATAGAGATAGAGATATAGAGATAGAGATATAGAGATAGAGATATAGAGATAGAGATATAGAGATAGAGATATAGAGATAGAGATATAGAGATAGAGATATAGAGATAGAGATATAGAGATAGAGATATAGAGATAGAGATATAGAGATAGAGATATAGAGATAGAGATATAGAGATAGAGATATAGAGATAGAGATATAGAGATAGAGATATAGAGATAGAGATATAGAGATAGAGATATAGAGATAGAGATATAGAGATAGAGATATAGAGATAGAGATATAGAGATAGAGATATAGAGATAGAGATATAGAGATAGAGATATAGAGATAGAGATATAGAGATAGAGATATAGAGATAGAGATATAGAGATAGAGATATAGAGATAGAGATATAGAGATAGAGATATAGAGATAGAGATATAGAGATAGAGATAGAGATATAGAGATAGAGATATAGAGATAGAGATATAGAGATAGAGATATAGAGATAGAGATATAGAGATAGAGATATAGAGATAGAGATATAGAGATAGAGATATAGAGATAGAGATATAGAGATAGAGATATAGAGATAGAGATATAGAGATAGAGATATAGAGATAGAGATATAGAGATAGAGATATAGAGATAGAGATATAGAGATAGAGATATAGAGATAGAGATATAGAGATAGAGATATAGAGATAGAGATATAGAGATAGAGATATAGAGATAGAGATATAGAGATAGAGATATAGAGATAGAGATATAGAGATAGAGATATAGAGATAGAGATATAGAGATAGAGATATAGAGATAGAGATATAGAGATAGAGATATAGAGATAGAGATATAGAGATAGAGATATAGAGATAGAGATATAGAGATAGAGATATAGAGATAGAGATATAGAGATAGAGATATAGAGATAGAGATATAGAGATAGAGATATAGAGATAGAGATATAGAGATAGAGATATAGAGATAGAGATATAGAGATAGAGATATAGAGATAGAGATATAGAGATAGAGATATAGAGATAGAGATATAGAGATAGAGATATAGAGATAGAGATATAGAGATAGAGAGATAGAGATATAGAGATAGAGATATAGAGATAGAGATAGAGATATAGAGATAGAGATATAGAGATAGAGATATAGAGATAGAGATATAGAGATAGAGATATAGAGATAGAGATATAGAGATAGAGATATAGAGATAGAGATATAGAGATAGAGATATAGAGATAGAGATATAGAGATAGAGATATAGAGATAGAGATATAGAGATAGAGATATAGAGATAGAGATATAGAGATAGAGATATAGAGATAGAGATATAGAGATAGAGATATAGAGATAGAGATATAGAGATAGAGATATAGAGATAGAGATATAGAGATAGAGATATAGAGATAGAGATATAGAGATAGAGATATAGAGATAGAGATATAGAGATAGAGATATAGAGATACAGATATAGAGATACAGATATAGAGATACAGATATAGAGATACAGATATAGAGATACAGATATAGAGATACAGATATAGAGATACAGATATAGAGATAGAGATATAGAGATAGAGATATAGAGATAGAGATATAGAGATAGAGATATAGAGATAGAGATATAGAGATAGAGATATAGAGATAGAGATATAGAGATAGAGATATAGAGATAGAGATATAGAGATAGAGATATAGAGATAGAGATATAGAGATAGAGATATAGAGATAGAGATATAGAGATAGAGATATAGAGATAGAGATATAGAGATAGAGATATAGAGATAGAGATATAGAGATAGAGATATAGAGATAGAGATATAGAGATAGAGATATAGAGATAGAGATATAGAGATAGAGATATAGAGATAGAGATATAGAGATAGAGATATAGAGATAGAGATATAGAGATAGAGATATAGAGATAGAGATATAGAGATAGAGATATAGAGATAGAGATATAGAGATAGAGATATAGAGATAGAGATATAGAGATAGAGATATAGAGATAGAGATATAGAGATAGAGATATAGAGATAGAGATATAGAGATAGAGATATAGAGATAGAGATATAGAGATAGAGATATAGAGATAGAGATATAGAGATAGAGATATAGAGATAGAGATATAGAGATAGAGATATAGAGATAGAGATATAGAGATAGAGATAGAGATATAGAGATAGAGATATAGAGATAGAGATATAGAGATAGAGATATAGAGATATAGAGATAGAGATATAGAGATAGAGATATAGAGATAGAGATATAGAGATAGAGATATAGAGATAGAGATATAGAGATAGAGATATAGAGATAGAGATATAGAGATAGAGATATAGAGATAGAGATAGAGATATAGAGATAGAGATATAGAGATAGAGATATAGAGATAGAGATATAGAGATAGAGATATAGAGATAGAGATATAGAGATAGAGATATAGAGATAGAGATATAGAGATAGAGATATAGAGATAGAGATATAGAGATAGAGATATAGAGATAGAGATATAGAGATAGAGATATAGAGATAGAGATATAGAGATAGAGATATAGAGATAGAGATATAGAGATAGAGATATAGAGATAGAGATATAGAGATAGAGATATAGAGATAGAGATATAGAGATAGAGATATAGAGATAGAGATATAGAGATAGAGATATAGAGATAGAGATATAGAGATAGAGATATAGAGATAGAGATATAGAGATAGAGATATAGAGATAGAGATATAGAGATAGAGATATAGAGATAGAGATATAGAGATAGAGATATAGAGATAGAGATATAGAGATAGAGATATAGAGATAGAGATATAGAGATAGAGATATAGAGATAGAGATATAGAGATAGAGATATAGAGATAGAGATATAGAGATAGAGATATAGAGATAGAGATATAGAGATAGAGATATAGAGATAGAGATATAGAGATAGAGATATAGAGATAGAGATATAGAGATAGAGATATAGAGATAGAGATATAGAGATAGAGATATAGAGATAGAGATATAGAGATAGAGATATAGAGATAGAGATATAGAGATAGAGATATAGAGATAGAGATATAGAGATAGAGATATAGAGATAGAGATATAGAGATAGAGATATAGAGATAGAGATATAGAGATAGAGATATAGAGATAGAGATATAGAGATAGAGATATAGAGATAGAGATATAGAGATAGAGATATAGAGATAGAGATATAGAGATAGAGATATAGAGATAGAGATATAGAGATAGAGATATAGAGATAGAGATATAGAGATAGAGATATAGAGATAGAGATATAGAGATAGAGATATAGAGATAGAGATATAGAGATAGAGATATAGAGATAGAGATATAGAGATAGAGATATAGAGATAGAGATATAGAGATAGAGATATAGAGATAGAGATATAGAGATAGAGATATAGAGATAGAGATATAGAGATATAGAGATAGAGATATAGAGATAGAGATATAGAGATAGAGATATAGAGATAGAGATACAGGGTGTAACAAAAGTACTGAAGCTCCGAAGGCAGGGTGGTAGCTGGTGCCCACCCGAGTGCGCCTGTGAAATTTCAGCTCTGATCCAGTGTTTTCAGTTCCAGTGTTTCACAGTGCCTGGAACTCGTGGCCGAAGGTGCAGGCAACGTAAAAACAAGGTGACAGCAAGTTGCTAGCAACAGTGCCTGGAACTCGTGGCCGAAGGTGCAGGCAACGTAAAAACAAGGTGACAGCAAGTTGCTAGCAAGGTGAGAGGAAGGTGTGAATAGGGTGAGACTTGCTCTTCCCCTGTCCTCCCTTGCTCACTCCCTGCTCTCTCTCTTTGCTCTCCCTCTGCTCTCGTCGCCAGCGCAGAAAAAAATAGTCCCGGACGGATTCTCGGCTAGACTTGGAGATTTGATCCGATCCCGACGAGAATACATGAGGGACTTCGGCCCGGACTCCATCCCCGGCGGAAAGATCATAGAAACTTTGGTCCACATGAATTGCAACGTATGCAAACCTATGGAGCTTAAATAATACCGATATCACATGCAAGTTCGGTGAAGGAATACATGAAAATAAAAAAACTGTGAATGCGGCTCCGTCCCCCAAAGGTGGAAGGAGCCGCATTCACCGTTTTTTTCATCGTTTCTACATTCACCAAAAAAGGCACCTGAAATCGTGTTTCTCCGGTCTCTTCTTCCGTCGATTCTCCTGTACGAAACGCTGGAAACGGCACTGATCCCTGGTCCCACAAAGGTTCTCGTGTGTTGCCGGGAAAATTGGCGCCCGGCCCCGGGAAGTGGAAAAAGTGCGTGCGTACGCGAACAAAGCATGCGCGCGTGGGGAAACCTCTCCCCGGACCCGGACCAGCCCGGCTTACACCGTGGCCAGAGCCAGCGATCCAACTTTTACGATTTCTAACCGGTCATTAATCCGGCCGGTCAGTCATCGTAACCTAATTTCGTGAAAGAAAGCCCGAGCTCCGAGCGAACAATTGCCCATAGCCTACACGCACGCACACAGCCGTGACAGCCGCGCGGCCCTGCGCGGCAACTTCGCGCGGAACTGAGATCGCGAAAGAAAAGACTGACGGCACTCGGGGCTTACGACGCTCTGCATCTGTGTGAGTCCGACGCACCCCTCACCGACAGGCAAATTTCTATCGGCTGCCATTTCCACAGTTTTGCGATATCAGAGCTGAAATTTCACAGGCGCACTCGGGTGGGCACCAGCTACCACCCTGCCTTCGGAGCTTCAGTACTTTTGTTACACATTGTATATTATACTTGTATGAAATTGTCGAACGTATTGCACATGACAGCAGTCACTGTACAGTGGCCAACGCACCACAGAACCCACACCTTACTGGTGTAAAGTTGTAGCGCTCTGCATTGCATCGCATGGTGCGCAATACCGCATCCGGAAACAATTTAACGGCGCGTGATAGGCCTGACTCTCGGGGGCATTCAATGGCGCGTGAAGGTGGTTTAGAAGCGGCACCGACACGCATCCCCGCGCGCCCCATGGGGAGTATGTACGGACTATGGGTACAAGAATGGGACGGGATTGGTAGCGTCATTATGGATCTCTCCGCAGTACACTTTTTCCTCTCGTCCCTTCTCCTATTTTACTGGCACACTCTCATCGCACTCGGTTTACACCGCGCGCATGTCGCGGGTAGTTGCGGATTTGCTGGCTCACGAGAGTTCACACCGGACGCCATATATTTTACGACAGGGAATGAGACAGAGAGCGAAGTCAGGGAAACGAAAGAGGCAGCTCTTGGGGTAGGTCAAGACTGATCCCTCATATTCAGCGACACCCACTCTATTTTTAGAACCAGCCTCAACGTCTGATGAAAAATTATCAACATCCATTATCAACAGTCAACTTTGCGAGGCTCATTATGAGGTCACAACGCGCGAGGATCCACGTTGCATTTTTTTCATTGCATATTAAACGTTTAAATAATAATCGTTTGAATTATATGAATCTTAGTTAGCTTGCTTCTTTGTCATCGCTTTGGGTTTTTTGTATTTTTGCTTTTGCTCTCGTTTGCACCTTTGTAACTTTATGACTTTGTCATTCTGGTCCTTAAAGGATTTATCCCAAGACTTAATAAACATACAATACAATCTTCGTAGAAAAAGGACTGACAACCTTTTTTGTTTTTTTTTTATCGTGATTTATTCCAGGCTCCTCAAAATAATTTTCCTCACTAACAGTCTTCGTTGTACCAAGTGAGCGTAGCGCTCAGTACTGTTGCTAAACATAGAGAATGATCTGTCACGCCCTTCATTTATTTATCCCTCGCGGTTTTTTCGTGCATCTCGCCCCCTGCTCGTTCGCCGGCGAGACTGCGACGTTAATGCGCGGACTGCACGCGCCCATTTGCAAGCCACAAGTAATGGGGCCTGGCGCAGCACAGGCAGCTCTCGCTGGTCAACTGCGGTATTTCACGCACGCGGCCAGTGGCCCCGCGCAGGCCGCATGAGACATGGGCCAATTTGTTACGACGTGCTGTACGCCGCACGCTCTGTATACGCGGGACCAAAAAAATATGCCACCTGAAATTGGCCGCGATCGCCGGGGGTCGCCGGCTCGGCGCTATACTTTTTGCCTCGAGGTTGAGCCAATTCGCCGACAATTAATCACTAATCGATTTCTCCCCATATGGTGTTTGGGATGGCTAACGCTGTATTAGGCAAACGATTTTTTTCCTAGGTGTAGTATTTGTGTTCTAGTTGGGTGTGAAACTCCGCATTATAATGGGCGGACCAATTTTTTAAAACTTCTATGGCGACGTAATTTTTTCAGTCTATTTATTTTTTTTTATTTCTTTGTAATAGAATCTCGATCTAAAAATCACTGATAACACCGGATGAAAGGTAATGCGTAGTTCCTATATAGGATTCTAAAAGTACCCTTTTCTCAAACATCAGTTTAACTTTTATAGGCGTCAAGCTAAGATTAGCCTTCAATAAAGATTACTTTTTCGAACATCATAAGCGTGAAAATGGAAACCCAAGTTTGAGACATTAGTGCACTAAATGGACCCTTTGGTGTTATCAGGGAACTCGTACGTATTCTTGTGCGTACTTTCGAAAAAAAAAATCGAAAAGTTCCAACAAAACGGGCCGTTTTCGCCATCGCAAGAAATACGATCCCTGGATGACCTTCCTCCGTCCAACGCTTCTCGTTGCTCGCCTATTCTCTCGGACCCTTTTTCAGCTTCTTATACGCCACTCGTTCGTGTTCATCTTCGCTGCTCGTTAATCGTTCGCGAGTGCGAAGTCGAGCGGAAAAGCGGGGGCTGTTCGAATACCGATAATATCCGCATGAAAGTGGAAAAGCGTGCCTCGGCTTGCGAGCAGCCATTGAAGGGAAAACGGCAAACAGTGCTGCCGTCAGAATTTCAAAACTCAGCTGGCGTCAAACTCCACAAAAGTGTATAAGTTATAAAAGTCATAAGTCATAAGTCTATAAGTTATAAAATTAGTTTACAATCGAAAAAAAAATTATTGTTTTGCGTTAGCAGAATGTGTGACGAACGTCGACGTAAAACAAAAGAACATGTTACAAAGCGTTTTGTGAACTGCTTCGTCGACTGTGTGTATCATCTTAGGCAGATATCGATGTGGTTAAACCAAATGGAAACAATGCTTCCGCAATAAAGCACAAAAAAGAAAAAAAGAAATATCTATTGCAGCGATTCTTCACGTCCGCGCGACCAATAACCCCGACTAAAGCGACCAATCAGCAACAAAAAGCGACCAACACGAAAAGCGGCGCCATTCGCGGTGACCAGATATGGGATACGGGGTACAGTGGTACGGACATTTCGTTCTGGAATAAATAGCAGAGGTGAAAATTATGTAGGCGGCTGATGTATGTCCCATTCACCTTGGATTAATGTATCGTCGATATTACGGCGATGCATCAAAACTGCCTAAAAATTGCGGCGTTGATATATCGGGGAAAGGGGGGGTTGCGGCTGCACGGAGAGAACGTGGAGGGAGGAAAAGGGGCGAGAGAGTTAAAGTCGGCCAGCGGGACGGCGAAATGTATCACCGGAACGCGCGGCACAGTGTTCGCCGGGATGTCGGTGGTGCGACCGTGGCGCTGGTGTTGGAAACACGGTTAGTGGAAGGTATGGGCACCAGATACCTTCCACCTTGTATTTGTGTGCTCGTCGTTGTACACGTGCAAAATGCCGGTTACCACGACGATTGTTGAATGTGCAGCCGGGCGAACGCTTTCGTTTCTGTGGCTTTTCCACACTACAGCCGCACAACGACAATGGCACACAACACTTGCAACCACTTTTCGCGCAGATTTTTATAATTAATTTTCGCAACAACGAGGGGCTGCACGCCTGCATACCCACTCACCAGCTATTTTCCTCGCGCTCGAACTATAATGTATCATATTACGAATTCATGAATGTATATTTCCGACCCATACGACCAGCAACCCATACTACTGGTGATACTACGTGTGTAACAATTAAATTCGTAAACACGCAAGGCCTTTTGGCTCTTGGTGTGACGATAAAAGGGATGAAATAAAAATGCGAAAATGTGTTTCGTTTCCAGAGGACAAAATGCGGGAACGAGACGAGAAGTCGTCCGAGAGAGGAGGAGAAACGTTCCATTCTTGCTTTTAGTTCTCAATGTGAATAACCAACTCGAGGCTCGTTTCCCGCGCAAAAAAATGAAGTATGAAAACAGTATTGCCGAAGTCTTAAATTGTATTTAAATTACAAGTATGTATGTATTTAAATTCAAGTCCTTAAATGTAGGGGTTTGTTTTTAGGGTAAATCTGCCTCTAGGAATCTGAATCTGCGGTCAATAATTCGATAATTTATAAAATCTGTGATTTATAAATTGTAAATCCAATGTTTTTGAAAAAATTGATTTTTCGATCGCAGATTTAGATCCTAGTGGCAAACTTACCCAAAAACGTACCCCTACAATTAAGGAATTACATTTTTGGAGTATAATGAAGTCTGTATTTTTCCAATACGACAGCTTTCACATACTTAGAATTTAAATACAATTTAAGACTTCGGCAATACTGTTTTCATTTTTTGCGCGGGTTGTCGCCGGGCATTCGCTTTTGCTACAGCAGCGAGCAGAGACTACAAGCTGATCGAACAAAATTTCAAGTGATAGTTTATATATACTTTTCGCGCAGATTTTTATAATTAAATTTCGCAACAACGAAAGGGCTGCACGCCTGCATACCCACTCACCGGCCAACAGCTATTTTCCTCGCGCTCGAACTATAATGTATCATATTAAAAATTCATGTGTGTATATTTCCGACCTATACGACCAGCAACCCATACTACTGGTAACACTGCGTATGTAACAATTAAATTCGCAAACACACAAGGCCTTTTGGATATTGTCGCGACGATAAAAGAAATAAAATAAAAAATGCGAAAATGTGTTTCGTTTCCAGAGGACAAAATGCGGGAACGAGACAAGAAGAGCCGTCGGAGAGAGGAGGTGAAACGTTGGAATACGAGGACGAGGCGTGGAAAACGAAAGAGCAGCGAGACAGAGCGGGGCGAACGACCAATTCCCGCCCGTTTCTCAGTGGCAATTAAAGAAATGGCACCGTAAATCGCGCAAATGTATGTGTCCGAGAAGTGCAGCGCGCGGTCTCGCTGCTGCACTTTTATTTTCTAGACCGGTAGCCGCGCAACCGGCGGCACAGCTAGACGCTCTTCCTAACACTCTTAAGGTTTATTTCCCGGGCCATTGCATATTTATCAGGTTCCTCGTGGATGCAAGGGAAAATAATGGGCGAGGTAAAGACGGAGAAAGCGGACCATTGAAAAAGAACCACTAAAACCTATCTTCGTGAAAGTCTCGTCGAAAAACATAGATTCGTTTTCCTTCCTTATTTCCGTAACCTTACTTCATCAAGAAGCCTGGGGCAAGCAGTGAACTTGCACCTCGACGAAAATCTAGGACAGAATCTGCCCGGACAAAATGTCCCTAGACGGAATCGTCCCTGACAAAATTTCTCCCTACAAAATCTCCTAATTTTCAACTGAAAAACGTGGACAATGGTGACCATTGCATATTTATCAGGTTCCTCGTAGATGCGAGGGAAAATAATGGGCAAGGTAAAGACGGAGAAAGAGGACCATTGAAACAGAACCATTAAAACATATCTTCGTGAAATTCTCGTCGAAAAACATAGATTTGTTTTCCTTCCTTATTTCCGTAACCTTACTTCATCAAGAAGCCTGGGACAAGCAGTGAACTTGCACCTCGACGAAAATCTAGGACAGAATCTGCCCGGACAAAATGTCCCTAGACGGAATCTTCCCTGACAAAATTTCTTCCTACAAAATCTCCTTATTTTCAACTGAAAAACATGGACAACGGTGACTATTGCATATTTATCAGGTTCCTCGTAGATGCGAGAGAAAATAATGGGCAAGGTAAAAACGGAGAAAGCGGACCATTAAAAAAGAACCACTAAAACATATCTTCGTAAAAGTCTCGTCGAAATACATAGATTCGTTTTCCTTCCTTATTTCTGTAACCTTACTTCACCAAGAAGCCTGGGGCAAGCAGTGAACTTGCACCTCGACGAAAATCTAGGACAGAATCTGCCCGGACAAAATGTCCCTAGACGGAATCCTCCCTGACAAAATTTCTCCCTACAAAATCTCCTAATTTTCAACTGAAAAACATGGACAACGGTGACCATTGCATATTTATCAGGTTCCTTGTAGATGCGAGGGAAAATAATGGGCAAGGTAAAGACGGAGAAAGCGGACCATTGAAACAGAACCACTAAAACATATCTTCGTGAAAGTCTCGTCGAAAAACATAGATTTGTTTTCCTTCCTTATTTCCGTAACCTTACTTCATCAAGAAGCCTGGGGCAAGCAGTGAACTTGCACCTCGACGAAAATCTAGGACAGAATCTGCCCGGACAAAATGTCCCTAGACGGAATTTTCCCTGACAAAATTTCTCCCTACAAAATCTCCTTATTTTCAACTGAAAAACATGGACAACGGTGACCATTGCATATTTATCAGGTTCCTCGTAGATGCGAGGGAAAATAATGGGCAAGGTAAAGATGGAGAAAGCGGACCATTGAAACAGAACCACTAAAACATATCTTCGTGAAAGTCTCGTCGAAAAACATAGATTTGTTTTCCTTCCTTATTTCCGTAACCTTACTTCATCAAGAAGCCTGGGGCAAGCAGTGAACTTGCACCTCGACGAAAATCTAGGACAGAATCTGCCCGGACAAAATGTCCCTAGACGGAATCTTCCCTGACAAAATTTCTCCCTACAAAATCTCCTTATTTTCAACTGAAAAACATGGACAACGGTGACCATTGCATATTTATCAGGTTCCTCGTAGATGCAAGGGAAAATAATGGGCGAGGTAAAGACGGAGAAAGCGGACCATTGAAAAAGAACCACTAAAACCTATCTTCGTGAAAGTCTCGTCGAAAAACATAGATTCGTTTTCCTTCCTTATTTCCGTAACCTTACTTCATCAAGAAGCCTGGGGCAAGCAGTGAACTTGCAACGCGACGAAAATCTAGGACAGAATCTGCCCGGACAAAATGTCTCTAGACGGAATCTTCCCTGATAAAATTTCTCCCTACGAAATCTCCTAATTTTCAACTGAAAAACATGGACAACGGTGACCATTGCATATTTATCAGGTTCCTCGTAGATGCGAGGGAAAATAATGGGCAAGGTAAAGACGGAGAAAGCGGACCATTGAAAAAGAACCACTAAAACATATCTTCGTAAAAGTCTCGTCGAAATACATAGATTCGTTTTCCTTCCTTATTTCCGTAACCTTACTTCATCAAGAAGCCTGGGGCAAGCAGCAAACTTGCACCTCGACGAAAATCTCGCCGGAAAAAATCTTTCAGGACCAAATCTCATCGTTTTTGACTGGATAACATCGACAACGGTGACCATTGCATACCGCATACAACATAATTAGAACTTGTCAGCATTGTGATGGACACGAGGCACGGACAACGTATGTGGCCACCAAAATTCGAACATCAACCGAAAGGCCAGAGCTCGACGGTCACCACAGTAGGTGCCGATCGATCAATCCCTTGCCTAAATTATTGTTCGTGTGCCGCACGTCGATGTCCGCCGCAAACAAGTTATGGTTCGTGTTGCCGCGTCGGAATCTATCTACCCTCCCGCCAACGCGTGTTACAGCTGTTTACGTGGTCATCGTGATTTCTCATGATGTTTCAATATCAAGAGCGAAACGTCGATGCTGCGGGAAATGAAGGTTGAGCTGTTTCAATATTGTCATAGGTCGTCAAAGATGACAAAGATCGCAAACAATGACAAAATCTTAATTTTAAGGTAGTTCTGTCGCTTCACGCTCACATCGCATAAGTTTTCGAAAAATGAGAGGTAATAGCTAACACTTTAAAATTTTTGTTTTTGCTTTGAATTTTGTCATTTTTTCAATAAAAAAAAAAAAAAAAAAAAAAAAAAAAAAATCAAAGCAAAGAAAAAAATTAAAAAAAAATTCTATGTATTCAGAAAAATGAACCAATCATTTTCATTGAAACAAAAAATTGGATTGTCGGACGATTTGTTCAACAATTACATTTTTCATCAATTTTTTAATAACATTTTGGAATAATTATAATGCCAAATGAATCTTTTTAGCACCTACAATATGTATGATTTTTTTTGTAACTCATGCACGTAATGTCGCACATTTCGTGCCCGCAAAGCGTGCGTGAGATCGCGTATTATGCTCATGTCAACGTAGATAATTTCACGTACGCCATCTGGTGCGTGAAGTTATCTACATTACTTCACGCACACATTGGCGTGCGTGAAACTATCTACAAGATGATCTCACGCACGCTTTGCAGGCACGAAGATGTGCGACATCACGTTGACATTCGTTACAAAAAGTAGTATGTGATACATGGGCGACAAAGCGGCCATCCCGCGGAGGTTAGGAAGCAGTGCACTCGCCTCCTCTCGTGCTACAAACAACACTCGGCTTCGCCTCGTGCCGTTGTAGCACTCGATTTGGCGAGTGCACCGCTTCCTAACCTCCGCGCGTAATGGCCGCTTTCTCGCCCTTGTATCACAAAGTACTATTTTCAGATTTTTATATTGTCGAGAAGTGTTAGCAATTCGCTCTCATTTTTCGGAAACTTATGCAAAGTGAGTGTCAAGCGACAGAACTAACTTAAACAGTAGGAAAACTGTTTCGGTGTTTCCTAACTGAAGCATTTAGACCCTCGCAATCGGTTGATTTTTCTCGCAATTAGTTGCTGCAAAGCCGCGAGACCATCGAGAGACTTTCTCCCTGGCGTTTACAAATTCTCTGTGGTGTGGCCGACCCTCTCGGTCCGAGCTGACGGGACGACGGCAGCGGCGGCGGTGGCGGCGGTTGTGGGAGTTGTGGGCGTCAGTGATATCCCCTGCGGGTGCGGGCCGCCGCCGCCACCGAGGTGTCTTGGCTACGAACCCGTCCTCCAGCCTAATTCGTATTCACGAACCGTGCGGGCAACCTCCTTAATCGCAACCCCGGCAGAATTTAGGATTTCTCAAACTGCCGTTGAAAAGGGATTTGAACCATCGGTGAAATCGTGCCCCCGGGTGATATTTCGTCTCGTTCCGAGAGCCCCGAGCATTGGCGCAAGCACCGAAGGCTAGCGTATTCTGTTCTCCTACGAGCTCCGTGATCATTTTCACGTATGCTCTGACAATAGGACGGGTGATCCGAAAATAAAAGCAAAAACCGATGTCCCAAATAAATCTTCCGAAAGTTAGTTTATATTACAATGATTGTATTTCCAACAGGGATACGAACATCGCTTACATTTATCTTCAGTATCGACATCTTTTAATGACAGCTCTTTTGATCGACAGTGTAAACTGGAAGTAGTCGGACATAGACAAAAATGAGATATACTTATCAGGGCTACCTTAGGTATGCCAAATTCGGGCCTGATTGAGGTAAATTTGATCAGGCAAACTTTGGATTTATCAGATTTGGACATGAATAAGGGATACCTTATCAGGCATACCTTACGTTTGCCGGAGGAAAACCTGATCGGGCAAACCTTGGATTTACCAGATCTGGACCTGAATTTATCAGGCATACGTTACGTTTGCCGAACCGGGCCTGAATAAGGAAAATCTGATCAGACATACCTTACATTTGCCACATCCGGACCTGAATAAGGAAAGCCTGATCAGACATCCCTTACATTTGCTAGATCTGGCCCTGATAAGGTTGACCCTATCATATCAACCTTTTCCATGTCTGATCAGGCCCATATGTGACGACAGAGCTGCCCCACCAGAATTTCTAGTCGAGTTGCTCGAGTCCAGAATTCACTAAGCAATGTATATGCGGCACGGGCCTAATATTATCGATGACGTATAAAGAAAGTCAGTACGGTTCCACTATAATAATAACCAATATAAAGGGCTTGCCGAAGGCTTCTATTCCTAATCGAAATTTCGAACTATCGAGAGTGAACCTTCGTCACCATGGTGGAGGTCGCGGAGCAGCTTCGTCTAGGGACAGCATTGAGTGCATTAGTACCCATCGCGTAATGTTATATCCCATTGTTCCGAGCGAGCAAGAGCGTTGCAGTCCCTTTCCCATTCTTGCTTTTACTTCTCAACGTGAATAACCAACTCGAGGGTCGTTTGGTCGCCCGCCATTCGCTCTTGCCGCAGCAGCGACCAGAGACTACAGGCTGATCGAACGCAAATTCCAAGTGATAGTTCAGCGGAGTGTCCCACGATCGAAAACGTGACCAGGCAATTGCCTCGGTCGTCACTTGACAGTGTTGCACGGGGTTTACACGCTCGCGTAATATACGATAAGCAGTTACCCTCTGTTAGTTACTTACCCTGACTTCCCGTGTACAGCGCACATTCGCAAATGTGCCGTGGCGAATAAATACCAACTGTACGGAACACAAGCTCCGGTAGCTGATATCAATTATGCCGCGGTTAGCGCTAAACTGCGGAAGATGTTGATAATGATGAGATCGTGAAGAAGAACTGATGGGTTGGTAGAAAATTTACGACGTTACAGCCGACGCTACTCAGGCCCTGGTAAGGGCCGTGTCTTCCCTGTCTGAGCCTGATCAGTGACGAGTTTGGACCAATGTAACAGAATGCAGCAGATTTTCTATCTGGGACACTCGGCACTAGTCAGGCCCTGGTTAGGGTCATGTCTTCTTTGTCTGATCAGTGCCTGGCTTGGGCCGAATGTAACAGAATGCTACAGAACTTCTACCTACAGTGTTTTGCTGAAAACTCTAAACTATCCTCAGACTCTTGAACAGAGCTGTAAATGCCTAATACTTATAGAAATATTGATGATGATACGATCAGCTCTATAATTATGATTGTTAAGTATAACATGTAGCGATTATAATACGATAACGAAACTTTTGAATGGTTGGAAAAATTATTATTTTTTAATAAAAAATGACGGTCATCTTTTTGCAAAAAAATGGAAAAAGATGATTAATGCATTAACAAGGTAGTGCATTAATTATTTCTTCCATTTTTTCCACTATTTCTTCCAACATTAAAGCAAAAATCACAACACATTATTATTATGAAATCATAATTATGAAACAAATTGTACTGTAAACTATATCTCATGAATTGATGAGGATTTACAACTCTGCTCTTGAGAATTTCACAAGATGTCAAAACAAGACAATTTCACTGCACGATTTTTTTACGTTCACTCCAAACGAATATCTGCCATTTCCAAAAAAAAAATGGAATCCTCTGACTTTCAGCTTACTCGGCCAGATCGAACCGCCGCCAGGTTGAACCGAGGGTCTGCATTTGAACCCATGGTTCTGCGGGCCACGACTGCGGGCCAACAACGTGTACTCGCTGTACTAGTTTGTGTACTCCCGATACTGACTTCCCTGCATCGTTGGCGCACACGGCATTCACTCTTCGCAAGTCTGGCGCGCGCTCGAGAGGATAGCAAGCAGCACGAAGAGCTTCGTATCTATTCGATAGTCAATACTACGTGCAGCAACGTCATACACACATTGTGTGTGTGCCTTGATATGTATATAGCTGCGAGCTAAGGATATCGATAGATAGGTTTATACCGAACACAGAGGGACGCTGGTGTTATACAACCTTTATCGCTGGGTTCGGTGCAGCGGCAAGGTGTCGTGTTCCGTACGTAGCGCACTGACAGCTATTGCAACGGCTTGGTCGCGCAAGCTTCGGGGAAACCTAGTTGCGACTTCGTGCATAAGTACTATACCGGCTAGCGACGTACGTTGACCTTACGACATTTTAGTGGATTCCGTGTATTTGATAAAAGAGGTAGTCCTTTTCTAAACAAATGGAAGCTTCGGGTGTTAACAACACATTTATATTGTCACGAGATACATTCTATGGAAAAGAGAGTAGTTAAAAAATTCCGTTGCCCTTGGTGTATCGATGATGTTGAATTTTGCATCGTTGGAATGCAAGAAAAAAAAAATTATTCTAGTGATTCTAAAATTTCTTTGGGTTCATTAGAATAATTTTATTTTTTATTTTCAATGCTTTCCAACGATGCAAACTTCAACATAATGTGCATCATTACCCAGTAAACGCAAAGTAACAATTACATCGCAGTTATATTACAATTTCCTACTCAGGTGTGTGATTGTTATATTAACAAGGGTTTTATATAACCATTACATTGTAATGTAACTGCAACGTAATTGTTACTTTGTTATTACTGGATAGAACAGCAGAAATTCAATTGTGATCCCGTGGGACAATTTTAGCGCCAAAAGATAAAATCCATTATCATAGATATGCATATGTCCAACATTGCTTGAATAGTTTAATTCCGAGATAAATCTGTACGCCGAATGGACGTATTATCACTTCTATGTACTCTACTATTGAATTTGCAGATCGTAGCAATAAGATTCGGTTTGATGTCTACTCGAATCATAGCACTTTCGAGCATTCTACCGAGCAGACACACACACACAGATACACACGCACAACTTGGCTGATCCATTATAGTGTGTAGAAACAAATCCCCGGGCAATCGTGTGTGCCAACTCGATTATTATACGCAGAGAGACTCCGTGCAGCAGAGTGAAAGCCCAGTCTCCCCTTAGCGCCGTGTCCGGACGTAACTCGAGAGTGCGACGAGGACGCGGATACATTGAACGAGAGAACCAATGGAGTTTCACAACCGGCGGTGTGATGTTATCTCAACTCTCCGTACACCCGCGCGCCACTGCTGCCGGTTACTCGATGTGCCGCGCATTTGTTATACCTGTCAATTGGCACTGTCAGTCGACCGGGGCTATTTCGCCTTTGCCTTCCACCACCCACCCCTTCCCCCGCGACGACGCGTTCAGCGCATGAGTTTCACTTCTGGCTTAACGATGTGTTATACTAATGCACACACGCTTCGCTACCCTTCCAGCGCGAGGCACGACCACTCGCGGGTGGCCAATTTGCGTGGATGAGCTCCCGTGTACGCACGCAATTTACCGAGTAAATGAAACCTCCTCGACTGCCGTGTTCCAGCTCAATGATTTCTCCTCTGCGGGCAAATCGTCATATTATTTGAGAAGAAACAACGAATGTATCGGAAGTTTAACGGTGCAGTACAATGCAGTCTGAATGTTTTGTCGGAGGATGCTATTTATTAACGCGGATTCATAGACTCGGTGAACGTTATAATATTGGCAGCAGCAAAGAGGTGATAACGTGTTTTTATGGAAATCGTGAAATAGTTTTTCTACAGTAAAACTAATTTGTGAAAGTGTAAAGGAAAGTTTTGAAATGATCTGTTATATCGATTGGCCTGCCTAAAATTATATTCAGATGAAATTCCGACTGGTCAAATTATTATCTCGCGGCAGTGATAACGACTTTCTATTGCGCGTGGAGGTCAAAATAGTAAATGACCGAAATAGTGAATTGCTAAAATAGCCAATTTAAAAATAATGAAGGTCTGAATGTAGATCATTACGGAATTCGCTATCTAAGCCATTCGTTATTTGGATCATTCGCTATTTTGATCCCCCATTTTATTAAAATGCAGCCAAAATTGCTAACGATCCAAATAGCGAATGGCTAAAATAGTGCATTTTATAATGATTGTCATTCGTGATTCAGCCGTTCATTATTTCTGAATTCGCTATTTTAGCCATTCGCTATTTTGGTAATTTACTATTTTGATTGCAGGAAATAATTTTTCTACGGCGAAACTAATTTGTGCAAGTGTAAAGTAAAGTATTAAAATGATGTGCTATAGCGATTGGCCTGCCTAAAAATATATTCAGATGCAACCTCGACGGGTCAAATTATTATCTCGTGGTCGCAAGTCCACCACCGGACAAACTTATTTCTAACGTAAGATACGTACTGCCGGAAGAGTATAGGGAACTGTTAGAATGCATGATCTCGTACCTTATATAATTCAAGTTCACCAGATCGTTCCAGCGTGCTTTCAGTCCGTAGCAAGATGCGATAGAGAATAAAGCGCTGTTTCGAATTACTATCTTATTCTCTGACGCTCGTAGGATACCATTAATTACAACGCTCCCCGGCTTTCCCGTTGGCGGACCTCGACAACAACTCATTCTTTTGTGCCGCGGGCCGAAAATCCCCGTGTCTCGTCGACACGGGCCTTCGATCTCGGACGTCGTAAAGCTCTTCCATCCTATCACGGACTGTAATTACATATCGATTCGAGAAACGTATTACTTGCTTCGGTCCCTTTATCTTTCTCGTTTTCTTCGGCTACCTCGATTTGCTACCCACGTGCCCTCCAACTCCAATATCCTAACTCTATCCTATATCGTATTTATATGTTTGCGTCGAGCGAATGTGTGTAACATCTACGAAAAAAACAGCTTTTAAAATCCCTGAAAATAAAAGTGGAACCTTTCAATAGCAAACCCAATATTTTATGAATTTGTAAATAAAAATAGTAAAATACGACTGCACGTCGACTGAATGTGCACTAAGAATAGTACTTTGTGATACAAGGGCGAGAAAGCGGCCATTACGCGCGGAGGTTAGGAAGCGGCGCACTCGCCAAATCGAGTGCTACAACGACACGAGGCGAAGCCGAGTGTTGTTTGTAGCACGAGAGGAGGCGAGTGCACTGCTTCCTAACCTCCGCGGGACGGCCGCTTTGTCGCCCATGTATCACATATTACTTTTTGTAACGAATGTCAACGTGATGTCGCACATCTTCGTGCCTGCAAAGCGTGCGTGAGATCATCTTGTAGATAGTTTCACGCACGCCAATGTGTGCGTGAAGTAATGTAGATAACTTCACGCACCAGATGGCGTACGTGAAATTATCTACATTGACATGAGCATAATACGCGATCTCACGCACGCTTTGCGGGCACGAAATGTGCGACATTACGTGCATGAGTTACAAAAAAAAAATTACTTGAAATGTAATGTACAAGGACGAGAAATTTTTATTTATAAACTGGCATGCTAAATTTATTATACAAGTGCGAGGTCAAATTTATTTTTGATACAGTAATTTTTGTAATTTGCGTTTATTTTACTGTAAAAGTACTTTAATTTTTTTAATTTACTCGAATTTCATTGCAAAGGTACCTTAATTTAATATCACAATCGTACATTTAATTTAATTGACGAGTTTATGGATACAAAGTTCCAGTCTTTTCTGACAGTGTGTGTAACATCTGCGAAAAAACAACTTTTCAAACACCTAAAAATGAAAGTGGAATCTTACAAATGGGAACGCAATATTTTACGAACTTCCAAATAAAAATAAGACTGCACCTCAATGCGCCGATTTATTAATTGCTTTTTTATCGAGAACCAAGGTACTCACCGAATATATAGGTACTCGTAGATTCATGTTACGCGTACGTACTTCAATTTCGATTACACAGACATAAATTAGCCGTGTTCGCTAAGTGAAAATTTCCTCGCTATTCATTTTTTAATTATTCATGCCAGCGGTGTTTTTTTTTCTTCTTCCGACCAACAACTTTTCATCTTCCCTTTCATCACGTCGTACAGCTTATAGCAGTTGGCGCTGAACTCCAGATTTTCAAGGATAGAGGCAATTCCGTGCAAGCCGGGCGAGGAGGGGGTGGGGGGGGGGGGGGAGGTAGCAGCTCTCGCGAAGCTTCTTCCGTCGGGTGCTAAATTTTCCACGCAGGATTATACTCGTCTGCGTCCTACGCTGCCGCTTCAGTCTGGCCCGACCTCTTCCCCTCGTTTACTCCGCCTTCCTTTTTCACTTGGGGAGGTAAGAGCAAGAGAGCCAGACTGTTCGTAATAAGAGAGCGATGAACATTTTTCAGGCGCTCATAGCAGCCGCCTCTCGTGCGGAATACCGAACATTCCACGAAATTACCCATGCATCAACACCGAGGGAATTTAGTTTTCTCTTGAGACTCCCATCGCTTGGTCGGTCTTTTTTATTATTATTATTTTTTCTTTATCCTCAAGATGACGAGGTGTTAACCCGTCAATCATCTAGTTTACCACAATCGATGCCTATTTGCACACAAAATGCAATCCAAAATGTCCAAAATGTTTTTACAACCGTTGGCCGATGCAAATTGGTCGGTTTTTATTATTATTATTATCATTATTCTATATCCTCAAGATGACGAGTTGTTAACCCGTCAATTATCTAGTTTACCACATTCGATGCTTATTTGCACAAAAAATGCAATCCAAAATGTCCAAAATGTTTTTACAACCGTTGGTCGATGCTTATTTGCTGTGCCAACGGCTATGGAATATTTGTTAACGGGCTGACGCGCCGTTAACAAATATTTCAGTCTTAAAAAAAATTATACTAATTCCTCCTATTAAATTTGGTGAAGTTACCAAATAATCGATATAACTGCGACGGTAAACGCGTAGCCAACGGGCTACAATTTTTTTTAAGTATTCTGCAAAATGACATCCATGAAGATCTCACAAAAACGTTAATTCACACTTTATCTATGGAGTATTTGCTAACGGTCTGACGCGCCGTTAACAAATATTCCACAGTCTTAAAAAAATTATACTGATTTCTCCTGTTAAAATTGGTGAAGTTACCAAATAAAATAATCGATATAACTGCGACGGTAAACGCGTAGCTAACTTGCTACGATTTTTTTAAGTGTTCCGTAAAATGACATCCATGAAGATCTCACAAAAACGTTAATTCACACTAGTTGGTCGCAAGAAAAGGTTACACCGCTTGCCTACATGATCCCAACGTGTATGCGGAGTCCGAAGACTCGGCTGAGTTTCGTGCAACGCTTCTGGAGGTCGAGTTCACTGCTGCCGTAAGAGAAAAGCGAGGGAATTAAGAGAACCCGAGGAAACGCTGAACGGTCGGCAGACACGAGTGGTAATATCTCGGGGCACGATGTCTATATAATGTTAAGGAGTATGGAACCGGTAGGCACTCGACTCAGGTTTTGTGGTGCTCGCTGACTCGCAAACTATTACCCGGGTGTCTCTCTATCTCTCTCTTTCTCGCTGCTGTCCGTGGAGCTTGCGTGTATAATGAAAGATCGCAGTGGCTGGTGACACGATGAGAAAGAGGGGCGGCGGCACCATTTACCATCAGCGGCGAGCACAAGGGGCGGCGGCGGCGCGAAGGCAGAATGCGAAAAGACCGCTCGCTAAGAATTTCTAGCTATCCACAAGCGTGAGTCTCGCGAACAGCCCGTGACGTATGAACCCTGCGGAGAACCGAGGCCGAAGAGCAATTTCGCCGAGAGAACGCGAGGAAAGCTTTACCGTTCACCCAGCGCCTTCGGACCAGCTCGTGAGGAATTAAAAACTTTTTTACTATCCCTAGCTGCGAAACTCGGCGCCCTCTCCAAGTTCATGTTCGCGAATGGACGAATGACTTTTGCTAAGATCTCGACGATCTCTGGGACCTTATAGCTTGAAATCGGGTTCTTTAGGGCTCGTCGTTAACGAAAATAATGGTTCACGACGACGGAGACGCGGAAAACGAAGACACGCTGCTGGGATGGGAGAGACAATAATTTATGAACTGTTTAACTGAGTCGGAGGCTTCGACGAAAACAATGTTCAATGAAAAAATACCGTTAGGGTCGAATAAGTTCAAACATTGGTGATAAAAAAGAGCAAACAGTGCATGACGGAACAATTAGAACAATATTTTGTTTGTGCGTTTTTTTTTTAGCAGAATGAGGGGCGAAAACCGCTATTTAAAAAAATTAGACAAAATTCTGAAAATATTCATACGTATTCAGAAATTTGAATGTATAATTTCCATCAGAAGAAACAGATGGGTTGTCGGGTAATTTGTTGAAAAATTTATTTTTTCGTAAATTTGTTAATAACATTTTGGAGTTATTATTGTGCAAAAACAATACTTTCAGCACCGTCTACGTACTTGATTTTTTTTTCAGATTATGATCCCATGGAGAAGTGTTCGAAATTTTCTGCGAAATTGTCATTTGACAGGACAGTATCGATCCGACTACCTTAAGGCGCAAGGACTACCTTCACAAGAGAAATTAGTGTAATTTTTTAAGACTATTGGATATTTCTTAACGGTACCCAAAGTCACCTCGAAAACCAGAATATCCCAGACAAAGATGAGTAAAGCTACGTTTGCGTATTCAACACAATGTCCGCAATTTTTATTTGCGTACGAGTTTGAAAAAACTCTACGCCGTGTTCGAGACGTAGACGGGGTCTGCACTGACCCCTTTTCCACGTCGAACCGTCCCGGCGATCTGGAAAAAGGCACAAATACCGCGACGACGACGAGCGTCGAGAGGACGACGACGTAAAACGAACGGACGAAAGCGCCAGCGATATTCCCAGCGTGAAGGAAAAGAAATTGGGAATTTCACGCTTCCGTTGACCATTCGAGATCGGTGGTGGAAAGAAGGTGGAGAAGCAGCCGCGCTTCGCTGATTCTATATGCCTCCGCAGCCGCTTCTATCTCGTCGATGTTATGTATAGAGCGAAGATATACAGGTATACGAAGAAAAGGAGTTCGGTACAGCGTTGTACTTCGTATCGTCCGGCGAGTATCGTGGCCCATAGCGCACACCTCGGCTATCTGATAGAGCGGTGCAAAAGCAGCGGCGACCCAGGCTTGGCAGGTTCCTCTCGACCTATCGCGCTCTTCGTGAAGCAGCTCGCGGCTACCATTCCGGGTGTCGACGCGCCGTTACAGATATAATGTCTCGTGGCAAAACAATATCCGAATTCACTGACATTTTTGAAAAATTACATTTTTTAAATTATTAGAGCTACAGCCTCTAAATTTAATAGCCAACATTCTAAAAAAAACGTTGCAAAAATGAAAATTTACACATGTTGTTTCGTTTCATAGCACACACCTCGTTTCGTTTCATTGTGCATCCTGATTTACTGACATTTTTTAAAAATTACAGTTTTAAATTTTGTAGAGCTACAACTTCTAAATTTAGCAGCCAAAATTCTAAGAAAAACGTTGCAAAAATAAAAATGTATACATATTGTTTCGTTTCATAACGCACACCTCGGCTATCTGATAGAGCGGTGCAAAAGAAGCGGGGAGCCAGGCTTGGCAGGTTCCTCTCGACCTATCACGCTCTTCGTGAAGCAGCTCGCGGCTACCATTCCGGAAGTCGACGCGCCGTTACAAATATAATGTCTCGTGGCAAAACGATATCCGGATTCACTGACATTTTAGAAAAATTACGATTTTTAATTTTTAGAGCTACAGCCTCAAAATTTAGCAGCCAAAATTCTAAGAAAAACGTTGCAAAAATAAAAATGTATACGTGTTGTTTCGTTTTATAGCGCACACCTCGGCTATCTGATAGAGCGGTGCAAAAGCAGCGGAGACCCAGGCTTGGCAGGTTCCTCTCGACCTATCGCGCTCTTCGTGAAGCAGCTCGCGGCTACCATTCCGGGTGTCGACGCGCCGTTACAAATATAATGTCTCGTGGCAAAACGATATCCGGATTCACTGACATTTTAGAAAAATTACATTTTTTTAATTTTTGGAACTACAGCCTCAAAATTTAGCAGCCAAAATTCTAAGAAAAACGTTGCAAAAATAAAAATGTATACATGTTGTTTCGTTTCATAGCGCACACCTCGGCTATCTGATAGAGCGGTGCAAAAGAAGCGGGGAACCAGGCTTGGCAGGTTCCTCTCGACCTATCGCGCTCTTCGTGAAGCAGCTCGCGGCTACCATTCCGGGTGTCGACGCGCCGTTACAGATATAATGTCTCGTGGCAAAACGATATCCGAATTCACTGACATTTTTGAAAAATCACATTTTTAATTTTTAGATCTACAGCCTGTGAATTTAATAGCCAAAACTTGAATAAAATCATTGCAAAAATTAAAATGGCATAAATGTTGTTTAATTTCTTCACAAATGCCATTTCAATTTTCTCCCATTTTTCGGCCTATTTCCGCTGCCATTAAGGGGACTCCCTTAACGGCAGGAAAAGTATATCTTTTTCTGTCACGTCTGTTAATCTGAATTTCATAACAGAGAAGAGCGGCTAATTTCCAGATTTACAATAAACTGTCTAATTTTTCTTCAAGTAACGAAACTGAAATATTTCTTTAATTTTGTAAATACTTATTTCATTTTTCCACAGCTCGTATGCTTTTTTTATATAAAAAAATATTCTATAATAGTACAGTTGGGATCTCTACCTTCCTTTTATAATGACATGAAATTCGCTCGTAAAAAGGTCGGCAGGTAACGCGTACTTTTGTCGTAATAGTCATAAAAAATTGTATGTGACACGGGAGAGACATTGTTCGCAGTGTACTAGACTAAAACTATAAAAATATTCATCAACTCTCGGCTCATGGTGGGTCGATGCGACCAGGTCCCGGAGTTGTTCTACTCCGTGGTATCGTATTATTAAAAGTAAAGTTTTAACGATTAAGTGAAGTTTGTTGAGTATGGTGAATGGAGGTAGCGCACTATGTTATAGTCTGTAAACTGTCTCGTTATACAGTACGTCCGGTCATAATTTTGCAATAAAAGTTTACCTCGGAGGTGTGTTACTACTGTTTTAACAGAGCGCATCTGTAATGCTACCGACTCGAAAGTGGATCCTCCCGATCTGAACTTTTTACGAAGTAAAAAAATAACGTCGAGAGAATTGAGCTTTCGACTAGGGACAATTTCGAATTTCCAAAATTCATATGGAATTGTACAGTCAAATGACAGTCTCTGACTTACCGATTGAAACACTAAAACAACCCATTTCATAAATTCAATTTTACGACACTCATTTCAATCTTCCACTGTTAAAAGGTGAGCAGCGAAATAACATAAGACTAAATGTGCAATTACCGTCGAGGCCTGATTCAAAGTCTAGGCCAAGGGTAGCTATGGATTTTCGCTTTGCGAAGTCGTTCCACCAAACCATTCTATTGTTTATCTCAGAGGTGCGTTACTACTGTTTTAACAGAGCGTATCTGTAATGCTACCAACTCACAAGTGTATCCTCTCGATTTGAACTTTTTACGCAGTAAAACAGGCGGCCAGATCTACGATTTCTGACAAACTGTTCGACCAAATTTTTTTTTTCAAAATCAACTAAAAAAGGGTTGTAACCAGTGTTTTCAGGGGTAGAATATGCGACTTGAGAACGATGGTATAGGTTAGAAGTCGATATTTTGAAAATATAAATTTCGTGACCCCGATTTGGGCTGTTTTTGGCCAGGCGGCCAGATCTACGATTTCTGACAAACTGTTCGACCAAAATTTTTTCTTTCAAAATCAACTAAAAAAGGGTTGTAACCAGTGTTTTCAGGGGTAGAATATGCGACTTGAGAACGATGGTATAGGTTAGAAGTCGATATTTTGAAAATATAAATTTCGTGACCCCGATTTGGGCGGTTTTTGGCCCGGCGGCCAGATCTACGATTTATGACAAACTGTTCAACAAAATTTTTTTTTTTTCAAATCCAACTAAAAAACAACGAAACGTGCACATACACACACACACAAATACATACGGACATTTCGCACAAACCACTTTTCTCGACGTTTTGGACCATTCTGAGTCTACTGACATCAAAATCTCGAAAAAAAATTTTTTCACGAAAACAAAGCTTCCTCTATGAGGAAGCAATAACGTCGAGAGAATTGGACTTTCGACTAGGGACAATTTCGAATTTGCAGAATTCATATGGAGTTGTGGAGTCAAATGACGGTCTCTGA
Organism: Itoplectis maculator; assembly: GCA_964034905.1. Taxonomy (NCBI): domain Eukaryota; kingdom Metazoa; phylum Arthropoda; class Insecta; order Hymenoptera; family Ichneumonidae; genus Itoplectis; species Itoplectis maculator. The sequence goes on from OZ035859.1 coordinate 4,729,377, forward strand.
CTTACCGATTGAAACCGTAAAACAACCCATTTCATAAATTCAATTTCACGATCCTCATTTCAATCTTCCACTGTTAAAAAGTGAGCAGCGAAATAACATAAGACTAAATGTGCAATTACCGTCAAGGCCTGACTCAAAGTCTAGGCCAAGGGTAGCGATGGATTTTCTCTTTGCGAAGTAGTTCCACCGAACCATTCTGTTGTCTATCCCAGGTAGTAAAACAGGTCTTTAGCGCGTTCACTCGTTCGCCCGTCCGCGGAAACGAAAGCTGCAGACAGCGAGTCTATCCCCCGAAGTGGGAGACATGCACACCGATGAGATGAAAGCGGCTATAGCCCGGGTTAGTAGAAACGGGAATGCGCATCCTTTCGCACCCCCGCTAAGACGTAAATTGTCGCTAGGGCTGCGCTGCACTGCAGCCGGCCGTTCCCGTTAATTTAAACCCCGTTGCGACTAACTCTTAACGACTTTGAGTGTCTCACGGCATGAGCCAAGTTTTCTCTCGAGTCACGCGAACTACCGTAAAGACCGAGAGGTGGAAAGGGAGAGGCAAAGGAGGCGACCGAGCTAGAGCTCTAAGTACATCGTAGGTTAGCAAAAGGGCCACTGGGGAGAAAGTCGTCGACGCTTCGGGGTTTCCCGTTTTTTTTTTTTTTTTTTTTTTTTTCGGATACCTTTTTTATTTTACGTCTGATTTCCAGCAACTGGGACTTTCTTATTTATCGACTCCACTTTACTTTTTGAACGCTATCAATTGGACCTGAACCTACACCGTGTCCAAAGTTTCCACTTAACTCGGTAAAGTAAAATTGCTATTCGCGCATTGCCCCGGGATTGGGGCTTCTTATTCCATCAGCAGGCAGAGAGTTTGCTGGACACTCCAGCGAAGAAACGATTCAGGAGAAATGACCAACGTTTATTTATTTACGGGGGGTAAAATGATTTTTTTAAAGAGGTTGGGGCGCTCCACACTAGTCAAAAAAGTGTGCTGATTTTTTAAATAATTTATACACAGTTTTAAGCACCAGTCGATTATTTTTAATGGTGATTCGCATTGCGAGGTATTTTCTTGACCAGGGAAAAAATAAATTGCAACGGATTTGCATTAATATTACCCGATTTACGCAATCTTTTGAAAAGGTAATGTTTATTCAGTTTTTTTCAAAGAATAATCCGTGTTTTTTATTCGATTTTGATCTATCGCGGCTCATTCTCTTCCTTGTATCGCGGCTCATTCTCTTCCTTGTGAGATGCTTTACGCATTCACTGTCTACATATTCGGCAGTATTTACCGTTTAAAAATGACAGATGGTTGTCCACGAAGAAATTTCGTCGATGGGCAAACAAAAGACTGCAATGTGTAAACCGTAAATACTATCAAATATCTAGACAGTGAATACGTAAAGCATCTCTCAAGGAAGAGAATGAGCCGCGATAAATCAAAACCGAAAAAAAAAACACGGTTTACTCTTTGAAAAAACTGTATGAAAAATACCGTTTCAAAAATGTGCGTAAATCGGTTAATATTTAAGCAAATCCGTTGCAATTAAATTTTTCCCTGGTCAAGAATATATATTTTTATTCAAATCACCATAAACTATAGCCAATTGATTAATAAAACTTGTGAAAACGGTTTTTTAAAATGAACACTCATTTGTCTAGTGCGCAGGGCTCCAACCTCCTCAAAGAAGTAGTTACTGCAAACTCAAGTCCCGAGTTCACCCATAACGATATACTCGTCGAGGCTTCGAAAGTCATTTCCACTTCGCTCAATCTGTGGGTGTCGTCGTTGCTTCGATGCGTCCCCGCGCACACGACCCTCGGTGAACCGTTGCGCGATCAATCCAAAAACACTTGGCACGATTCCGACAATTCTCACCGCGCGGAATATCACGAGGGTGTGGATATATAAAATGGATTTGGTTGGTCACAGGGAGATACGTGTTTGTACATGGATGAGAATGAGAAACGATGCCGCGAAAGTGGAAACCTTCGAGTTTCCATGGAGTAAGATCGAATGAAAGAGGAAAAGGAGATGCCAGAGGTAAAAGGATAAAGGAGACTATGGTACGGAAAAATTTGACTTGCATTAAATCCGCGTTGGTGCGAACGCGAGAACGAGGAAGCTGGAGGGCAGAGACGATTTTGTTCAACGACTCGATGGTCTCAAGCTCGTAAACTGAAGTTCCTGCTACATACGTATAGAAAAACATAAGGAGTGCGGTGGGTCGCCGGGGAAACGGAGTCTCGACTTTTCTCTCGACGGTAGGAGACGAAAATAAGAGAGATCGAGCGTATTCCAGCGAGAAGAGCCCCCACCGAGTCCTGAATTAGATATTGGCTTCAATGCGGATCCTCAATCCGGACTACGTATGTTGTGACTGTCTGTATAGATCGTCGAGAAAGCGCTCTCGTGCGGTACCTATGTCTCGAATGTTTTTTTATCGTTTCTTCCACGGCGTAGCACTTACTCGAACTGAATGATGGAGTAGAGATGAAAATATATTTTATGTCAGTGCGGCGTGGAAAGTGCGATTTTCCGTCCGGTTCATGTGCGAAAAACTCCCTTTTCTCGTGATGTAAAATTGTGTATGATACTCGGCGGAAAAATGCTTGCTTCATTGTGGGCAAAACGTTTTTTCAGCTCGTATGCACTGTTAAAAACAACACCAAGGCGATGTATAGAGATAGAGATATAGAGATAGAGATATAGAGATAGAGATATAGAGATAGAGATATAGAGATAGAGATATAGAGATAGAGATATAGAGATAGAGATATAGAGATAGAGATATAGAGATAGAGATATAGAGATATAGAGATAGAGATATAGAGATAGAGATATAGAGATAGAGATATAGAGATAGAGATATAGAGATAGAGATATAGAGATAGAGATATAGAGATAGAGATATAGAGATAGAGATATAGAGATAGAGATATAGAGATAGAGATATAGAGATAGAGATATAGAGATAGAGATATAGAGATAGAGATATAGAGATAGAGATATAGAGATAGAGATATAGAGATAGAGATATAGAGATAGAGATATAGAGATAGAGATATAGAGATAGAGATATAGAGATAGAGATATAGAGATAGAGATATAGAGATAGAGATATAGAGATAGAGATATAGAGATAGAGATATAGAGATAGAGATATAGAGATAGAGATATAGAGATAGAGATATAGAGATAGAGATATAGAGATAGAGATATAGAGATAGAGATATAGAGATAGAGATATAGAGATAGAGATATAGAGATAGAGATATAGAGATAGAGATATAGAGATAGAGATATAGAGATATAGAGATAGAGATATAGAGATAGAGATATAGAGATAGAGATATAGAGATAGAGATATAGAGATAGAGATATAGAGATAGAGATATAGAGATAGAGATATAGAGATAGAGATATAGAGATAGAGATATAGAGATAGAGATATAGAGATAGAGATATAGAGATAGAGATATAGAGATAGAGATATAGAGATAGAGATATAGAGATAGAGATATAGAGATAGAGATATAGAGATAGAGATATAGAGATAGAGATATAGAGATAGAGATATAGAGATAGAGATATAGAGATAGAGATATAGAGATAGAGATATAGAGATAGAGATATAGAGATAGAGATATAGAGATAGAGATATAGAGATAGAGATATAGAGATAGAGATATAGAGATAGAGATATAGAGATAGAGATATAGAGATAGAGATATAGAGATAGAGATATAGAGATAGAGATATAGAGATAGAGATATAGAGATAGAGATATAGAGATATAGAGATAGAGATAGAGATATAGAGATATAGAGATATAGAGATAGAGAGATAGAGATAGAGATATAGAGATAGAGATATAGAGATAGAGATATAGAGATAGAGATATAGAGATAGAGATATAGAGATAGAGATATAGAGATAGAGATATAGAGATAGAGATATAGAGATAGAGATATAGAGATAGAGATATAGAGATAGAGATATAGAGATAGAGATATAGAGATAGAGATATAGAGATAGAGATATAGAGATAGAGATATAGAGATAGAGATATAGAGATAGAGATATAGAGATAGAGATATAGAGATAGAGATATAGAGATAGAGATATAGAGATAGAGATATAGAGATAGAGATATAGAGATAGAGATATAGAGATAGAGATATAGAGATAGAGATATAGAGATAGAGATATAGAGATAGAGATATAGAGATAGAGATATAGAGATAGAGATATAGAGATAGAGATATAGAGATAGAGATATAGAGATAGAGATATAGAGATAGAGATATAGAGATAGAGATATAGAGATAGAGATATAGAGATAGAGATATAGAGATAGAGATATAGAGATAGAGATATAGAGATAGAGATATAGAGATAGAGATATAGAGATAGAGATATAGAGATAGAGATATAGAGATAGAGATATAGAGATAGAGATATAGAGATAGAGATATAGAGATATAGAGATAGAGATAGAGATATAGAGATATAGAGATATAGAGATAGAGATATAGAGATAGAGATATAGAGATAGAGATATAGAGATAGAGATATAGAGATAGAGATATAGAGATAGAGATATAGAGATAGAGATATAGAGATAGAGATATAGAGATAGAGATATAGAGATAGAGATATAGAGATAGAGATATAGAGATAGAGATATAGAGATAGAGATATGTATAGGTCCACACCAATCACGGTGTTAACGCAGTCTGAAATACCGACTTTCACCTCAAAAAGTCAGAAGTGCCGTTTTTCGCGAATTATCAACGGATCGAAGCGGAAATTGAAATACAGTCGTAATGTGAATCTCGTTAATGAATTAGTCAGAATTTTGATTTTCGAAAAAAAAAAAATTACTAACCAATTACCCGGTAGAGGAATCTGTAATGAAAAAATCAATAACACAGGAAAAAGATTAACGAAACGGCTGGTATTAATTTTATACGGTAAAAAGTGTTACTATTAACACTGTAATAAGTAACACTAGGAAAAAGTCTACACCAGCAACGTTTGACACCGCAGATTGTTAACTGTGTGATAGCAGCACTTTTTCGGACTTCTAAAAATGTCCATAATACCATACGAATTACCATGTGACCATAATGCTAGCAAGAAAAGTGTATACAATGTAGGTTTGCAATTATACTTTATTCGCAGTGTATGAATCTCCATAAATCTACGTCAAAGCTCATAAAGTCACGATCCCAAATATGGCAATACAATCCGTAATGTGCAGGTCGGTATCACAAAGCCAAATTGTAAAGGAAACTATTTAGCGAAAGGCTTATCGATTTACCTTTATATGTTTATCGTCGGCAATCTGCACAAAGGCTCAATTCACCATGGGTAGAGAACCTAACCGCGGGTATCAGAATCTGCAGATTATTCGTACTAATCGCGAAAATCAGAATATATCAGTTTATCTCCGTTCTCTTATCATCGTGCGGTAGTAATATACGCCGGATCACATATTCTCAGCCGAACGATGCGTTCGGGCGTTCTCGCCCATTATGCCACCACCGTTGAATGAGTGGGGCTTGAAACCCGTAATTGATCGGCTTCCTTCATTGTGGTTGGCTCTTATGCTTTCACTAAATACCGAACGGCGTAAATGGACGTGTTTATTGATTTGAGAAGAGCACGGATGGATGTGAAGAGAGAAATGATGGTACGCACAGCCCACAAATATTAGTACAATGCGCATCATAGCACATTGATACCTCCTATCAAATCTAGAAATACTTAAAAAAGAAAATGCTCTAGTAGTTAGATACCCAGATGGTTACATCATAAACCAATCAGGATTATGCAGATAGCGATAGGAGCGATGTCCCCGGGACATTAATTTTCTCCAATGTACCTGAACATTTATATTAAGATAGTCGCCGGGTTACGTGCTAGTCAAATGAATGCTTAGACATTGTGACTCACAGACAGACGTTTGGAGGAATTTTAGCTATTTGAGAAATTATTTTATTAATTTAGGTTTGTTGTTCTCTGGGGCGAAAGAAACATGTTACTTGATATCGTAAAAAAAAATCCGTTCATATTTTTCATTTGACTCATTTACGATCTGCTGTCATTCGAGCTCATAACCCTCACTCACATTTTCAAGTTCGATTTCTTTTTCGACTAAATATTCCACAAATATTCCGAAATGCAGAACTGTCAACACTTTCTTCAAACGCTAAAAATAAACTGCATTGCTAGAATAGTCATTAACCAGCATCATTGTCGAGTCTAACTAACTCCACTCCCGCAATAAAAGTGTCTGCTCGGCTACTACATTTTCACGAAAAAAACTGATAAATTCACGATGAAATCGCCAGTAAAGTATATATCTTATGCTTCCATTGGATTCTGTGGATTTCACTCTACAAAAAGCGATGTTTTTTTTTACCTCGTCCCCCTAATCAAAAAGTGTGAAAATTATGTGATTGAAACTGTGATTGAAATGATTTCACCCTGAATTGCATATGAAGTGTACAGAATTAGCAATTTTTGGAATTAAACTTCTAGCGAAACGAGTCGCATAAAAAATCTGGTGTACATCTGACATCATACTTTAATAGAAAAACCAAAATGTTCACATTTATCTAATACATGCCCTAGCGAGGCGACTACCTTAATATCCAGGAATTAATAACGCTCAAATGCATCCGGAGAATTGCTGATTATGTTACTGCAACACGCCTCGAGGGAGACAGAATCAGGATGACAGAGTGAGAGGACACGACGAGCACGATTTGTCTTCAGCGTGTGACTACGCGCAGAGGTTCTTGGCTTGTGTGCGGGTCAGAGGCTCTAAATGACATTTAGCCCGCTGACTGGATGTCAGCCTGCCAGAAGAGACAACGGCGTCTGACTGGACGGATGAACTCGCGCGAGCAGGGCGAAGACTGTTTCGACGTTGAAGAGCAGAGGAGACGTGGCGAAGGGTTCACGCTGACCGGGTCTCCATTTTGATGACCATTTCCATTCCTATTCTGGGTCTTGAACCACACGATTTCATCCATACGGCAAGATACGAGGGAAGAATCTACACTGTGAAAAATGTTTGCGAATTTACATCACTAGAAATTTGATTCATCAGCTGATATATTAAATTTAATACACGAATGTAGTAAAATTCCTGATTTTTATACCACATTTCTTAACTTTGATATTAAATTTCCTAATTTTTATAGGATTCAGTAGAAAATGCTGCAATTTCACATTACACTTGCATGTTCAATTTAATACACCTGTTTCTGTAAACAGGCTTCATTTACTCGTAATGGAAAGTCATGCAAAATATTTTTAACAGTGTAGGAAATGAATATAAAATTTTTAAGTTACTTTGTTCGCACATTCAAAATTGTGACCTGAGATTTAACACAATAACCAGTAGCAGCAGGTGGTATTTACTAGCTGCTGGGTTAGTCCGCTGGCACCTCTGCTCTTAAGTTATGGTGGTTAGCGGCACCTAATTCAGCTTTGCGAAACAACCGAGGCTGCTGCAGTTCCAGCCGGTCACGCTGCACCCCAGGATTGCCCTTACTCGGTGCATCGTGCACAAACTTTTCGAAATACAGATTGCCAACCTTCCGCAGACATTACAGAACTGTAAGGCACAGCATGGCTACGGGGGTAGGACACGATATTGGTGGAGTTGGCTTCTTCGGACTTAAGGACTTCGACTGCTCGATAATAAAGCTTGTACATAACTTTGGTATTAACCCTGGACCACCTGTACCTGACGTACGTCCTTTAAGGAAATTGTTGTACAAGCGAGGTGCGTGGTTAACCAACTTAAATATATTTATGAAGAGAAGAAGGAATACATTTTTTTTCAATAATGCGGCAGAGCCACAAATAAATAACATAGGGTGGACGTACCGTTTTCGGCCATCTTAGGGCAGATTATAGCCATCACATTCAAAGGAATAAATCGAAATATGTAATCGAATAAACAAATCGTCGGTTAGGTCATTCAGTGAATTGAAATGAATTTGTTAAAAAAATCAAGGTGCAATTGTGGGGAAAAAATAATTTGTAGAATAAAATAATAAAAATGGCCACAAAGGTACAGTGGTCATTAACGGTACATCTACCCTAAGTGCAAAAAGTGAGTAATTACTCATATAAATTTAGAAACAGTTTTTTTAGACACAAATTGTTTTTGTATGATGATATACAACGCTCTCATTAGTCTGTGGCTGTGGCGTTTATCAACGGGAAAGTGTCGTTTGAGCATATCTTTAGTTAGCAGGACCTCGAGGTTCGGGATTACTCGCAGCTGGGGGTCCCGAGATTCACTCTGCCTCGTTGCGTCTCGAGCAACGTGACCTGAGATGTCTCGAAGGTCGCGATTTACAGGATGCACACGTATATACTCGCTCGCATTCGCTTCGTACAGGTATTCGTTAAGCAAGGCCGCACTGCACGTGATGCGGAACTCCGTTAAATTTGATAAAATATCACATTTCAGTCTTATTCAAACCGGGTATTGCAAAGTTATCCTGTTCAGGTATCTTGGATGACTGGTCTTATTACAATATGACGTAGAGCGCTGATAGAAGAGATAATGAATGGAAGTTGGGTTATGTATAAGATATAGGATTTTTTTTCATTTACTATGACAAGTTACCTCAGTTTACAGAAATACAAAGAGGAAACAAAAATTATACAAATTTTTATAATCTGTCGACTTCGAAAAATCATTTGGTAATTCTTTTTCCCTTATTTGATTCGGCATCGCGAAACATTAATAAACCGAATGCATCAATCTCTTTTTCTTGCTCTCATTACGTTTTTACCCCTCACCGATGACTCTATCATTTATTTTTTCCCCCTTTCGACTCTATCTCCGCGCTCCACTATTTCGCACATTATACGTTTCTATTTCACTTTGGATTGGTTGGTTTTATTTTAACCTGGTATTGTGTACAAAATGTAGTCTTTTTTATTATGTTCACTATGAGAAGTTACCTCACATTAAACAAATACAAAGAGGAACATGAAATTATCCAAATTTTGATAATCTGTCAACTTTGAAAAATCATTTGGTAATTCTGTTTCCCTTATTTGATTTGTTACCACGAAACATTAATAAACCGAACGAATCAATCCCTTTTTCTTTCTCTCATTACGTTTTTACCTCTCACTGATGACTCTATCATATATTTTTTCCCCCTTTCGACTCTATCTCCGCGCTCCACTATTTCGCACATTCTACGTTCCTATTTCACTTTGGATTGGTTGCCCGATTCTCCAGTGCGCGAGAGGAGGGAAGGAGAGGAGAAGCGAGTAGCCCATCGAAAGTGCCAATCTCCGTTACGCCGGCACATGCCGGACTAAAAATCTACTCTAGCCTGGGCACAGGCGTGGCCAGCAGGAGCAGTGGCAGTGGCCCGAGTCAGACAGCCAGCGAGTGAGCATGATTTGCATATGAATCTAAAACGGGCGTGAGGAACGAGAGAGGGAAAGAGTCAGGGATGGCCGGACGCGGAATTCACTGCGAGAGAGAAAAGCTACGGTTACGCCGGAGTGGAAGGTTTGGTCCGGGGAAAAGCACGGGCCCGGCTATTGTAGGTGGTAGGAAAATGCGACAAAAGGAAAAAGCGAAAATTAGTTGGCTCTCCCTGCTGTGACGGTAGTGAGCGCCCAACGCGAGAACGTCTAGCCTCAAAATATAGTAGTAACAGACGAGTTCGTCGAAAGCCTGAATGGAGGGAGCTACTGGATTTCCGTGCAGCCAGTAATGCATGGCGAGTTGCACCAGAGCTGAAATATATATAGGTTACCCTTCGCAAATAATTCCGATCTGGGTCGTGTGAGTTGGTTTGCGCGATTTATTTGGGTTTAAGACCTTGAAAAATATTTAGTTAACCCCTTCGGCGGCACACAAAATCGTGCGCACATTTTTTATCTTTTATATTGGGTCTGCCATTTTTTGTTTTTAAATTTTGAGTTCGGATTCGTGATCAGCGACCCTGAAGGCCAGCGAGTGCCAAATTTCATGAAAATCAATCAAGCCGATTGGAAAATAATTGGATAATAATCGGGAAATGCATGACGCCAAATGGCGTCAATGCCACCGATGGGGTTAATGAGGTTGGAGCACTACGCACTAGTTAAATGAATGTTAATTTTTAAAAAATCGTTAACCCAAGTTGTATGGATCAATTGGCTATAAACTATACACCATAAACTATGAAGATGCTTTACGTATTCACCATCTAGATATTTGATAGTATTCACCGTTTAAACATTACAGTCTTTTGTTTGCCCATCGATGAAATTTCTTCGTAAACAACCATCTGTAATTTTTAAACGGTAAATACTGTCGAATGTCTAGACAGTGAATACATAAAGCATCTCTCAAGGAAGAGAATGATCCGCGATAAATCAAAATCGAATAAAAAACACGGTTTATTCTTTGAAAAAACTGAATGGAAATTACCTTTTCAAAATGTTGCGTAAATCGGTTAATGTTTATGCAAATCCGTTGCAATTACATTTTTCCCTGATCAAGAAAATACCTGGCAATACGAATCACGATTAAAAATAATCGACCGGTCCCTAAAACTGTATATAAATTATTTAAAAAATCCAACCTCCTAATACTTTGTATAAAAATGTCAGAACCATTGGATGAACAACTATCAGCTCCGAAAAGTACGCAATTCCGTCTGTCATATTTCATAATGACACTGCCTCAAACGTGCGTCAATAATTCTGTCCACATGGCGAACGTTGAAACGCCATTCGACACGCATCAATATGTCACGTTGCCAAGTTGGCTGTCTCGTTATTTTGAGTGATTCTCGAACGAGAGTCGCACGTAGATGGTACCAAATGATTAGTCTGTCGCACTGGCGGCGAAGCGATAGATCCGCTGGGGCTGGTTTTCAGAGTGGAAACATTTTCGTCGGGTAATACACTCAATGTGTGTCTGTATATAGGGCATTACACCCGTAAAATATAGGCAAATAGTATTCACATATGCAGGACGGACTCTCTCCCGAGGCGCGGACCAACATAAAAGGTACGCCGACGGTTCCCCAGTGGGCACTATACTGATTCCTGATTTTGCCGTCGGTGCTGACGCGTTTGTGAACCACTCGATATCACCGGGACCACGCTTTTTGCCTCTTTTTCTGGTCTGGAAAACGCGACGGAGATCATGGAGTCATGGGACCACCGTGAACTCGACACTCCGGTGTATCGCTCCTGGATTTCATCGTTCTGTTATCACCGTGTCACAAAGAGTTCCTCGAACATTTCCCATTCCTCTTCAGACTCCTCCTCGGTCGACGTTTCCACTGTCGTCGGCAGCAGCATTCACTATTCTCCGTCCTGATATTTTTTTGAAGCCGCTGCGAGACACGACTTCTTCAAATCCGAGCCGCGGGCTGAATAATGAAACGCAAGTGTCGTCGATATCCAATGGAAAAAATGCGACGAGTTGATTCCTTTAAAAGAGTACAAAGGTTAAAAGTGTACAGGTGAGCCCTTTTAATGCTGGTTTCCGGAAGTTAACTGTAAAAATGCATAATCTGTGAAGACGCGCTCCTTTCTTAACGCAAGAATGTGTTTCATAATTCGAAGCCAACTGTTAATAATTTTTTTCACTTCTGTCAGTCTTCGTTCCAACTCGGATTTACATTGTACGGTAATTTTTGTTTCTCCGTCCTGATATTTTGAAGCCGCTGTGAGACACTTCTTCAAATCTGAGCCGCGGGCTGAATAATGAAACGCAAGAAGTGCCGCCGATATCCAATGGAAAAGACGCGACGAGTTGATTCCTTTAAAAGAGTACAAAGGTTAAAAATGTACAGCTTAGCCCTTTTAATGCTGGTTTCTGGAAGTTAACTGCAAAAATGCATAAACTGTGAAGACACGCTTCTTTCCTAACGCAAGAATGGGTTTCATAATTCGAGGCCAACTGTTAATAAATTTCTTCAGTCTTGTCAGTCTTCGTTCCAGCTCGGATTTACATTTTTCTGTAATTTTATTCTTCACCGTCGTGTTTTCAGACAAATTCTCGTTTATTTTTTCCCGCAGTGAAGCGCACAATAGCCGGGATAGCAAGCTCTCTCGTGAAATGTTTTTATGAAAAGCGAATTCTTCTCGCAGAAACTTTTTCGCGATTATATGTGAATTAATAACGCAAGCGTGCACTTTCTTTACGAAGTGCATTCACCGGTTTGTTATCTTTCGTTAATTTATCTAGAAAAATTCGCGTCTTATCATTTACAAGAAAAGGCAACACGAGGAGTCGGCGCAGAACGGTTTGGGATGTCGAGCGATTCGGTAATATGGAAAATCATGAATTTTATCAGCAAAAAAATATTAATACAATAAAAAATGCATCTCTAAATAAACGTCAAAATGTATGCAGTTCATGCAAGTTGATCTACCTTAAAGGCATTCATACGAGGATAGATAAATTCATAGTCTATATCCCTTTTTCGCGATTATATGCGAATTAATAATACAACCGTGCACTTCCCTTACAAAGTGCATTCACCGGTTTGTTATCTTTCGTTGATTTATCTAGAAAAATTCGCGTCTTATCATTTACAAGAAAAGGCAACACGAAGAGATTTTCATTCATTCATGATTTTCCACATTATCGAAGATTCGATAATGTGGAAAATCATGAACTCTACCAGCGAAAAAAAATATAATGCCATAAAAATGCATCTCTAAACGTCAAAATGTATGCAGTGCTCGAGTCATATTGCATCTGCGAATGACTGGCAAACTGAAAAGTATCTCTATCTTAAAGGCATTCATACGAGGATAGATGAACGCGGTTTATATAACGTTTTCACGATTATATGTGAATTAATAACGGTTAGTTATCTTTCGTTGATTTATCTAGAAAAATTCGAGTCTTATCATTTACAAGAAAAGGCAACACGAAGAGTCAACGCAGAACGGTTTAGGCTGTCAAGCTATTAGATAATGTGTGAAATAATGAATTCTACCATCAAAAAATATAATGCAATAAAAATGCATCTCTAAACGTCAAAACGTATGCAGTTCCCCGAGTCATATTTCATCAGCGAATGACTGGCAAACTCAAAAGTATCTTTACCTTAAAGGCATTCATACGAGGATAGATAAACTCGCAGGGTCTATGTAACGTACACTTTAATACATGATACCTGGTCTGCTATCACCACGTGTGCATAGATTTACCATGCCACATACTATACATCTCGATTCTTCGAGTTTAGACGGCCGTTATAATTCACGTGCGAGTTTATTCGTAGATACGATCGCCGTTGAGATCGACAAGACAAAAGGTGGCAGTGCAGCGCGCTGAACTCGCAATATGCAGGGGCGCAAACGGTGAATAGAGGTTTTATATACACCTTCCATACGCACGGGCACCGCCGCACCGCAGAATGCATAACCCTGCGCAGTGTTCGAACGTACCATGCATCGTCTGCATTCGCGTTGAGCGACTTCTTGCAAAAGTGCAACTTGCCGCGCCCGCGGACCGTATATTATTATTACGTCTCCCTTTTGAATTAACGCAGGCATATATTATGCAGCAGATGCAAGCCAGACTGCATCTCGCGGTGGTTGCCGCCGCCGCCGCCTGACTGTGTGTGAACCCCAGAAAGCGAGGTTTGCCTTCTTGGCGAAATCAGCGGAGCGCGTGAGGAAAAACGAAAAGAGGAAAATAAATATGTGCACCGCGGAATGGGCGTTACGCCGAGAGCGAATGCAACCAGGAGGGTGGGCCCTTCTTTTTAATCAAAAAGTGGGAGAAAGCGACGGAACAAGCGCGAAGCTTTCGAAAATTAAAGAGAAGCGAAAGGAAACGATGCAAATCCGAATTGCGTTTCGCAGGTAAAAAAGCACACAGGTAGTGGCAAAGCTTTGCGACATTGGCCAGTGTTTTTTTAACTCGTGAAACGAAATTACAGCATTGAGGGTCCTGTATAAACAATATAGTTTAGAATTTATGAGAAGGCGACGGAGCAAGCGCGAAGCTTTCGAAAATTAAAGAGAAGCGAAAGGAAACGATGTAAAGGAAATCCAAATTGCGTTTTACAGGTAAAAAAACACACAGGTAGTGGCAAAGCTTTGCGACATTGTCCAGTGTTTTTTGACTCGTGAAACGAAATTACAGCATTGAGCGTCTTGTATAAATAATATAGTTTAGAATTTATGAGAAGGCGACAGAGCAAGCGCGAAGCTTTCGAAAATTAAAGAGAAGCGAAAGGAAACGATGTAAAGCAAATCCGAATTGCGTTTCACAGGTAAAAAAGCACACTGGTGGCAAAGCTTTGCGACATTGTCCAGTGTTTTTTTAACTCGTAAAACGAAATTACAGCATTGAGCGTCTTGTATAAACAATATAGTTTAGAATTTATGAGAAGGCGACGGAGCAAGCACGAAGCTTTCGAAAATTAAAGAGAAGCGAAAGGAAACGATGTAAAGCAAATCCGAATTGCGTTTTACAGGTAAAAAAACACACACAGGTAGTGGCAAAGCTTTGCGACATTGACCAGTGTTTTTTTAACTCATGAAACAAAATTGCAGCATTGAGCGTCTAGTATATAAACAATATAGTTTAACATTTTTGCGAATTAAAAAACATTTGGGTCTGACAGTAGTAGTAAATATAGTAAATATGTTTTTGAAATCATATCTATAACGCTTCTCGCTCACAAAAAATATTGAACAGAAAGAGCGTTGAATAAACATGCGAATTTAGAATATGCGTGATCACTGGTGAATGAGGTGACAAATGACAAATGTGATTGCGACGGATCAAACGCGAAGCTTTCGAAAATTAAAGAGAAGTGAAAGGAAACGATGTAAAGCAAATTCAAATTGCGTTTCACAGGTAAAAAAGTGCACAGGTAGTAAAACTTTGCGACATTGGCCACTGTTTTTTTAACTCATACGAAATTACAGCATTGAGCGGCTCGTATATAAACAATATAGTTTGAAATTTGTACGGATTAAAAAAAATTGTGGGTCCGACGGTAGTAGTAAATATAGTAAATATATTTTTTAAATCTACAACGCTCCTCGCCTACGAATAAATATAAAACAGAAAGAGCGTTGAATAAACATGCGAATTTAGAATATATGCGTGATCACTGGTGAACGAGGTGACAAACGACAAATGTGATTGATTAGGTGGCGGCGGGATTATTACCCTGACAACGCGGCTTATCGCGATGAGATAGGCGGCATCATCATGGCCAGCTACACTCACTATGCCAAAACTATGTGCATATAGTACGGTGGTCTGGGTACTATATAGCCTGGCAGTAAGCAAGCCCGGGGGAATGTCTGGCGTCTGGCGACGGTGATGCCACTGTTGCCCGGCCGAAATTTATGGTTGGCCTCGGACCGTCGGACACGGGAGAGTCAAGTTGATGGACCGAGCGACGATAAGGTTACGGAAGGGAGGATTCTGACGTGGAGCACCGAGCCTATACCCTATAGTAGTCCAAACTGGAAACTAGACAGCCGAGCCAGTGAGCATTGAAGCTGCGAGAACGGACTCTCGCTACGGAATACAAATTCTTCCACGATGACTGATGCCGAGGACTTTCCACTTCGTTTTTCACTTGACCATCTTCTTCCATTCTATATGTATAGGTCGCTTTGCTGCCAGCGAATGAGGGTCCGTTCCTTCGTAGCACTATTTCCCTCTCCTTCCCGCACACTTGTCCTTCGTTCCTCGTTCAGTTACCAAAAGCCTTGTGAAATTGGCTGTGGGTTCAGCGATAAAAAGATATCCACTCTCTGGCATCCATCCCCTGTGCCGCGGTCCTTTCCAGACAACGAAGGGTCAGCGGGGACGCGTACGCGAAATTTGAATCGATAAATCTGAAACCCAGCATTGTATCTGGATAAGGGGTGGCAATTGGGATTGTATGAAAGCGACTGCGGTACAGCGTGTGCGGAAAAAATCGTTCCGTTTCTCTCGTCATCAATGTCGACAGGCCGTAAATTTGGAAGGAAGAAGGTAACCAATGGTACGACGGAGGAGTTATATGCGCGAGACCGCACAGCCTGATCCACATCAAATTGTGAAAATGATACTATGTGTTTTTATTGCACTTGCGGCAATTTTTCCCCACATTTTCGCACCAATCCAAAATCCATCTGAACTTACCTGAAACATTGTAGCAATCATTAGAGAAATCAAAAATAAAATAGTTCGGATAAAGATAAACGGATAATTTTCGAAGTAAGAGTTTTGTCAGTCTGTAATAAGAGCAATCACATCAGTAACACTAATATGAATATGGAGATGTAGCCTAAAGTAATGGTGTATATTCGAAAGAGCGGGGGAAGTTATGTGCGCGAGACCGCACAGTCTGATCCACATCAAATTGAGAAAATAATACTATGTGTATTTATGCTGTGGTACTTGCGGTAATTTTCTTCCCGTAGTTTCGCATCAATCCAAACCCATCTGTACATATCGGCAACATTATACACGAAGAGAAGGATCTGATAGTTTTTACCATATATCTAGTAAAAAGTACCATTATTTCCTGGTACAGGGGAGCCACGAATGAGAATTTTTACCACGAAGTATGGTAAAAATGTTCATATATATATAGTAGAAATCCTCATATTTCTCGTACGCATGGTCATTTGGCGCATTGGTCATTTTTACGACCGCGTTTGGTAAATTTTATCCGATCCTTCTATCCGTGTAAAACAAAAATTTCATTACATTAGAAGAATCAAAAATAAAATAGTTCGAATAAAGATCAACGGATAATTTTCGAAGTAAGAATTTTGTCAGCCCGTCCTAAGAGTAATGTTGCATCAGTAGCACTAATATGAATATGGAGATGTAGCCTAAAAGTAATAGTGTATATATTCGAAAGAGCGGGTCATGTCCAAGCGTCGCTCGCACACCGGTATACGGTTGCATTCAGCTTGAACCGTCTCGGGAACGTTAACGGGCTCGCCCATAACGTGGAAAATTACGGCGATTCGGGTAGACAATCTCGTATGTCATAAATCGTCGAGTGGTAACGGGAGCGACGGGAGCATGCGCTGCGGGGGTGTGCACCAGCAGTGTTACGCGGTATTACTGCGCTACTGTAGAACGTGGACCGAGGCCTCCACCGAGTGTGCGTTTCAGGCAGTGGCTGCTGCGGATGCCGCGCTCCGAAACGCGCCAGGGTGCTATACGGAATCGGTCATTGGTGAGGCGTTAAATCGTCGCCCCCGAACGTTTCTGGTTTCTGTGGTATAGAAACGCGGGCCTGCATTCTCTCAATGGTTCACTATTCGTGTCAATCGGACCGGGGCCACTTCGGGAAGAGCTTTAACGTTTCGGCTAGCGCCCCCGATGCTTCGAATGGTGATTGAGGGAGAGGCAAGTATATGGGCCAAAGGGAACTTTGGTCGCGTCGTATATTCCAACGCCATTTTCGACATATATACCTGTGTGGTCTGAAATGTGACGATGTGCCAATGGATTCGCGGGGGATTAATACGCCATATGTTGCCGATTAAATAGGTAGGCTACATATGTATCTGTGGATATGTTGCTACATTGGTGAATCAAAGTTTCATTTGTGGGGGTAGATGCACTTGGGAATCCGGCATTTATGAGAGAATGTTATAATAATACTTACGTATGGCTAAAATTACTTATTTTATCCATACTACCTTATACATAAAACAAAGAGGACTTTGGTCGCGTCGTATATTCCAATGCCATTTTCAACATATAAACCCGTGTGGCCCGAAATGTGACGATGTGCCAATGGATTCACAGGGGATTAATACGGCACATGTTGCTGATTAAATAGGTGGGCTACATATGTACTCGTGGATATGTTTCCACATAGGTAAATCAAAGTTTCATTTGTGAGAATGTTATAATCATTACTTACGTATGAATACACTTTCTTACTGATAATTAATGGCGAACAATACTCTAATTTAACTGACTCGATTTTACACCACACATTTGATGGATCTACATTGCAATGTATCGGTCTTAACGTCGCGTTAGATGTACCACCGTTTTTCTTACAGACCAGCAGGTCCTGGTGTTGCTGCAACAATAGGAACCGAAGCTTCCAATAATCTGCAATGCTCTTTGTGCCGCAGCGACCTCTGACGGCCACGGCAAGAACGGTATTTAATTAGGTATACAATCGCACGTACTATCATTCCCTTTGACGCTCTCAACAACGTAAATATTCAGCGGAAACGCAATTAACCTCTTCTCACGACGCTGCGCACTGTATCATCGGTTTAACCCTGGTGCGTACCGCTTGGACGTCCCATGCATTCTCAAAGCGAGGTAATTTCAGTACAAGTGTTTGTTTGATACTAGCGTTTTTTATAGCACTTACGACACTATCCAATGTAACGCATCTAGACGAATATTGCACTAGCGATGCATAGGTTATCAACCCAGTCGAATGGGCTCGACTAATCAGGCTAAATCTTCTAATGTCTGGTTCACTTAGTGATCGGTTTGAATCGAAAGATAAAAAGTCATAAGAGTTGCAGCATTACGAATGTGTTATGGTCGAATACCAATTGGACGAAATGGATATACCAAGAAAAAAAGAGGGGAGGAAATCAATGTCAAGGGTGCTCCGAATTGAGAGAGAACCATCGGACCACGTGAAGACTTATTAGCTTAGTCTCCAGTATCTAGGGCTCCCTAACAATTCACGATATCGACCATTCGCGCGAAACATCCATCGACAAACACCCTCCTTTCATTTCTCGACATCTTTCGCTCTTATCAATCACGTTCTTCCTTCCGACTCGCGATTCACGACTTGACCGCAAATAATCGAGCTAAATCTTCGTCGAATGTCTGGTTCACTTGGTGATCGGTTTGTATCGAAAGATAAACAGTCACAAGGGACTGCAAGAGGTGCAGCATTACGAATGTGCTATGGTCGAATACCAATCGAACGAAATGGATATACCAAGAAAAAAGAGGGGAGGAAACCAATGTCAAAGGAGCCCATCGGGCCACGTGGAGACTTATTAGCTTAGTCTCCAGTGTCTAGGGCTCCCTAACAATTCACCATATCGACCATTCGCACGAAACATCCATCGACAGACACCCTCCTTTCATTTCTCGACATCTCTCGCTCTTATCAATCACGTTCTTCCTTCCGACTCTCGATTCACGATTTGGCCGCAAATGATCAGGCTAAATCTTCGTCTAATGCCTGGTTCACTCGGTCCCAAGGGGTTCACCCCTCTTTTTCCATCCATTTTATGGGTTTTGCCTACGTCTTCTTCCCTTTTCCATTGATTCCGTTCCGCCTTTTGCTGGTGGACCGATTTTCCGAGCATTCAGCTCGTACGTCCGAGCAATGAGTGAAGGTCGTTTTCATGGTGCTACTGGGTACAGTATAACAGTGGCAGGGGGTGGAACGTCGAAAGGGGCTTTCGGGAATTGAGGAGCGTGCAGAAACTACGCTCCTGCTGATAGCGCTGGAAGTCGGAAATCGAGCGTTGAGTCGGGGCGGCGCATAAACCGTTCGCATGTCTCTGAGAGTACAGCTGCGGCGGGTACGACGCTGCCGTCTACGCCTCTCGGGGGAGACGTTAATAATTACGATTCGAAAGCAAACACGAGTTTGCTTGGGCGCGCTGCGTTCTCTCTCTCTCTCTCTCTGTTATTCCGCAGTCAATGCGAGTGAACGGTATTTGCGATGGTTTGGAAAAATAAAAGAGCGAAGAAAACAAAAGTGAATACGACTGTGCTCCCTTCGCCTTAGAAGAAACGATTGGTGTGAATAATTATAAGCTTTTGTGAATTTGTACAAACTCGGCAGCTGTGAATTCAGAATGAAACTTGATGTTGTCATTAACATCACAACCCCAACACTCATTGCAAGTAACTGTTCGATTTGTGCAACATTGAGACTCCAGCAGTGAAGTCTGCTTTCTAAGAGTCTCTGAGATAATTATTTTTAATAAAATATTTAAACAGGTACATTAAAATTAACATGCAAGTGAAATGTAAAATTACAGTATTTTCTACTGAATTCTATGGAAATTTGGATATTCAATATGAAAGTTAAGAAATTGAGTATTAAAATTTGTAATTTTACTGCACACGTGTATTGAATTTAATATATCAGCAAATGAATCAAAATTCCAATAATGTAAATTCACAAACATTTTCAACAGTGTATATCCGAAATTATTATTATTATTTCTGTTATATAAAACTAAATAATTATTTTTAGTAGCAATTATTTTTATCGTTTACCGAACTAACGGAGACAATTTTCCACTGATCAACGCAAATCGGTATCCGTGCAAATCCAAAGACGTTTGATAAAAAGTAATGACCGTAAATCTTCGATATCTTTAAAACTAGCCCATTGCTACGGACACGTATATACATGTAACACCTTTAGGATGAATAGCCTACCCTAAGAATCGGTCCTACGTTACGTTACGCGTATCCGCAGGTAAACTATTGGCGCGCCAACCTCTGCGGACTTCTCTCCGCGGTGGCGACGGAAAAAGGTAGTTTGGAAGGCGCAAGGGCGAAGAAAACGGGGGGAGCGAAAAGGGTACAGGTTTACGTGTGATAGGAGCACGAAGAGACAGAGAAAAATGGAAGGATATAGAGGGAGAAATAGAAAGAGAGAGAGAGAGTAAACGAATCTAGAGTGGCCGCACGGCCAGGACGGCGGTGATATAGAAAATCTAGAAGAAAAACGTGAGAGAGGTCGCCGCGGGTACCTGGGGAAAGTCGAAGTCTCGACACGAAGTGGAATCCTTCCTTCGCGTCGGGCAGACCCCACGAGAAGAGGGATTTCCTGGATTCCAGGTTTCGAAACCCTACCTACCGGCTCGGTGCATGTTCGGATTCGAGACCCGATTTGCCGGGCCCCGTAAGCTTTTCATACAGAAAATAGCTCTCTCCCGGCTCTCACCGCAGGATCTCATAACCATTTTAATAAGGTAACCCGATATGGAGGCTGCATAAAATAATTCGGCGTTAACGTTCTGTATTGCATCGCAGATTGTAAGAATATAGGTGGAGTGGTTAGGGAATATCTTCTGGTGCTGTGTTTTTTAAGGTAGTCCTCGTCTGATGCCGCATAAGATCGTGGGAGAATTAGACAGAATTTCCGGATAGTTCTCGATAAAATAAAAATCTAAAAAAAAAATAAGCATATGGACGATGATGAAAAGATTATTTTGGCACAATAATCCTTCTTTTAAAAAGTTCATGAGTAACGGAAAGCATTGCTAGCAAATTATTCGAGCTGTGATTGGCTGGGACTCTTAGATCGAGTCTAAGTTAATTTGTCTTTGATAACTTTGACAGTTCTGTCAAATATTGTATTTTCTTTATTTAACTAAAAAAGGGTTGAAACAATTGCTTTCCGGGGTATAATATGCGACTTGAGAACGATGGTATAGGTTAAAAGTCGATATTTTGAAAAAATAAATGTTGTGACCCCGATTTGGGCGGTTTTCGGCCTGGCGGCCAGATCTAAAACTTCTGACAAGCAAAACGACAAATTTCTATTTATTATTATTTCTCATTATTAACTTTTTTCAATTATAATTATGCCAAAATAATCTTTTCAGCATCTTCTATATGCTTGATTTTTTCAGATTTTTATCTTATCGAGAACTGTCCTGAAATTCTGTCTAATTCTCCCTTGAACTTATGCGGCATCAGACAAGGCGGGAAGATTACCTTAAGATCCTTAAAAAATATATCGTCCTGGTGCTGTTTTTTGAAGATAAGTTCGGGCTTTTTCTTAAACATTCGTATGACCACGTGTAACGTTGTTGTTTATTTCTAACTACTGGTTCATCGCCTAGTAGTTGCAAGGAAATTATTATCCAGGAGGGTCAATAGGGGAACAAGCGGGTCGCGCAAGTATTCGTCATTGTATGGCCCAGAGTTCCATGTCCAATTCGTTGTGTCTGCGAGCATCCGTCCTCGTCCCTCATTACAAAAAGACAGACCAAACGTGCACGTGAATGCACGTGTGAAGAATAGATGCAGGGTGTTCGTACGGAATTCCGTGAAACAGGAGCAGCGAGTAGCCTGTAGGGTTGATAGCAGAGGCAAACCGCTAGATCGGGTGAAGCTACGGAGCAGCAGCTCTGTACGTGGGCGTTGAATGAGATGGAATGTAGAACTGAAATGTGTGTATCAGAGGGAACGGGAGGAGCTATTTTGCCGCTTGGAGAAACGAAAGTGGGACAGAGAGAGAGAGAGAGAGGGGGGGGGGGGGGAGGAGGGCCGAATGAGAGGACAGAGGGAAAACGGAGCGGGGAAAGTAGTCTCGCGCCAGTGGCTCGCCTGGTAGTACCGTAAGTTCCTAGACTCCCCGGGGATAGTTAGAGAGGCGCTATCGGCTACTCCATTGCTCATCACGACGTAACAGACCTAGCCTCGAACAAAGCCCCGGCGCGCAATGCTTTTCTTACGGTCCTAATCTGGCTTACGAGGGTACCTACCAAAGCATCGAGGCTTGAGTACCAGCCAAAGTCAGAGGAGAGAGCAACGGGTTGGCGGCGAGGCGAGCGAATGCGGTCGGTCGGCTAACAGCGACGGGGGGCTAAATTACGTCAGCGAGAAAGCCACATCACCCTGGGAACACGATATCTCTAATAACCTGCGAGAGAGATCAGAAAGCCACTCTCTGTATAGCAGAGCGGGGCGAGCGTCGAGGAACGACGCAAAACGAGCAGCGGGACAGCAGCTGGCGACAAAGCGCAAGCACCAAGTCCCAACGACGGAATTACCTCTGGAGAGTAAATCAGTCCGGTGATATAGCGGGGATCAGAACTAATTGTAATTAATCCTTTCTTCGTACAATCAATGAACGCTGCACTCGAATAAAACTTTTTTTTATTTTTCCTGTGCCACGTCGTAAAACTATAGCTTACAATTTCTGGCGTGATAATGAAATATTGAAACTTATTGGGATTTGAAACTTTGAAACAAAAACCAGTCTGGTTTTTGACACATAAAATTTAATATATCGTCGCACTTACAAATGCAGCAAATCGACGGATTCACGAAAGCGTCAGGAATAACCTCTGGAGAGTAAATCAGTCCGGTGATATAGCGGGATCAGAACTAATTGTAATTAATCCTTTCTTCGTACAATCAATGAACGCTGCACTCGAATAAAACGTTTTTTTCTTTTTTTTCTGTGATATGCCGTAAAAATATAGTTTACAATTTCTGGCGTGATAATGGAATATTAAAATTCCCTGGGTTTGAAACTTGTTCGACATATTTCGGCATACACCTTAATTTAATATCACAATGGTACATTCAATTTAATTGACGAGGTTTATGGATAAAAATGTCCAGTCTTGTCTGACAGTGTAAGCCAGTCTGGTTTTTGACACATTAAATTTAATATAGCATCGCACTTACAAAAGCAGCAAATCGACGGATTGACGAAAGCGTCAGGAATTACTGCCCGGTGATATAGCGGGGATCAGAACTAATTGTCATTAATCCTTTCTTCGTACAATCAATAAACGCTGCACTCGAATAAAACGTCTATTTTCTTGTTTTCCTGTGCCACGACGTAAAAATATAGTTTACAATTTCTGGCATAAAAATGGAATATTAAAATTTACTAGGAGTTGCAACTTGTCCAACACATTTTGTCATATCGGTGACTGTGTGAATAGTACAAAATATCGAGAAAGCTATGTATAAGGTTAAACTAGTCCGGTTTTTGACACATTAAATTTAATATATCGTCGCACTTACAAAAGCAGCAAATCAACGGAATCAGGAAAGCGTCAGGAATAAACGAAAGAAACCCTAATTCTCCGCTATTGGCGCGTTGCTATTTAGACAGCAGTTTGCGTATTATCATACGTGTGGAAAATACTCTTTGGTCGAAACATCATCGACCTGCGGTAATAAAACGCCGGCCATTATGCTGGCGCGCACAATAAGCAGCCTACAACGAAAAGCAGCTTGCGTCGGAACAAACTCGCAGTTGAAAGGGAAATATATTTACGGCGTCCAAATTAGCAAAAGTGACTGGCGTGCGCGGCAGACCGATAAAATCACTGTTGGATGAATCAGTGAATGGAGCATAATTCGACTATGAAATAATTTAATTCGCAATTTCGCGGGATGATTTTAATTAACGTGATTTACAGGATATTTCGCGTATAAGCTTCGCGTCCAAACGGCAGCACGAATATCCCGTCGATAACAGCGTATGCTAGGGTATTAAATTTTATCCTTGCCCCCGAAATATATAACTCGACCTTTGACTCTAGACTTCTATAATAATTTCCTACCGTCCATTGCCTGACAAAAAATTGCAACGGTTCACTTACTGGAATCACTTAAGTGTTTATAGGTTGACGTGCAGCGCTCAGATTGTGGATAAGGCAAAGGGAGGGATGACCTACGCACGTCAATGGGTCGTGACAGCATATGTTAAACCGTCATTGAGATCCGAAGCAGCCTTTGTCGAACATTCTCCCATTCAATTATGCGCCGTAAAGTATGGTATGATGTCAATGAAAACAAGAACAACTGATCCGCACGACCGTTTTCAGTCGTGCGGTGGCAACCGTCAATTTCTTCGGTCTCTGATTGGTCGTTGGGAAACCGACAGTTTGTTGTTTAATATTGCGAAATTCGACAAGGTCAGAAAAAAAATCGAGAAAAAATCAATTTTCGCGTTTTTCTGGTTGAATTTTCTATTTTTCGGCCAAACAACGGTCCACCCAGAAAAATGTATAAAATTCGGCAGGGACTAAAAAAAAATCGAGAAAAAAAATCAACTTTTGCGTTTTTCCGGTTAAATTTTCTATTTTTTTCGGGCAGAGAACGATGCACCCAGAAAAATATCGACTGTACTATACAACATAGTTGCCTCAGCGGACAACAATGCTTTTATGGTTCTCGCAACAATAATTAATGTAACCAACAGCATATTATGGTACCTGTCACTATTTTGAATAGTAGAACTCACAATATTCGGAATTTGTTATCCAATGAATTTTCCTCAATGTTCCTTTTCGAGATCAGCAGGAAATAGGGTTTTAAAACTTCACGAAATCGATTTTTTTTCCGACAGATACACTAAAACTCAAGAGACTGATATCATGGCATATTAGACACAAGTAATTTATGTGACGTCGACTTCGACACTCCATCGGAGGCGAGACATTTTCCGATCGTGAAAAGATCCCAAAGAATCTCACCTTGGTTATCCCTATAATGTCGTGTCGATAAGGCCGGGGGGCTTCCGCGGGAGAAAATATCTGCGGCGAGAAGAGCCGAGTGTTATAGGGTCGGTGATAAAACACATTTGGCCGTTTGGTAACTGCACACGAGCCGCGTGTATATCTTCGGATAAGTGCCAACACAGGGCCCTAACACGATTACGATAACGAGGAATCGATAAGGAACGAGCGAACGGGCACGGGCGGTCGCGCTCCAACACTTCGCAAATTGGCCGACGCCAGATCGCGTATTATGATTAATAGCGCGCACCTAGCGGGAATTAGAGCCAAACTTCGCTTTGCGTCAGTCGTCGGAATCCAAAGCGCTTTCTTTGCCCTCTTCGAACTTTATTTATATCTCATTAGCGAAATGTCAATAAAGTGGGTCACCCGAGAAGCCTGAAAGGCGAATGGAAAACGCGGAAGTTGCAAAAGAGGTATCACGACAAAATAACACAAAAAAATAACACAGCGTCATTATATCGCCGACGGAAACGACGGTATGTCAAAATAATACAAATATTAATAACTCTCTCTGAAATGCTACGAACAAAAATAACACGCGTCAAATAACACACACACAATAATAACTTATGCTGAAATGTCACGAGTAAATATGAAACGGGTATAAATATGGAAGAGGGAGGGGGTCTTGGGTTTGTCAGCTTAACAAATTGTTTGATTGTTTGATTATTTCGGTGATTATTTACCATCATCTGCTCTCTTCTTCTTTGGTTCTAAAATTTCCGCTTTAGTATCATAAAAATGAATAGGTACAAATGTTACAATTAAAAGCGTCGTGTAAAGTCGTGTTTTTTTTCAATCGTGTTATTTTGAAGTGTGTTTTTTTTATTGTGTTATTTTTAGATGTGTTAGTTTGATGCGCTATTATGAATTAGTGTTATTTGTACGTAGAACCGCAAAAGATCTGAGGATACCGACATCATTCTCGCAGCTGTTCGTCATTCGCCTTTACATCATTTATTCAAGCTCTGGAGACAAGCTGGAAAACGAATGTCAAGATGACAGCACACACGGGATACAGATCCGTGAGAGACTTTTCTATATCTTCTAAAACTCTACCAGAGATATTTTTCTCGCCTCGCATATTTATTGCGAAGCTTTGCAGAAACGTTTTTCAGGCGGGTTCTTTGAAGCATTTCTTTGAAGCTTCAAAGAAAAAAAAACATTGCATTGTAAAATAAAACGTCGATTTCCACGTAAAAATTCCCGCCTTGAAAAGGTTAAGGCTACTCCGAGACCACTCTATGGGCTGGACAGCAGAGGCACAGAACTATAAAGAACCGGCCGGGAAGATAGCAATGTGGAAAGATACTTTCCCATCGTACACTACGGGTTTACCGGGAAAAGACTTTGCGACATATGGAGTTGAACTCTCGGAGAAGCCAAGCGTCCAGCCAAGCCTCGGTCCCCAACTGCACCGAAATCAGCCACGGTCGACCATTGTCTTAAATGATAAACTTTTCCTCCCGGTATTCCCGAACTCCGTGACCACAGAAAAACTTTTTCTTACTTACATGAAAAAAGGAGAGCCGAAGCCAACGGGGAAAGGGGCTTGGAAGATTTTCTTTCGGGTTTCTGCTGTATTGACGACACGTGGGCTTAACTAGAAAGTGTAGGGAACTTGATTGAACAACTGCTATGATAATTCCGAGTGTTCTTTCGCTGATGAGACGAGAGAGCTCTGGCGTGGCATAATTATTTTTCAAGTAGGGTAGACGAACCGCTTTTGGCCACCTTAATGCCAATTGTGGCCATTACATTCAAACGAATAAAACATAATACTTAATCGCATATAAAGAAGCATCCAGTCGGCCATTCGCTGAATTAATATGATTTTCTTTCGAAAAATCAACATTTAGTTATACGAAAAAAAAAAAAAAAAAAAAAAAGAAAAAAAAAATGAAGAATAAAATAATAAACATAGCCACAATCGGCACAGTGGCCACTAACGGTACATCTACTCTATCCAAATGACCAAATCAGTGCAGAGGTGGCAACGAGATAACTGTCATAAATTTAAAAAATAAAAATAAACAAAAAAAGGAAAAAAAACAGTAATGTCAAAAACACAATTAAGAATTCTATGCGAAAAGGCTTGGCAGTTCGAGACGTCCCTTTGCCATGACTTAACCTATACGCAATTCTTTTCTGATAACACGAAAGGGTCCATTTGTGTGCATTTATTGCACCAAAGTCACCCACGGGTTCCATTTTCACGCTTATGACGTCCAAAAAGCAATCGTTATTGAATGCTAATCTTATTATACGTGCAAAAGGTAGACCAATCATTCAAAATCGTACTTTTAGTGTCCTATATAGGGAATACGTGTGACATTTCATCAGCTGTTATCAGAGCATGTATACATAAATAAATACATATAACAAAGCAAAACATGTATATAAAAGCATGTACAGTTGTTTACTGTATACTTTAAACTTCTCGGAGTTCCCGGGGCAAGGGAACAAATCAATATGCGGAAGCGGATAGCATGCGCATTGCAACGCCGGACTTTGCCTACATTCTGACATGCATATTGAATTGATTCCCCCAAGATACTATTTTTTTTCGACGATTGATCTTTTCTCCAAAGATCTAACTGAAAAATATGATCAATCATTCAGCGCGAAAAATGCTTTACCTTTCATGCTCCATTCGCGGTGTAATATGTCCGTTGTAAATGACACTTCGCAGCTCGTAGGGCGTGAAAAAAAAAATCGCGAACGCCGTACACCCAATCCTCGTTCGAGTGAAAACGACCATACCGACGGAGATATAATACAAAAGCACGCGGCGCCGACGTACAAAATGTTGCGGAAGCCTCTTTTTTTTCTTCTCCTTTCATGCAACATTGAATTCAACTCCCCTCGTAAATCCCGGTGGTTCATCGTCCAGCAATTCCGCGGAAAGCTCACTGAATAAGATAGAAAACGTTGACGGTGTGAGAAAAGAAGGTTAAGAGTAGTCGTCCGTATTTTCCCTTTTTTCCCAGAGGTCCACCGGTGTCCCGTCAAGTCTGAGGCGTCGTGTCGAGTGACGAAGAAACGAGACGTGTGGTGGAAAAAACGCGACCTCATATGGCTATGTACACGTCACCTTTCGTCACGTACATATGTACACTCTCGTATGTGCGTTACGACGGACAGGGTGAGCGTTTATCACGTGGCACTAAACTACACACAGCTTGGTCCTAGATACTTTGCTGCGGGATAAAAAAAAGCTCGGGGGCAGATCATAGCGACGGTGTCGTAGAAAAGTGCGACGTGTCGGTAAATTTTCCATTTTTTCCACCTTTTTTTAAATTTCTAGCAAATTTTGTTGTTTTCTTTAATTTTAGGTTTAATCTATAGAGGAACATCTCCTGAAGGGAATGACCTTTGTAATTTTCCGAAAGCATAATCCGGTCACTTGGAACCGTGGCAACAAGGGAGTTATTAACAATAGTTAACAATAGTTAATAACTCGGTTAAATATTTATATTTTTAGAGCCATAGCCTCTGAATTCTATAGCCGAAATTATAATAAAAACGTTGCAAAAAAGAAAATGTATGTATGTCGATTCATTTCCATACAAAAGCCATTTGAATTTTTTGGCATTTTTGGACCAATCTCCTTAAAAATAGGCTAAGTGAATATTTTTTTGACGTTTGTCGACACTCAAATTTTTGTGTCCATTCATTTCCATACAAATGCCATTTAAATTTTTTGGTTTTTTTGAACCAATATCGGTAGTCTCCTTAAAAAAAGGCTAAGTGAATATATTTTTGACGTTTGTAGAAACTCAGATTTTTTTGTCAAAAGTACAGATGTGACATTTTTAAGAACCCGGAAGCCCGATGACGTTTGGATTTTTAATTGAAATTACTACACCGAACTAAATAGTAGAATCGGCAAAGCTTCGTTATAGTTGAAAGCAGCGAAGCCGAGATTTTGAGATGAGCTTCCCATTCACTTCCGCATGACTACTGTAGCTACGCGAGCTTAAGTAACACCGGGGCGCGGTGCTTTGAGAACTCATTCGCACCTGAGCCACGCTCCGCGCTCGATCCTGCCATCCGGCTCTTAATTGCATCGTCAGAAATTAATTTCAACTAGCCAACGGACCTGTACTCCCAAAACTTTGGACGTATCTGGCCGTAGGGTTAGAGGGAAAGGGCCAGCGGAGCGGTACTTTGATAACCGTAACCTGCAGCAGTTTCGAAAACGGAAGGATATGGAAAATGTCGGCCAAAAGTGCTCGTCAACTCAGCTAACTTACGATCTTCCCTAAAATAATTGGGTTAGATTAATCGAATAAAAATCATATCCATTAATAATTCCTTACGTTAAAAATTAATAAAAATAAAAAAGTCTTGCAGAATATATAAACAATTACATTCATATAGCTTTCTTTGTGAGGAAGCAAAAATTAATATAAATATGTTTCCTCGTATAGACGGTTTTGGGAAATAGAAATCAATGAAGCAATGCGCAAAGTTTTTTCTTTGCGCATTGCTTCATTGAATTACTTTTCATCTCATTGTAGCACATTAACACTTCGTATCTAATGAGAAAAAAATTGCGATGCAATGAAGCGAAGAAGGTGCTGCCAATAAAAAACCAATATGCCGATACACGCAGTGTCATTTGCGTCAGGGGTGAGGGGGGAGGGGGAAGAGTGGAAATATGCACTTTTGGGAGTCGAATTACAGTGTCAGTATCCATTGGAACGGTAGGCGAAAGACTCGCTCGATGTGGGCAAATCGATTTTGCTAGCTTCACCTCCCCTTATCCTCATTCGCCACGACCTCCGCACCGCGAGATTATCATACAAAGGATTTCCCGCATTTACGTGGCCCGAATGCAAATCTCTCGGCGAGTTCTGGTTGGACGGACTTTTTTTTCAGTAAGGCCAGTCTCTAGCTAGCTCGAAGCTAAGTTTTCCACATTGCGGTAATGGCGGTGGTAGCGAAGGTCTAGCGCAGTGTCTGCAGTGCTTTTTTTGTTTTACTCTCGGCTCAGCCACGAAAATCGTACGCCACGAGCATTTCTCGGTCGTTGCCTGCTCAGGGCGTGCGGCTCTCCACGTTCGCGAAACGTCACGTTACTTTTTATTGTATTACAGAGGCAGCCGTTGCCCTTGCGAAACACATGCGTCTCGTCTCTGTGCTCGCTGCACTATTTCCCGCTCTCGGAAGCAGAAAATCCAGGAGCGCAAGGTCGTTCGTCCTTATTCCCAGCTCTATTCAACTCTTGGAGTCATTCGCACCACTCGCGAAATTTTCGCACGAATTTGTTTCCCTCGATTCTTCGATTTTTAGTCTCACGTCGGGCGCCAGATATGCACAACGGAATTTTGGGAAAGGAGCGTGTCTGCTGCTGCTGCTGCTGCTCACTCATGGCGGGCGTCGAGGGAGCATCACTGCATACTAACGGAATCGAGAATGCGACTCAGGAGACTAATAAAAACGTCGATGTGTTCCCGCGAACTTCCCGCGAGTACAACGAAACGCCGAGGCAGAGCTTGCGAGCTCAAAAGCTCTGGAGGCCTTGTAGACTGGTAACCTTCACTGGTCTCCGAGGAATTGCTCTTTACAATATTTCACGTGACTCCGAGTAGGGTATGTTAAGGTTCAGGCACACTCAGTGCCATGGTTTTTGGACGTAAATAAGTGAGTACAAGAATACAATGCAGTTTCATTGATTTTTAGTTCATTAATATTTTTGAGAACACATGAAAAATGTGTAGCAGGAATATCTGAAAGGAAAACTACCCCTAACGGAATGCACTTTCATTGATGTTTAGTTCATTCATATTTTTTAAAACACATGAAAAATGTGTAGCAGGAATATCTGAATGGAAAACTACCTTTAACTGAATGCAATTTCTTTGTTGAGATGCAACAAAGAATATTTCTAGCATGGATCTCATACTGAAGACCAGAGTTGTAAATCCTCAAAAATTCACGAGACATATTTAACAGTACAATGCTTTTTGTAATGATGATTTAATAATAATAATATGTAGGGATAATGAAATAGAGTGAAAAAAATACTGATTTTCGCTTTAATATTAGAAGAAATAATAAAAAAACGGAAAAAAAATTGAGTGCATTAAAAAAATAATGCATTAATGATTTCTTCCATATTTTCCACTATTTTTTTCCAATATTAAACCGAAAATTCGTATTTTCTTCTGCTATTCAAATGATTACACTCTATTTTATAATCGCTACACATTATTATAATGAAATTATCATTGCAAAAAAAATTGTACTGCAAACTATATCTCAGGAATTTTTGGGGACAACTCTGCTGAAGACTGAAAATATTCTGTATTCGAGCATTATACCTCGATTCTGTGTTCGCATACATTCTGATCTTCTACCTTCGTAAGCATATGTGTATATACATATATATGTATAAAGCGAGGGTGGGAATCGGCGCGGGCGGATCGGAGGGAAAGAAGAGATAAAGGCGGGCGAGACCTTCTAATTGCGGTTCATCCGGGTGAAGGTTGTCCTCGGTGGAAGAGGTGGCCCGGGTGGTCGGGACGATTCACCGAGCAAACGAGACGGATTTTCGCGTACCGCCATTCCACCACTAATTCCTTCGCCGTCGTATATTTCCTCCCTTCTCCGCAGTCTTCTACGTGTCTTCGCAGTCGTAGTAGTGCAGTAACCGTGCGACCCTACCGCGAAACATCCTTGGCAAAAGCTTCAATTAGTGCAGCGCTACCCGCGCGCTACTACTGCTGGTGCTCGGTTCTTGTACCCGAGTTTCACGGGGGGATCCAAACTGGGAAAACCCGAGGTCTCTCTGACTATTGCCGGCAACGCGGGCATGCTAACGTTTTGGTAAAAGCTCCCACTTGGGTCTCAACGTCTCTCGCTCACCACTGTGTGTCCAGGCTCATTTTGTACTTTCAGTTACGTTCAACCTAGGATCATATTCGAGCATGGATTCTCATGTTGAAATATTAATGTTGAAATATGTCATCGGTCAGAAAAGTATAAAGAAAAATTTAAAAAATATTCTTGTGTTGGTATCTTTCGATGTCGAACGACAAGAGATGGTCCACAAATTCGATTGGACGAATCTCAATGTACTCGTTACATTTACTTTTAACATTTTTTTTTATTATTAAATTCGAGGCCAGAAATGCGTTTTAAGGATTTTATGTGACGTAAAAATATTGAGTTACATAACGCGTAGGCCACCATCGCTAAACTTTCAATAATAAGCAAATTATAGGATAAAGATAAAGAAAAGTATGTGTTTGAAAGTAACGACCAACCGACATCTCTGGTTGAAATATGTCATCGAGCAGGAAAGTATAAAGGAAAAATTCAAAAATATTCTTACATTCGTGTCTTGTGATATGGAACGACGAGAGAGACGGTCCACAAATTCAATTGGACGAATCATCACACTCACGTCGTCAAAAGTGCTCACCTGGATCAGTCGAAACGAAAGCCAAGTTTTGCCAAAATTGGTTTCTCTAATCCGCGGCCGTTGTCCCGAAACTCCGCCGTCATATTGCTTTCGCAGGAGTAGTTTCGGTTTCATCGATCCGACAGATTATATATTGCACCAGGGTGGCTACGCGCCATTGCACCCTAGTTCCCAAAGTCGGCGCTTCGACATTTTTGGATTTGAAATATCAACCTTTGTCCCGCACGAAATTTGTCCGTCTTACAATGCTATCCACATAAAGATAAAGATTTTCTCCCACCACTGGTCCACATATTCCTAATCATAATCAGCGATTATCCTCAATATATAGAACAGCCTCAGCTCTAGAAATCACCGCAAATTCATTTTCCACCTACTCCCGCAGATTCATGAACTCGGTATCGTCGTAATGAACACACCCTTCTTTAAGTTCCCGCAAGACTCATTACGCGAATGTAATTGTCGTTCTAAGAAACCCGTGTTAACTCGGTGGCGTCGAGCGCCCGAGTGCTCTGAATGCGCATTCGCCATTTTTGGATTCGAAATATCAACCTTCGTCCCGCACAAAATTTGTCCGTCTTACAAATCTATCCACATAAAGATAAACATTTTCTCCCACCACTGGTCCACATATTCCTAATCATAATCAGCGATTATCCTTAACACATAGAACAACCCCAGCTCTAGAAATCACCGCAAATTCATTTTCCACCTACTCCCACAGATTCATGAAACTCGGTATCGTCGTAATGAACACACCCTTCTTTAAGTTCCCGCAAGAGCCATTACGCGAATGTAATTGTCGTTCTAAGAAACCCGTGTTAACTCGGTGGCGTCGAGCGCCCGAGTGCTCTGAATGCAGATTGGACATTTTTGGATTTGAACTATCAACCTTTGTCCCGCACAAAATTTGTCTGTCTTACAAATCTATCCGCATAAAGATAAACATTTTCTCCCACCACTGGTCCACATATTCCTAATCATAATCAGCGATTATCCTCAATATATAGAACAACCCTATCTCTAGAAATCACCGCAAATTCATTTTCCACCTACTCCCACAGATTCATGAACTCGGTATCGTCGTAATGAACACACCCTTCTTTAAGTTCCCGCAAGACCCATTACGCGAATGTAATTGTCGTTCTAAGAAACCCGTGTTAACTCGGTGGCGCCGAGCGCCCCGAGTGCTCTGAATGCGCATTGGACATTTTTGGATTTGAACTATCAACCTTTGTCCCGCACAAAATTTGTCTGTCTTACAAATCTATCCACGTAAAGATAAACATTTTCTCCCACCACTGGTCCATATATTCCTAATCATAATCAGCGATTATCCTCAATATATAGAACAACCCCAGCTCTAGAAATCACCGCAAATTCATTTTCCACCTACTCCCACAGATTCATGAACTCGGTATCGTCGTAATGAACACACCCTTCTTTAAGTTCCCGCAAGACCCATTACGCGAATGTAATTGTCGTTCTAAGAAACCCGTGTTAACTCGGTGGCGTCGAGCGCCCCGAGTGCTCTGAATGCGCAACGCAACAGCCTCGGGAGCTGCGGGAATTACCGCTCGGCCGCAACCACAAGGAGGCAACCCTCTTTGGGAGGTCGACCGGTATACAGGCAGTGCTTTGAGTGCGCAGTATTCGGCGATTGTCGGCGCCGAGTACTGCTGTTAACCGAGAGATAGACGCGCCGGAGTGAGAGGCGAAGATTGTGCGCGGGTTGGGTTGAAGGTGGGGGGGTGGTTTGGTCGGTGGGAGGGGGTTGAGGCCTCGGGAAGTTGGGGTGATGTATAGAGTAAAGGGGATAGGCTTGGTGTACCGGGAGATAGAGTCCAGAGAGAAAGCGAGATATAGATAGATAGCCGAGATACCAGACGGTTGAAGTACGTACTTGAATATGGTAATGGAAGGAGAAGGTCTGTGCCCACGAATGCAAAGCTCAAATCTATCAATTTCACTCTGCTAACTGAGTGCGCGCACTGCAGCTTCCAGCGTTAGTAGGAAAATCAGACATAGAGGGTACACTCAACCCTACTCTGTCTCTATCTATCACTCTATCCCTCTCTTTCTCTCTCGTTCGAGCCAATGGAAGCTTCGGTAATCTGTTGATTCGTTGGATAAACAGAGTAAGCACAAGTAGAAGTGTACGCTGAGGTGGAACTGAGGGGGGTAGCCAAAGTATGCGACGGTTGAGCGAGAGACCGGCGTAGGGTATAACACGAGGAATAGTACGTAGGGACACATTGAATAAGGGGGTAGTGGGACTTGCTACAAAGGAGCCTAGTGTATAACGTAGCCTATGTAACGCATTATGTATTTACACGAACCGGTGTTGCATACCTGTTATGCTATAGATTATTACGCTAAGCTATCCGAGGCGCTATCGTCCCTGATAACAAGACGGTCATGCGTAGTTCCCATATAGGACTTTCAATGATCCCTTATCAATGATCAGTCTAACTTTTACAGGAGTAATGCTAAGATTAGCATTCAATGATTGTTCTATTAGACATTACACTGTTAAAAATATTTCGCATAAAATTCTATTACTGGTCAAGAAAGCCTGTTTACATAAACTGGTATAATAAATTTTACACGCCAATAAAATGCAGCATTACAGTATTTTCTATTGAATCCTATACAAATTTGGACATTTAATATGAACGATAAGAAACCGAATATAAAAATTTTTAATTTTACCACAAACGCGTATTAAATTGAATATATCAGCTGATGAATTAAATTTTCAGTAACGTAATTTCAGAAACATTCTAATCAGTGAATAAGCGTGAAAATTAAAACCCAAGTAGGGAACTTGCACTTAATGCTCACAAATGGATCCTTCGGTCTTATCACGAAATTATCGGTACGCCGTGACACTGTCCGACAGTGGGATGTATGAATGTCATAGAGCTAAAGAATTACTAAGTAAAATGATCTCTTATGTTGCACTCACCGAGACTTTCATGGTCGCCATACTCACACCTATTTCCTCCGATCGGCATTTCGCCTTTTTCCTCACCAGCCAACGTTCTCCAAACCTACGAATTCAAGCCACGACAAAGGGCGAAGCCCTCGGCGGCTCTCGCCATATCGAATGGACAGCCTGTCACCTGCGTGTAATTAGTGATGATTGATGCAGTAGTAACGTTGACGACTGACTGGAACGTTACGGTAATTTTGTGGCATCGTAGACAGATGCATCAGGATTCCGGGCAGAGTGTGTGTGGGGGGGGGGGGGGGGGAGATGAGGGGAATGCAAGAGATATAGATTAATCGGAAAATCGATATCATAGCGCAGAGGCAGGTCTGGGACCAGGTTGGTGCACTGTC
Organism: Itoplectis maculator; assembly: GCA_964034905.1. NCBI lineage: Eukaryota > Metazoa > Arthropoda > Insecta > Hymenoptera > Ichneumonidae > Itoplectis > Itoplectis maculator. The sequence goes on from OZ035859.1 coordinate 4,765,439, forward strand.
TCTATATGTCTCACTCGGATATGTCCCGCATAGACGCGTCCACCAGTATGCAGGGTGGGCATTATGGAGACGCCCGTGTGTTCATGCACACGTACATTACGTTCCGTATACCAACCATCTGCATCACGCTGTCGATCTGTCGTGAACGTCTCGTTGTACATGTATACAGTGTACAAGAGACCCGCGGCACGTATGATTATGACACGCATTACCAGGATATCTGCCAGAGTAGAGAGTTTGAGTTGTATATCGAGGGTGCAAGGGGGAACATTCGTCGTCCTCCAGGTTTCACCCGAGTTTCCAATTCACACGTGAGTTACCTTCATTATACGTATCACTGCCTACTTCTCAGGCGCATCGGAAACATGTAATTGGAACTAAATACTCCGAATCGCACATTGGCGGATGATAAAACTTCAAAACTTATTAGACTCAAAAAAAAATTCAAATGATGTTGAAGTTTGCATCGTTGGAATGCAACGAAAATGTTAAAAAATAATTATTTTAATGATTCTTAAATTCTTCAAACGATTATAAAAAGTTATTATTACGGTTAATCGTTACAATAACATTTTATACCGAGTACGATCTTTTGGGTTCATTACAATAATTTTTTTTTATTTAATTTTATTTAATTTTATTTAATTTTTTTCGTTGCATTCCAACGATGCAAACTTCAACATCATTTTTGCAAACCTTTTGCAGTAATCATATTTACAACGCGAAATTCATATGCATATCTTCGCGCTGATCTGATTCTCGCTTCATTAGCCGGAAGCCAATGAAAGGTGTCACGATTAATCCGAGTTAGATTGAAGTTAGATTTAGTTCGCGTTGTTGGAAATTGCCAGAGGTGCTGTCGTAATGAGTTTATAATAACGCGTGCTCTTGGCACCTTCGCCGGTGCGAGAACTGTATTACACCGATGCTACCCATCGACTCGTCCGCGTTATAAATCGCGAATCAGGGATGAGCGACGCACGCGACGCGTACTGGATAAAGTTATCTAGCAGTGATGTAATTAAATTACCGGATGTTATCACGACTCAACGCGTAAAATTCATAAAAGTTAGTTCGTCCTACGCCTTCTGCTGTCAAATGGAATTTCATGTTCTCAGACTGTATAACATTTTGTTGCGCAGAAACCAAAACTTTATTCGGCCAGTTTTATTATCATGCTTGCGTTTGAACTATCGCATAAATTTTAGCGGAGCTAACATATGCTGTTTTTATACGTAAGCTAATTATAAATTCGTCGAGTTACCTGCAAATACAACGCTAATTGAAAAATGCATGTGCGTCTTCCCACCTTCGCCGATGCGAGAGGCTGTATTATACCGATGCTACCTATCGACTCGTCCGCGTTATAAATCGCGAATCAGGGATGAGCGACGCACGCGACGCGTACTGGATAAAGTTATCTAGCAGTGATGTAATTAAATTACCGGATGTTATCACGACTCAACGCGTAAAATTCATAAAAGTTACTTCGTCCTACGCCTTCTGCTGTCAAATGGAATTTCAGGTTCTCAGACTGTATAACATTTTGTTGCGCAGAAACCAAAACCTTATTCGGGCAGTTTTATTATCATGCTTGTATTTGAACTATCGCATAAATTTTAGCGGAGCTAACATATGCTGTTTTTATACGTAAGCTAATTATAAATTCGTCGAGTTACCTACAAATACTACACTAATTGAAAAATGCATGTGCGTCTTGGCGCCTTCGCCAGTGCGAGATCTGTATTATACCGATGCTACCTATCGACACCTCCACGTTATAAATCGCGAATCAGGGATGAGCGACGCACGCGACGCGGATAAAGTTATGTAGCAGTGATGTAATTAAAGTACCGGATGTTATCACGACTCAACGCGTAAAATTCATAAAAGTTAGTTCGTCGTACGCCTTCTGCTGTCAAATGGAATTTCATGTTTTCAGACTGTATAACATTTTGTTGCGCAGAAACAAAGACCTTGTTCGGGCAGTTTTATTATCATGCTTGCGTTTGAACTATCGCACAAATTTTAGCGGAGCTAACATATGCTGTTTGTATACGTAAGCTAATTATAAATTCGTCGAGTTACCTACAAATGCTACACTAATTGAAAAATGCATGTGCGTCTTGGCACCTTCGCCAGTGCGAGATCTGTATTACACCGATGCTACCCATCGACTCGTTCGCGTTATAAATCGCGAATCAGGGATGAGCGACGCACGCGACGCGTACTGGATAAAGTTATGTAGCAGTGATGTAATTAAATTACCGGATGTACCACGAGTCAACGCGTAAAATTCATAAAAGTTAGTTCGTCGTACGCCTTATGCTGTCAAATGGAATTTCATGTTCTCAGACTGTATAACATTTTGTTGCGCAGAAACCAAAACCTTATTCGGGCAGTTTTATTATCATGCTTGCATTTGAACTATCGCATAAATTTTAGCGGAGCTAACATATGCTGTTTTTATACGTAAGCTAATTATAAATTCGTCGAGTCACCTACAAATACTACACTAATTGAAAAATGCATGTGCGTCTTGGCACCTTCGCCGGTGCGAGAACTGTATTACACCGATGCTACCTATCGACTCGTCCGCGTTATAAATCGCGAATCAGGGATGAGCGACGCACGCGACGCGTACTGGATAAAGTTATCTAGCAGTGATGTAATTAAATTACCGGATGTTATCACGACTCAACGCGTAAAATTCATAAAAGTTACTTCGTCCTACGCCTTCTGCTGTCAAATGGAATTTCATGTTCTCAGACTGTATAACATTTTGTTGCGCAGAAACCAAAACCTTGTTCAGGCAGTTTTATTATCATGCTTGCATTTGAACTATCGCATACATTTTAGCGGAGCTAACATATGCTGTTTTTATACGTAAGCTAATTATAAATTCGTCGAGTTACCTACAAATACTACACTAATTGAAAAATGCATGTGCGTCTTGGCACCTTCGCCAGTGCGAGATCTGTATTATACCGATGCTACCTATCGACTCGTCCGCGTTATAAATTTTGAATCAGGGATGAGCGAGGCACGCGACGCGTACTGGATAAAGTTATGTAGCAGTGATGTAATTAAATTACCGGATGTACCACGACTCAACGCCTAAAATTCATAAAAGTTAGTTCGTCGTACGCCTTCTGCTGTCAAATGGAATTTCATGTTCTCAGACTGTATAACATTTTGTTGCGCAGAAACAAAGACCTTGTTCGGGCAGTTTTATTATCATGCTTGCGTTTGAACTATCGCATAAATTTTAGCGGAGCTAACATATGCTGTTTTTATACGTAAGCTAATTATAAATTCGTCGAGTTACCTGCAAATACTGCGCTAATTAAAAAATCCATGTGCGTCTTCTTGTTCCACACCGTTAAAATTACATAAACGCGAAAGAGATGAGCTAAAACTTTTGTTTCACTTAGACTCGTGTTTTTGCGCGTTCGGTCTACACGGGGGATGACTAGTGTTTTCACGTAGTTGTACGACCTCGTGTGCCTAGCTCTACTCCAGCCGCTTCGCTCGCCTCGCCGCGCGCTCTTTCCCTTCTGACTGCTTTGGAACTTTCAACACCAGTAGCCGTAGCAGCAGAAGTGCAAACAGTGAACGAGGTACGTTCGAGCCAGCTCTCTACCTCGTTGGGAACTCGCTCCTGGAGCGATTACCTCCGCATGATGCTCTGGTATTCACCGAAATGTCCGGGTTTACTTGAGCAGCGGAATAGGAGAATGGAGAGATGCAAAAGGAGCCCCTCTCCCCCCCGACTAGGTCTAGTCGAAATCTTTAGCGGAATTCCTCAGTCGGACGCGTTCGCATTCATTCAGCCAATCTCGCTCGCTCGTTCGCTCTCAGCAGCAATCCAGTTGTTCGCGTAATCGACTACGAGAATACTGGCTATACACACTACTACGCATACAGGACATTCCATCCTAAATCGACTTTCTCCTCGGTCTTAAGCTTTTCATAATATTTTTCGAATTCACGACGAATTTAAATTTTTTATTAAATTATATTTTTTCCGAGAGAAATTGGTTTACTTATATTTTATAGATTAACCAACCGTTTGCTCGCATTCGAAGAAAAGGAAAAATGAGTAAACGAGCAATGATTTAAAAAATATGAGACTAGTTTGATAAGGCAATGCTCCGGGTTATATAGATTTGACATAGAGTTTTCGAATTCACAACAAATTTCGATTTTTGATTAAATTATGATTTTCTGAGAGCAATTTATTTACTTATATTTTATAGACTAACCAATCGTTCGCTAGTATTTGATGAGAGGAAAAAATGACTAAATGAGCAGTCATTTAAAAACTATGGGACTAGTTCAAGAGGACAATGCTCTGAGTTACATTGATTTGACTTAGAGTAGCCTATATGTATAGGTATAGCGAGTTTATTCTCGAATCACTCGCAGTACTTCCGGTAACGAGTAATGAGATTCAACTCACGCGGAGATACTCAAGATTTTTCTCACCCGGACGAGAAATTTACCATATCAGGGTTCTACCAGTCTGTCCTTCGATCTGCCTCGCTCAAACGGCCTCCTCTTAATGTTCTCCGCGCTGGTATCGCGGTTGCTGGTATCTCGGTCATCCTAACATACGATTTGTCAAGTATTTAGGTACATGAACGTGCGGCGATATCCTGCACGCGGGGTTTTAGCAACAGTCACGTCAAGACCAACTCCAATGGGCAATGAGACAGTAAACACAAACGATCTGCTGCAGACATCCGTCGCTCGCACCACGCTGACCGCTTCGGGATACCGGAATGAATGTAATGCACAGGGCGTAGATTTTCCGCCATTCATGAATGTAAAAGACGTATTAATGTCATTGAATCGGCAGACATTCAGAAGGGACTTAAGCGAATAATTTTCTCCTAAATTCGACGTTTGTACTAACAGCCAATTTTAGCAAAGAATTGAACCAGCATTCTATAATAAACCTGGAACCGTTTACATTGTAATGAGCAACCATATAACTGTTTTTCAATGATACAGAGATCAAACGGATTAAACCTGATCGATGTAGTTTGTCTTTTACGATATCGTATTCATGACTATACACCATAACGGACCTGTAAAGAAAATTTTAATAGGGTACTCCACGACTTCAGTTTAAGCGGTTGACCACTTTGGGATTCCGAAATAAATGTAATGCACAGGACGTAAATTTTCCACTATTCATTCAGTCATGAATGTAAAAGACGTATTAATGTCATGAATCGGCAGACATATAGAAGGGACGCAAGTCAATATTTTTCTCCTAATTCAATCGTTTTACCAACTGCCAATTTTCTCAAAGAATTGAACCATCATGCGATAATAAACCTGGAACCGTTTACATTGTAATGAGTAACCATATAATACTCTTTTTCAATGATACAGAGATCAAACGGGTTATACCTGAACGATGTAATTAATGTGAATGTCTTTCACAATATCGTATTCACGACTATATACCATAACGGGTCTGTAAAGAAAATTCTCATAGGTGACTCAACGACTTTGGTTAAGCTAATGTAACTGGATACATTCCATATCCGACTTTATTTGATAACGATAGGCGTCACGCATTTTGTCATCGCAGACGAGCGCCTTCGTTATCACAACCCTACGTGCACCAAGCCAAGTAGACTGAGCCACGAGAATATTGCTCAACCTCAAACCAAGTTCAAGAGCATTTTTATCGGCACACGTGAAAAATTATAAAAAGAATAATCCTAGGCCGGCTTGACGAGAACTAAACAGGAAATAATTGCGTGTTGACCGGTAAGATGACTTCGCAGAAACGATATTATTCTACGTGTATAATTCCTCGACTATCTTCGTCGCAAATGCGTGCAAAGAAGATATAGCATTAAGAGAATTCCCGTCATATCGCACGCACATCTAGCGAATTTTTAATCGAACGTGTTTTCATCCCTCGACACGCAACCTGCTTCTCATTTTATTTCACTGGCAATCGGCTTCACCACATCCCACCTTTATCGACGCAATATCGAGAGACAAGTCTATTTATGTCGCACTCACGGCAGGACGAATCGGTATTCTGGTTATGGAAATTGAATACTAGGACTGCGTGGACCCTCTCAACCAGTTCCTGAACACCGAGGGTGATAAATCCTAACGAATTGTTCTGTAGAAAAATGTGTTCTGCAGAGCGACGAAACTAGTCGTAGGCTTTAATTAGGATTCGCGTGGGCGAATTGCCTGCGCAACGTGGTCAAAACAAAAGATGATTGGACGGACACGAAGGACGAACGGGGAAAACGAAACGAAACGGGTAAGATTAATTGAATGAGGAAGCGAGCGATGATCCGGAGACGACAAAAATTGTCGAAAGGATATGAATAATTCAGCTGATCGACTAGTTTGCAGCGTTGAAACCGTAAACGCGACTAAACCGTAACATGCTCCCTTGAAAACTTACTTATCTAAAATATCGTAAAGGGCGGTATCCTTGATTATCCACTCGCACTATAACTCACTGCTCATATTCATAAGTTATCGTACAACTTAATTTGCTTCGGCAATAAAATAGTTTACAAAAACATTTCAAATTGAAATGTACAATGGACAGATGATTGGACGGACACGAAGGACGAACGGGGAAAACGAAACCAACCGCGGTTAAGATTAATTGAATGAGGAAGCAAGTGATGATCAGGAGACGACAAAAATTGTCGAAAGGATATGAATAATTCAGCTGATCGACTAATTTGCAGCGTTCAAACCGTAATCGCAACTAAACCGTAACATCCTCCCTTGAAAACTTACTTATCTGAAATATCGTAAAGGGCGGTATCCTTGATTATCCACTCGCACTATAACTCACTGCTAATATTCATAAGTTATCGTACAACTTAATTTGCTTTGCCAATAAAATAGTTTACAAACATTTCAAATTGAATTCAACACTGGAAGATTCAGGGCTCAGGGGTTTTACGAGGCAGGGTTGTAATTGAATGAGGAAGAAATCGATGATCAGGAGACGACAACATTTTTCTAAAGGATATGAATAATTCAGCTGATCGACTAGTTTGCAGCGTTCAAACCGTAACCGCAACTAAACCGTAACATCCTCCCTTGAAAACTTACCTATCTAAAATATCGCAAAGGGCGGTATCCTTGATTATCCACTCACACCATAACCCACTGCTCATATTCATAAGTTATCCCACAACCTTATTTGCTTCGCCACTAAAATAGTTGACAAGCATTTCAAATTGAATTCAGCACTGAAGAACTCAGGGTTCAGGGGTTTCACGAAGAAGGACTCCTCTCGGTGGACAGAAATGAAGCTCGAGGATGGAAGAAGAAGCAGCAGCAGCGGCAGCGATGCCAGCCAGAAGGTACGGAAGGTCAGACAATTCACCACGGCTCGGCGTGCCGAGAGCGGTCGACCATTTCGCGAAAACGATTTACTTCTCAAGTGCTATGAAACGGGAGCGTTTGGTTCTTGAACCCTAGTCGTGATATTATGTCCTCGGAGCACCGCTTGGTAAACGTTCGCGGGTCCACATGAGCTTCTGCCGTCTAGCCGAGAAAGAGCCCTGGCGGTCCGGCGCGCGGCAAAAGCACCAGCAACCCTCTCGGCCGCCACACCTCGACACAGTAGCCACGTAGCCACGTTTACGATCCATTCTCAGCATCCCCGTTGGTGCTTTCTTATTAAACGAAAAGCCCCAAGACTGACTCTGGACTGTGTTCCTGTACAGCTTCTCCGCTTCGCGGTTCGCAATTTCCCACCTTCATACATGTATATACATAGTGTGTGTTTGTGTGTGTGTATAGTGGCTATAGGTATATAATACTGGCATCCTTCGGTTCTTTTCCGCCTGCCTGTTCACAGAGAACCTTCGCATCTTCCTGTTCAAACCCTACTCTCCGCCTTACTTCTCGCGAGTAAGAGCGTTGAAAATAAGTGGCGAACGAGGGCCGTTAATTTCCCGAGCACTGCACACTCACCACAGACGGGGTAAACGTCGTCTTTCCACTCTCCACCATTTTTCCCTCTTGCCTTAATCCTCCATCACCCATTAATCAGATGCATGCCGTTAATCGATCAGCTCTGTGCTTACATGTTCCCACCTTTTAGATCTGGAATTAAATAATGTAGGGTAGACGTACCGTTTTTGGCCATCTTAGGGGCAATTGTGGCCATCACATTCAAAGGAATAAATTAAAACATTTAATGGAATAAAAAAATCGTCGGGTAGGTTATTTAGTGCATTGAAATGCATTTGTGAAAAAAAATCAACGTGCAATTGTGGGGAAAAAATAATGTGAAGAATAAAATAATAAAAATGGCTACTAATGGTACATCTAAACTATAGTGCAACAAGAGCCACCAGTTGGCGATTGGGGCGCGTGTGAGGTCCGAGCGAAGCAAAGGCTGCATTTACACATGTCGCAAACATCAATTTCGACCTGTAAATAGTTACAACCGAACCGTCTTCTCGAACTCGCCCCTTTCTTGCGACATACAGGCTACACATGGCTGCTATGTACAGCGATCAAATGCGAATTACCGGTGCCAGGATTGCCAAGTCGTAACCCGCACGTGGTACTTATTCGACAAGCTTGTTGCCATCTATTCGAGGGTTAATGTCTGTGACTACAAATCTCTCGATGGTTAACTGCTGAACGTCAAATACCACATAACACGAGCCACGAGACGACGTCGATGTTTGTGTGGACTGATATTAGAGAAAGGTTGACAATCTTAAAATCCTATCAAAACGGTAAACCTTCAAAAATATAAAGGACATAGGATATAATTAATGACATCTATTTGCCGGTTAATGTATATGACTATAAATCTCTCGACGTTTAACAGCTTAGGTGAATGCACCAGTAGTTGAACAGTCACCAGTGAATCACAGCTTTTTGAGAGTTCATGAGCAATTATGACAACTTGGCTGAACATAAGATTCCTGATTTGTCTATTTTTTAGCTATCTACTGCGATCATTTTGTCGCAGGAGCTTATTTTTTTTTACTAAACGTATAGGTTAGAGTGGCCCGTTCATTTACTGGTGTTTTTGGACTTTTGGCTTTTAGTATTTATTTTGACATACTTTGCGATAAAAATACGAGATTTTTTTTGTGCTTTATCGCATATTTTGACAATCTGGTCAGCCGTTAAAATTTTCGCAAACCATTTTTAAATATTGCATTTCATAAAAACTCGTGTTAAACAAATCGTTCTGCTTGACCGTTCATTCACTGGTGACTTTACCCTAAACGTCAAATACCGCATAACGATCCATGACAAGACCTCGATGTTTGTGTGGACCGATATTCGAGGGCGGTTAACAAACTTGAAATCCTATCAAAACGGTAAACCTCCAAAAGTATTACGAACATAGGATATAATTAATTCATGTCTCAAAAGGTCAAACCACTTGGGGATAAAAATTGGATACTCTGTTCCTAAGTACACCGAGTATTGAAGTGAGCTCAAGCCTAAAGAAAACTATCGTCCCGACCTCGTCGCCATTTCCACCGAAAAAGCTGTTAGCCGGTACTCCGCGGAACGTTTATATTCTGGGCGTGCTGGCCAAGAAGAGCAAAAACACACTCGAGGGTCGCCGGAGGTTGGCTGACGAAGGATTTTCACGGAGGAAAAGACGTTGCGCGCTGTGGGTATACCTATCCAGAGATAGACGAGGGACGAATTGTACCAAGTAGGTTGGTGTGCTTGATGCTTCTACGTCCGACGATGCTGCTGCTGCTGCTGCTGCCGCGACTTCATCCTCCACGGGACGTCCTACCGGTGCCGCCGGTACTTACTCCAGCACAAGGGAGATTAGTTTCAGGACCCGGAGGAGGAGTCTCTTCGATCGAACGATCCTCCGACGTAAGATGACTCGGACTATGCGGAAAACGGGAAACCCTGGCACCTTCACGATCCCCGCGAGTGAAGACACCAAACATGCGAGGAAAGGTATTGGAGTTTAATGACCCGGTCGAATTTCGACACAGGTTAAGTGGGGCAAAAACTCGTTGGTATGATTTTCCCGTTGTACGATTTTTTGAGTTTATTGAAATCGTGCATTTTGTCTTGTACCGGAAATTACATTCATATCGTATACGGATTTGACAAAAAAATGTATTATGTTGAAGTTTGCATCGTTAGAATGCAACGAAAATATAAAAAATATATATATTCTAATGAACCCAAAACACAGACTGAGTATAAAATGTTATTATAACGATTAATCGTCATAATAACTTCTTAAAATAGTTAGAATAATTTCAGAATCGTTAGGATAAGTATTTTTTTTAATTTTCGTTGCATTCCAACGATGCAAATTTCAACATCATAAAAATGTAGAAAAAAGGCTTAGTCAATCCAGTAAATAAAAAATGCGAAGGTATCTATTGCATAAGCAGGGAATTGATATTCTGATAAAAGGCTGATAGGCATTATATTTTTCATTTTTCCTCTGCCGAAATATAGATGCGGAAACATAGATAGTGTTTTGGGAGATAAAACACACAAAAACTAAAATAAAAAAATTGAAACGCGAATAAAAAATAAAAATTCGGACACTTTTATTCTCATTTCTGCCTAGTCTCTTAGTATTAACAGCTATTTTACGAGAATTAAAAGTCTTAAGAGAGTTGAAATGTTTTAGGAAAGGGCGAGCCGGTAGTAGGCACGTAGGTAATAAGGACGTCGAGTACGTGCTCGTTTCTTCGTCATTATTACCGGCAGTGGTTATACTCGGACTTCTGGTCCGTTCCTGCTGACTTAAGGGTTGGACGCGTTTAGGGTTTTACGAGGAGCCACCGTAAGAGAGCCGTCCGCTGACTAATTGACCGAGTTCTCCGACCGCGTTTATCGCCGGAACGCATTTGCCGTAAAGTTCAGCAAGAACTAAACGTGCAACCACACAAAAGCTTTGCTTCCCCCCCCCCCCCGTGCTCTAATTGAGTGCGACAGATGCTGAAAAGAAGAATGACAGGTGCCGGGTTAAAATAATAGATGTGAATTAAGGATGTAAGGTAATTTAGTTCGCCATCTACAAGACTCATCCAACGTTTGCCATAATAAAAATGAATCGGTTAACATTTGGTCGTTCACCTTAGACAACCTTTGGGACTTTAATCTTTAATTCTTAAATTAAGACTTTGTTTCTCTCAATCGATGCAAATATTATGATATCAACTGCTGGTAATTATATATAATACTGGACAGCTTAAAGGCCTTAAGGGGTGGGGATATTAAACATTTTTTTTTGCATTTTTTATTTTATTTTTTTAACTAAATCCATAATATCTCAAGAATATTGTGTTGAAATTTCTATTGCCGTATTTTTTAATATTTCTTCATGAAAATATTACGGAATATTCTACGAATGTTATACTTTAATGTACCAATGGTTTTATTGCATAGATTTCAACTGTATCGTAAAAAAGAATCACAAAAATGTGCCTTTTTTGCACGCATTAACCGTACCACCCCCACCCCCTTTAATAAAAAATAAATCAAGGCACTTCGTGACATTACTGTATTTTTTAAAACCAACCCGAAAATAGTCTGTTTTCCTCTAACTATTAATTCAAAGTTTTCAACATGATATCTCTCTTTTCGAACCGGATCCAATGAAAGCTCTCCAACATCGAACTCATGGCGACCCTGCTGGGAGATAGCTCGTCTGGATGTTCCAGAATGCTTCTGGAAAGTGCTGCTGGTGCTGTTGCTTACACAGCCTGCTTGCACACTGGAATATACAGCGGTACGTAAGCTATACGTATACATATATCATGCCGAAGCGAAGTAAGAGGCATCGATGCACCTCGCTTGATCCTTCTAACAGTATCATGAATATTTACGCACCACTTCGCTGAACGAAATCAATATATAGTAGATCGAGATAGCAGTACCACCCGTGTATTATGGCATATTGAGCCTCGCCCGGATGTTGCACGCAGATAGATGTTGTAGCCACATATACCATTGGCCATGTGCACTTACATACAGATTCAAACTTTAAGCATGTATCGGCTGTTGATGAATTGCAGTGAATTCTATCAGCGCCACACATTTTGTTGGATGATATTTTCCAACTCAAGTTTCGTCTGTACATATGTAACTAACATGATATGTAAATAATTCACGGTGGTCTCATCGCGATTAGCAAAGATCCCCGATAAACATTCACAATCCTTCCTCGATGATCGGCAAATTAATGTTTTCAACCCTCCTGGCCTCCCTAAGGAAAGACTTGTAGCGAACGATTGAGAGGAAATTTAATTTGCAGATAGATATTGGAGCCTCATATACCATTGACCATGTGCAATCACATACAGATTCAAACTTTAAGCATGTATCGGCTGTTGATGAATTGCAGTGAATTCTATCAGCGCCACACATTTTGCTGGATGATATTTTCCACCGCAAGTTTCGTCTGTACATATGTAACTAACATGATATGTAAATAATTCACGGTGGTCTCATCGCGATTAGCAAAGATCCCCGATAAACATTCACAATCCTTCCTCGATGATCGGTAAATTAATGTTTTCAACCCTCCTGGCCTCCCCAAGGAAAGACTTGTAACGAACGATTGAGAGGAAATTTCATTTGCAGATAGATGTTGGAGCCTCATACACCATTGACCATGTGTACTCCCATACAGATTCAAAGTTTAAGCATGTATCGGCTGTTCATGAATTGCAATGAATTCTATCAGCGCCACACATTTTGCTGGATGATATTTTCCACCGCAAGATTCGTCTGTACATATGTAACTAACATGATATGTAAATAATTCACGGTGGTCTCATCGCGATTAGCAAAGATCCCCGACAAACATTCACAATCCTTCCTCGATGATCGGCAAATTAATGTTTTCAACCCTCCTGGCCTCCCCAAGGAAAGACTTGTAACGAACGATTGAGAGAAAATTTAATTTGCAGATAGATGTTGTAGGCTCATATACCATTGGCCATGTGCACTTACATACAGATTCAAACTTTAAGCATGTATCGGCTGTTGATGAATTGCAATGAATTCTATCAGCGCCACACATTTTGCTAGATGATATTTTCCACCTCAAGTTTCGTCTGTACATATGTAACTAACATGATATGTAAATAATTCATGGTGGTCTCATCGCGATTAGCAAAGATCCCCGATAAACATTCACAATCCTTCCTCGATGATCGGCAAATTAATGTTTTCAACCCTCCTAATCTCCCCAAGGAAACACTTATAGCGAACGATTGAGAGAAAATTTAATTTGCAGATAGATGTTGTAGGCTCATATACCATTGGCCATGTGCACTTACATACAGATTCGAAGTCTAAGCACTTATCGGCTGTTGAGGAATTACAGTGAATTCTATCAGCGCCACACATTTTGCTGGATGATATTTTCCACCTCAAGTTTCGTCTGTACATATGTAACTAACATGATATGTAAATAATTCACGGTGGTCTCATCGCGATTAGCAAAGATCCACGATAAACATTCACAATCCTTCCTCGATGATCGGCAAATTAATGTTTTCAACCCTCCTAGCCTCCCCAAGGAAAGACTTGTAGCGAACGATTGAGAGGAAATTTAATTTGCGCCAAAGTCTCCGCCTCGCTCTCACCATCCTCTCGCTCTCCATCTATTTTCATGCCGCCGCTATCGCGATGATCCTTTTATAAATGAAAAAAGATCCCACGGGGGCTACCACAGCAGGTGCTGAAAAGGAGGTTCCACGGCACGTTTCCGACGATTTCATCTTTCTATTGCATTTTTACTTCTACTTTTCCTGTTCCTCCCACCTCTTCCTCCTCCTACGATGCGAATGGCGCGGAGTCGCGTCTCGGCCATAGCACTCGTCGTGCTTGTACATTATATACATAACATAGTATATAGAAGTAGGTGCGAAAAAGAACGGGGAATGAAGTCTTAAATATTTCATGACAACGACGAGGTGGCGTAAGATGTGAATTACGTCATTGAGGGAGGAAAGACGGCGCGGGGAGTTGCGGGCGAAAGAGAGAAGAGAAGGCGAGCATTTATGGAGCTTCGAGGTAGAATGAGAAAGAGTCGAAGGAAAAACACGGAGCATTGTGGAAGGGGTACAGGAGCAACGGAGAAAGCTCGGGTAGACGGTGAGAGCCCCGAAGCTCCAGGATATGTTGGGTGTGGGCGGTGCGAGTTGAGAGTGAGCGTGGTGCGGCATATTATGCCGTTAATATAGTGCATATCGGTACGCTAGCAGCTGGCGAGGGAATCACAAGCGTTCGCCCCCTCCGAAGCTCATCCCTTGGTTCACCCCGAACTCTACCGCTAAACTCAGCCCTCACCCGCTTCCATCCGACCTATCCTCCTCCTACTTCTCCACCTCCTCCTCCTCCTCCTGGTACATACCGGTAACACCGATGCTACTGTGCCGATATAGTTGAACCACGTCCCAACAGCGACGGCAGCACTTCTCTCAATCCATTTCGCATAACCGCGGACGCTTGTGATGACGAACGACGCAGTCATTGGCACATCAAGAGACAGTGGTACTTCCCTCCCTCCGCCTCGAAGTGTTAAGGGCATGTGAAATACTGACTGCGGTAATAAAAACTGTAATGAATGATTTTTATGCATATTCGCATTTACAGGTAAAAGAAAAAATTCATTCACTGCGCTCATGATATCCGCAGTGAATGCATTTTTTGGTTTGGCTGTAAAGGCTAATATTGGTCAAAATCGTTCATTACAGTTTTTGATTTCCGACTGGGCTCGGCGTGGAGTTTCACATGCCTTTAAAAACTATTTTCTTCTAATTTACTCGTCAGATGGGACTCAAACTTTGAGAGAATGTGCGGAAATACGGCAGATGTAGGGTATGCTTCTGGCTCCTCGATACATGAAGCCGTTTGTTCGGGAGAATCGAAAAACCAAAAAGTGAGGTTACGAACCTTGCACCGCCTCGAAATTTTGAAAGCTATTTTCTTCGAAATGGTGAATCGAATCACAACCTAATTTGGAACACAAGTAGGAAATTATGGCAGAATTGGGCTGAGCTTCCGGCTCCTCGATACATAAAGCCGTTTATTCGGGAGAACAAAAAAACTAAAAAGTGAGGTTAGGAGCGAGAGAGACAGACTTATGGGCGTTTGACATTAGCGACGAGGTATCAGCGAAGTATCATATCCTCTTAAGAAACGTTCAATCACTGGTTATTGGCATACATGTCTCACCGTTCAGACGGCTTGGTTCGTATGTTTTATATTTTCAGGCAAATACCTTACAACAATGACTAATGGGAGGAGAAACGTGGGTTTAGGTTGGCAGCTTCGTACAAAAGCAGGTTACGAGTAGAACGGTTTGCGCAGAGCAGAAGAAGAGAGAGAGGGAGGAAAGTGCCAGCTTGACGCGAACTGGCACCTTCAACAATAAAGCGTCAACCGAGGAAACCACGTTTTATCCATTATCCATTAACCTAATTAATTCGGATTTTGCGGTATCGGAAGTTCGGGTTTCAGGAGGGTTGCTCTAACTTTACGACTCCCTTTCGCCCCGCTTTCCTTCTAAACCTTATCCACCACCCATCGCCGCCCTCCTTACCAAGTTATCGTTCAAGTTCTATCGCAGGCCCGCTCGTGCGAAGTATTATATAAGTTGCAAAGTTGTAAGACAAATAAGGAGATCGGCTTTCCTCCATCGGAACGAAGATTCCAAATCGGAGGTGAAGCGTCTACCGTACTGAGAAATGCATACATAAACTTCTAACTCTGGATAATAAAAACCTGAAACCCTAAAAGCTGGTCCATCGACCACTGAGTTTTATTTGATAAAAAAAAAGTTCGACCGGTTAGTTACATTACGAAGAGAATAATAAGTGATTGGTTTTTGAAAAAATTACGCCTCAGATAAAGAGGTTCATGTTTACTTCAAGAAAACTTCTCAGAGATGAAGCAAAAAGAAGCTTCCTTCATACCTTCTTTAATTAATTTTATAAAACACTTCTTTCAGATATAGATGATTTTGCCAGAACCGTGAATTCACGCTCAAAATTCGATGTAAAATTGCACGATGACCCCTCAAACCAACGGACGTCAAGTGTACAGAGATTAGCAGATACGATTATTTGATAAAAAAAAGTTCGGCCAGTTAGTTACATCACAAAGAAAATAGTTCATGTTTACTTCAAGAAAAGTTCTCAGGGATGAAGCAAAAAAGGAGCTTCCTTCATACCTCCTTTAGTTAATTTTATAAAACATTTCTTTCAGATATAGATGATTTTGCCAGAATCATGAATTCACGCTCAAAATTCGATGTAAAATTGCACGACGACCCCTCAAACCAACGGAAGTCAAGTTTACAGAGATTGACAGATACGATGGCGGAGTAAGACAAAACAGTTCTAACAAGGGGGCGTCGTTTCGCACATAAGGATTTACCATTTCTTCATTAAAAAGTTTAACGAGAAGCAGCAGGGCGCGGCGCGGGCAGACCGAGGGCGAGAGAAGGGGGGTGAGAATCGAGCACGATAGCACACGGCTAGTTCCCGTAGGGATGGGGGGTTTCTCGCGCCTCGTCGAGTCCACGCGAATCTTCTCGCTCTGGATGCGCTAATTAAATCCAAGGGAGAGCCTTCGGCTGGCAGCGACGTAGGTATAGGTACACATTATATATAGCTAGAGCAGACAGAGGAGCGTCCGAAGCGGAAGCAACGACGATGCGCCACGGAGAACGTACCCGTATACCAACAGAGATGGAAGATCTCTCCCAACAGCGCCGAGCGCACGCGGATGGTTGGGCGCGCTTAAATGCAATCTGCATTTCATTAATTCACCACCGCCGACGCTCCAGATTTCTTGCCTCCCTGACTCCTTCCTCCTTCTCCTTCTGCATCGTTTCCTTGTCTCGTCCTGCTCCCTGGTTCTCACGACAAGTACCCCCCGAACTCTTTCCCCACTCTTTTCCTAACATTTATGTTTTTACCTACAACTCTGATTGAAACGTTACAGAATTTTCGACAGGATTGTTTTTCTAGCCCTCGTCCAGGCCATTCGTACAGGATCAGATAAATTACGAGGCATCAGAAAATATCGACAACCTAATCGAGGACCATAATATCTTTCTTATATTTTTCGAGACTAGCCAAAATTCGTGATTACTGAAAACAGGATTGAGACACTTCAAAAAGATGATGAGCTTCTCGTTCCGCTCGCTGGTTCTCACGACAAGTACCCCCCGAACTCTTTCCCCACTCTTTTCCTAACATTTATGTTTTTACCTACAACTCTGATTGAAACGTTACCGAATTTTCGACGGGATTATTTTTCTAGCCCTCGTCCAGGCCATTCGTCCAGGATCAGATAAATTACGAGGCATCAGAAAATATCGACAACCTAAACGAAGATCATAATACCTTTCTTATGTTTTTCGAGACTAGCCAAAATTCGTGATTACTGAAACCAGGATTGAGACACTTCAAAAATATGATGAGCTTCTCGTTCCGCTCGCTGGTTCTCACGACAAGTACCCCCCGAAGTTTTTCCCCACTCTTTCCCTAACATTTATGTTTTTACCTACAACTCTGATTGAAACGTTACAGAATTTTCGACGGAATTGTTTTTCTAGCCCTCGTCCAGGTAATCCGTCCAGGAACAGATCAGAATATATCGGCAACCCAAAGGAAGACCATAATATGTTTCTTATGTTTTTTGAGAATATCCAAAACTCGTGATTGCTAAAAACAAGATTGAAACACTTCGAAACAGTGATGAGCTTGAAATGAATTTATTTATTTACCTGAGGAAACGAAAAACAAAAATATAGGAAACCCCAACATGTCTGTCCAGGACCAGACAAATTAAGAGGCATCAGCATAAGTATCGACAGCCCGAAGGAAGACCATAATATATTTCTTATGTTTTTCAAGAATATCCAATATTCGTAATTATTAAAAACAAGATTGAAACACTGCGAAGAGGCGATGAGCTTGAAATAAAATTACACCTGAGGAAACAAACAACAAAAATATAGGAAACCTCGACATGTCTGTCCAGGACCAAAAAAATTACTTGACATTAGCATTAGTATCGACAACCCAAAGGAAGACCATAATATATTTCTTATGTTTTTCGAGAATATCCAAAATTCCTGATTACTAAAAGCAAGATTGAGACACTTCGAAAATGTGATGAGCTTAAAATGAAATTATTTTCAAGCAACAAACAACAAAAAATATAGGAAACCCCGAAATTCGTGCGAACGTCGTCAACATACATTCCCGTTGTATCTGCATCAGCGAGACACAGTGTGGCGTGCCGACGACGGTGAAAGGAGTCAGGAGCCTCGGAAAGTCGAAAAGCCGGTGATATCGATGCGACAGGTTCGATGGGGAAGCCGATCGGTACCGAGGGATTGCGAAGGAATACCGTAAGAGAAAAACCGTAGGGGAAAAACGGAGAGAATAAGGTAAACAGAGAGGGTGTCGCGAACCGCAGGGATGGGACAGAAGAGGAGGAAGAAAATTGTGAGCAAGCCGAGGTCGTAAAGCAGTGTGTGGAGTCAGGCAGATCCGCTCTGAAGGTAGTCTTCACGAGGGCGGAAACCCACGCGGCTAGACACCTGCGGGACGCGAGATTCTCCGGGTTCAGAATTGCTTTTCCGGCGTTATTCCGCCTTCCACCCTTGAAAGACGAGAAAAGAAAGAAAGGGAGGAAGAGGGAAGAGCAAGCGGAGGAGGATGTGGAAGAAGGAAGAGGCGCGGGCGATGCGCGTCACCAAGGTAAAAGGTTCACATATCACGAGTCTCCCCGCCACGCGTCTGGCGCGGGAGGGCCAACTGGCTTTCTGATTTTCTCGCGTGCATACCCGCGAACGGTTCTTATCTTTTGTGTTCGCCATCCTCCCGCCTCTTCTCCGCCCGCTGCACCTGCGCAATTTACACACGGCGACCTCGTTCTATTAGAATTTTTCTTGCCAAGCTGTGCCCGCGCCTCGCATCGGAGTTTCTAACTATGTCCGCGCGATGGAATACTGGATTTTGAGTCGGGAAAATTTCCTCGCTAGCTATTATATGCCGAGTTCTTATCGAATCGGTGGGACAGGGAGGAAAATAGACTCGTATATTTTCGGCAGGTCTTTTCCTTTCTTCCGTATTTTCAACATATTCCCATAGTTTAAGAACACGATTTGCTTTGCGTTTAATTGTCACGAATTGATAATAAGAAATAGTAAACAATGGTTTCAACCCTCTTTTAGTTGATTTAGAAAAAAAAAAAAAAATGAAAAATGTTGGTCGGTTTGTGTCAGAAATCCTAAATCTGGCCACCGGGCCAAAAACCGCCAAAATCGGAGTCACAAATTGATTTTTTTAGAATATCGAGTTTTGAATTATGATCCTATCTTTATCAAATCGCTTATTCTACCCCTGAAAACACTATTATCAACCATGTTTAGTGGGGTGGGGATCAAAATAGCGAATGGCTAAAATAGGAAATTTAACAATAATAAACGTCTGAATGTGGAACAGGCATCATTATGAAATTTGCTGTTTTAGCCATTCGCTATTTTAACTGCATTTTAATAAAAATGGGGGGGGGGGGGGTCAGAATATCGAATGATAAAAAGAACAAATGGCTGAAATAGCAAATTTCATGATGATGGCTATTCCAGATTCAGACGTTCAATCTTTTTTAATTCGCTATATTAGCCATTCGCTATTCTGGTCATTCACTACTTTGACCCCCACCCGGAATCTCGGCCAATCACAGCACGACTAAACTGCTAACAATGCTTTCCGTTACCCATGAACTGTTTAAAAGAGGGATTTGTTCAACCGAACTTCCAAGTCCAAAGATATGTATTGCAGATTGAGTTTACCGCCGATGGTACGTTGTACTACACTGAATCAACATCGAATCGCTGCGGTAAGACTACACGCGATGTCGATAAGACGAGGCTTGGCAGCCACACGGGTCTTGGCAGTAACGAAGGCTGGTCAGACTTGCCAGTTATTTAAGTGGAGTATACACAGGACATGCAGGTACGTAGTAATAACCAGTGAAACCCCCAAAGGAACTGTCCGGTATATCTATACGCGTGCATTCACTTGCGGCTAATACTATATAGTGTATCCGCAGTTCTCGCCGAGATTGCGCAAGAGGAACGGATGCCATTGCACTCGCGTTTCAAGGGAGCCACCTACAAGTTTGCCATCACGCCGAGGCGGGCAATCTTCAATTCCGTAGTTTAGACTGCTCTGGTTCACAGCTCGGATCACTCATTTCGCGCAGTACTAACTCCGCTGACGTGGTCAGGCGATGGTATTTAACTAGAGCTTCTATGGGATAACAACTCAGAACCAGGCAGGGAGGAGATGCCCTCTTAGTTTCCACCCGCATGCAAGCTCGTTCGTAGGTTCTCGTACTGTGAGAAACGAGAGATGTTCGACCACAACGCAACGGTCACGAAACCCTTGAATTCGCGATACGTTGAGGAGGGGTCTTTACGCTTCCTCTGACATCGGTATTTAATGGATGCCGGACGAGTTGAAGGACGCTGTTGGTTGGATGAGTTGGATGGGGCCTTGTGTATAGTCAAGGAATGAGAGCGACTGGACGTAACTTTTACTGTTCATCATTGTATGGACGCCTGCCCATTATGTGCGTCATCCTCTATTAAAAAGTGCATGGGCCACCATTGTTGTCGATATAACTCGGCCTCTGATTGGTCGAGGGCCGTGACAACCAACAGTTTTTGTTTAACAGCGCGAGATTTGACAGTTTGTCGTAATGAGCGCTGCAGCACTGTTTAACCTACGGTGACCCCGATTTGGGCGGTTTTCGGCCTGGCGGCCAGATCTACGATTTCTGACAAACTGTTCGGCCAAAATTTTTTTTTTTTTCAGAATCAACTAAAAAAGGGTTGTAACCAGTGTTTTCAGGGGTAGAATATGCGACTTGAGAACGATGGTATAGGTTAAAAGTCGATATTTTGAAAAAATAAATTTCGTGACGCCGATTTGGGCGGTTTTCGGCCTGGCGGCCAGATCTACGATTTCTGACAAACTGTTCGGCCAAAATTTTTTTTTTTTTCAGAATCAACTAAAAAAGGGTTGTAACCAGTGTTTTCAGGGGTAGAATATGCGACTTGAGAACGATGGTATAGGTTAAAAGTCGATATTTTGAAAAAATAAATTTCGTGACCCCAATTTGGGCGGTTTTCGGCCTGGCGGCCAGATCTACGATTTCTGACAAACTGTTCGGCCAAAAATTTTAGACTAAACGTTTCAAAATTTTTGCAATCGACATCCACGTACAATAATCTATTTTTCGATTGAATAAAATACAATCGAAGAAAATAATTTTTAGAAATAATTGAATAAAATACACAGAGAACACTAAATACTTTTGGAGCGAACAAACAATAAAAAAAACTCCGGGTAGTATCGACTATCTCCCGGTTTCGGGTGTGCAGTAGTTGCATGGAGTTGAGTTTGTCGAAAGCACACTAGACTTTTCGCGAGTATATGTATTCACCCCTGCAGTGCAAGAGAAAGAGAGCGGGTCGATGCGCGAAAAGCTTTCGGCAAATATCGAGCAAATTGGGGCATATTCCTGCGATGTTTATTAAACTTTCGAATTACCGACGAAATTGTTCAAATTAGGACATTCGGTAAGTCCAAATCCATGCATCGTATTTACAATTAGCGTTTTATTACAAAAGCTGTGCGGATTGTACCACGTGTCGGAATTAATTCATTTGAATTTCGAATTAACATAAGTGAAACGTGTCACGAATTGCTTATCTAATTCACGAAATGACCAGGTTTATTTTTTCACGTCCCTTGATATATCAGACAGTATTCCACAAAAAAATTGCAGATACGAGGGAGTCAAAACGATTCGGGCTCTGACCCTCCGTCCATGTCTTTCTTTCATCTTTCCTTCCGGATTTACCAGCCATTTTGCCCTCGCGGACGTCCAAGTCTAATCTATGCTCTGCTCCGCTGGAATTTTTTCATACTATAAAATTATATTCCGCCCAGATTTATACGAAAACCGCGGCACGAATTTCAACGAGGCAGGGTGCTTGAGCGGTGTACGCGAGGCCGAAAACGAAGAAAGCAAGGGAATGGCGGGGGCCGACAAGCGAGGAGCGTCTCCGCACCGGAAAAAATATGATAGCGATATTAAATTTCAACTGTGATTTTAATTGTAAAAAAAGCAGGACGCATCTCTCTTTTCGCCCACGTCGAGACGCTGGGCTGGAAGATAGGAAACGCGGAAAATAAAAAATTATCCCGGGCTCATTACTTCTGACGCCGTCAGCGAAAATAGTTCACCGGTGTCGCTTGTATTCTTTTACAATGTAAATGATCGACTTACTCTGTCTTTAAAACATATAGCGTGTTCTTATATAAGTGGAATTAGACTGTCAAAGAGGTTGGAGCGCTACGCACTAGTAAAATGAGGCTTAATTTTTAAAAATCGTTTACACAAGTTTTTTAAATCAATTAGCTATATTTTATGGTGATTAGTATAAAAATATATGTTCTTGACCAGAGAAAAGTTTAATTGCAACGGATTTGCATAAATATTACCCGATTTACGCAAACTTTTGAAAAGGTAATTTTCATTCAGTTTTTTCAAAGAATAAACCGTGTTTTTTGTTCGATTTTTATTTATCGCGGCTCATTCTCTTCCTTGAAAGATGCTTTACGTATTAACCGTCTAGATATTTGATAGTATTCACCGTTTAAACATTACAGTCTTTTGTTTGCCCATCGACGAAATTTCTTCGTAAACAACCATCTGTATTTTTTAAACGGTAAATACTGTCGTATATCTAGACAGTGAATACGTAAAGCATCGCTCAAAGAAGAGAATGAGCCGCAATAAATCAAATCGAACAAAAAACACGGTTTATTCTTTGAAAAACTGAATGAAAATTACCTTTTCAAAAGTTTGCGCAAATTGGTTCATATTTATGCAAATCCGTTGCAATTAAATTTGTCCCTGGTCAAGAACATATCTGACAATACATATCACCATAAAAAATAATCAACAGATACTTAAAACTGTGTATAAATTGTTTTAAAAAATCAGCACTCATTTGATTAGTGTGAAGCTGTATAACATCCTTAACTCCTTTACATGCAGAGCACAAAATCACTTTGCTCAGTGTTTTGTGTTGTACAGCCCAGAAACCTACGCTATTCGCGCAGCACAAAACCCACTTTAATCTTGTCCTCCCGCACTGACATGTACGTACAACTTGGGACAGGACTGAATAAGAGCGGAGGGCGCATATTAATCGAATCGTTAGAGGCAGAGGCACTCGGGTAGTTTCGTGCGACGCAATTACGAGTTGCAAGGAATGGAGAATTTGCACTTGATTTTAAATTCGAATATATGTCTGCGGCGATGTACAGAAAGAGAATGGGGAGGAAGAGGGAGACAGAGCGACCCTTCGAAAAAAATGATCGTTGTCTCGGAAAGCAGCTGCATTCTCAATCACCTCCTAGTGTTCGAGAATGTCTTTGGGTCTGAAAAAACCCAACCTTGCTCGGAACACGGACAACGAACCATCCGTGCATTTTTTTGCATTAACCTCGTGTCAGCTTGTCAACTTTTTGTGCATTCACAGCACCAGCAGTTCGTTACACCTTCCTCATTTTCCGCTTCTTCACAGGTGGGTAAACAGCGCGAAACGGGTGAGCTCATAATTGTTGGGAGCAGCACCTCGCTGACAATCCGATTTGCAATGGCATCGAATTTGCAATGGCTCGATGAGAAAAACATGCAACAATGGCATAACCGGTTTCGCGCGACCGACTGACAAAAGGTCGACCGCGTTTTGTCGAACTGAGATTTAGAGGACGGAAATAGGTGCAGTCTCGCGAGGAGAGAATACCAGAAGAAATTGTAAATGTACCAGAAGCAAATCAACAAAAAGTGAAGCAGGACAAATCGAATCTAAGAAGATGAAAATTCGTGCGGCCAGTTTTTATCTACTGTAACGATAAAAGAATTTTCGCAAATACGTAAAATAGTTGCGACATTACTAATCCAATTATGTATAACTAGAAAAGGAAGAAAATAGTTTCGACATTACTAAACCCGCGTATTTATACTCGCATTGCATTATGCAAGCTTCACAACACTTTTCCTCTCGCACCTCCGACTGCCCGGCGGTGATAACTTATCCAATCACTGCACTGTCAGTTACAATCTACCGGCTCCATTACCTGTCGATTTATCTTAATGGATCGTGATAGTTATTTATCACTATTTTCAGTTGCCATCACAGGTTCAATTTCTCTCTGTCTCACTTTAAATGGACGCACTATGCATCGTGTATGGTACATCGGGAATTAGGCGCAGTCGTTGGCCAGAAATCAGTGATTGACCGTGATAAAGTTTGCACTTTATCATATCTGAGTTTTCACATTATCTGTACTATTGAAATACTAAAAAATGATTCACGAAGATATAAGTTAAAAAAAAGAAAAACAAATTATTTATGATGCAAATTTCCTAGGTAAATTAATTCAGTGGTGTCACTTGCGTACTAAATTCAGCTTGATATTTCAGTTATTTGAGTTAAACAGTTGCCACATTTGTGGGTGGGGGTCAAAATAGTGAAGGAGCAAAATAGTGAATGGCTAATGTGGCGAATTTAAAAATATTGAACGTCGTTATTTCGCTCATTCGCTATTTTGACCTTCCATTTTTAGTAAAATGCAGTTCAAATAACGAATAGCAAAAAAAGCAAATTTCATAATGATGGCTATTCTACATTCAGACGTTCATTAATTTTAAATTCGCTATTATAGCCATTAACTATTTTGGTAATTCACTATTATGAACCCCACCAACATTTGTATCGAGTCTAATATCATTGTATCCACACTCGCTTTCTAATTTTATATGAATCCTGCCGACATTCTATATCAATGAAAGCTCCTTGGTGAATATACTGTAGTCAAGTATCTCAGTAGTCAAATTGTTTTCTTCAGTCTGCAGCCCACACGAGCAACAGCAGAACAATACATCGCGCTAACTTCTCGGCATTCCTTATCGGCGTCGACGACTCGACGTTTCATTTGTCACCGCGGCCATACCATAAACGTCACGAGTGTCGGCGGTGCTACAAGAGCGGCGTTTTGGTCGGGCGTAAACTTGCATCTTGTGTGAGCGCATAGGGGTTGAAGCTTCCAGTCACGACGAAGCTGCCGACTAAGTTTCGCTGCCTTCCCTCCCTCGCCGCCGCCAGCGCCCCTTCTTACGCCGGCGCCGAGGATGGGCTTGTTCCACTGTTGTTACTGCTGCTCGACGATTTTCTATCGCGCTCGGTTCTCACACTCGGGCGTCGGTGACGAGAGCCTCAACGTTTCTCGTAGAATTTCTCCCCAAAGCTCCTCGACGGACTCACTCCCGGCGACTTCCTTACACTTTTCTTACACCCTCGTGAATTCCTCTGCTCAGCTGACTGTAAGTACTCAACATTAATATAACACATGGTTTCTAAAAAAAAAAAAAAAAAAATATATACACTAAACATTCCTATTGCGTATTTGCAAGACTATATATAAAAATGTTCAATAAAATAATTTTAACGCACCAATTTGTTTAGAAGAAACTCTTTCGAATAGTCGTAGATCTGATAATAAAACGCAATATGTGGTTCCTATAGTTCGGATAACGTATCTGACCGATTTTCCCGTTACCCGGACCGTACCGGCCTGGAATACAGCTGAGAAATAAAGGAACGGTGAAGGACATAGATCGAGGGAAGGCGCTGAATGAGCGGGTCGCCGGAAAAGGAGGAATGTCGGCGTTCGTGCAAAAGCTAACCCCCCTCCCCCCGTGCCCTAGCTTGTCCGTATTAGACCCAGGACTGTTTATTAGCCCATTCAGCGCGCTCGACCGGCAGTGGCGGTGGGCTATGTGCTGGCGCATGAGACCGTAAAGTACAAAGAAACGCGTTGGTTTATTGCTATTCGCCACGACGAAGCGCCACGAGAGTCGGAGACGCGCGGGGGGAGCGTTGCTCCCGACACTACGGCCGGTAGCTTGGATTTATGCAAACACTTTGGGCCGGGGGTGAAGCTCGCGAGCGCGCGCCCGGATTAGTGAAACTGCCGGTGGCTTGCTTGCTCGCTGGGCGCGGAAGGACGAAAAGAGGAACACATATAAAAGCACCCGCGTCCCAGGAGGCGAAGAAGAGGGACACACCGCTTGAAATAGGTTGGCGCGCGTTACTGTGAGACAATTTTCACAGGTTTTTTTTTTTTTTTTAGTATGAATATGAAAAGTGTACTGAAAAATTCAATAACCATAACTGTGTATTAAAATAAAAATGATTACGGGTTCATGAGAGAAGCTCTTTTTCCTTCGGGCACCGAGAATCCTCAAGTTTATACTGAGACCTATGTATTATCTATATATTATATTGTATCATGATATCGTTACCGTTTGGGTAAAAGTAATGGCGTCGAGACGTTACCGCGTCTCCTGATTTTCTACAATGTAAAAGTGACTGCTGTATTCATTATTTATATATTGCGAGAATTAGTTTTTTCAGTAAGTTCAAACATTTATTCAGTTAGTTCAAGCACTTTTCCAGTCAGTTCGAGCATTTATTTAGTTAAATTAAAAAATCTTTTGTTGAATGTAATTGAAAAATTTTGTTTAAACTGTACAATCTCTTGACAGCCCGTGGCCACCAAATTTTGTTGAGTAAACAACATTGTCAACAAGTCAACTTCTCTTTTCTCAGTGTATACGTACGTATCGTATCTTCCATCGTGATATTAGCCCTGGCTATCGCTTATGGAGTGAGTGTGTGAGTGGGTGAGTGAGTGAGGAAGTGAATGAGTGAGTGAATGATTAAGTTAGTGTGTTAGTAGATGAGTGCGTGAGTGTGAGTGAGGCTCACTTGCTCACTGGCTCACTAGCTGATTGGCTCACAGGCTCAATGGCTCATTGGCTCAGTGGCTCGATCACTCGGTCACTCGATCACTCGATCCCTCAATCCCTCGATCACTCGATCCCTCGATCACTGGCTCACTTACGAATATACTGGCTTACCGACTCAGTGGCTCACTGGCTCACTGGCTCATGTGATCCCTCGATCCCTGGATCCCTCGATCACTCGATCACTCGATCTCTCAACCCCTCGATCGCTCACACACTCAGTCACTCATTCACTCACCAACTAACTCATTTACTTACTTAGTCACGCACTCACTAACTCACTAACTCACTCAATCACTCACTCACTCACTCACTTCATAAAGGATAGCCGGGGCTGGTATCACCATGGAAGATACAATACGTCCGTATACACTGAGAAAAGAGAATAGTTGACTTGTTGAAAATTATGTTGACTCGACAAAAAATGGCGGTCACGGGCTGTCAAGAAATTGTACAGTTTGAATAAAAAAAAAATATTTCAAATTCATTCAACAAATGTATTATCTATCCTCTCTTAATATATTATATAGCATATGCTTGTTAAATCTTCCGAGTGATTTTCCTATAACAATTACAATTCATGGGTGTAAGTCACATGACAAACCCTATCTTATTGGTATGCTTCAAATTTTTGACATTCAAATTGGGAATAAAATGCAAAAAGTCGTCTCTGCTTTACAAAAGACTGAATGAACGACGGTTCACCTCGGATATTTCTGTCTGCGACCGACTTCGAACTTTTTCTTTCTCTACAGCGTCGCTCTAGTCTGGTGCCCCGTTTCTACGGTGTCGGACGGCGGATATTTCGTAATACCTCCTGCGGAATCACTTGTCACTTGTCGGGGGTCGGAGAGCGAGAACCCCGAACGCCAGCGGTTGATGTATGAGGAGAATTTATAAGAAGCCCGTAGACGCGGTACATATGTCGACGAGGGAGACGTCAGATGGGTGGAACACGGTTTATTGGTGATGTATACTATAATATACGTGCAGAACGGACAGCAGAAACCACTATGCCAGGTTCATCCGGATTGAGACTCCAATTTTCCCGCAAATCAGGACGTGACCTAAATAAGTGGACGTTTCTCCTCTTCTCTCGGGAACTGGATTGACCTTCCTCATCCAAGACGTTAACCTGCGGCTAGTTTTTTTTTTCTTCCTTTCTTTCGGTGGCATCTTTTACTTTTATCGTCTATATTTTTTCCAGATAATTCAGTGGCAAAAATAAGGGAGGTCCTTTTCAAGCTATAGTAAACTTGCAGGATTTTTCACACTATTTTTTTCGTATTTAGCGCATAATATTATGTAAAATGAATCTCAAATATTTTTTATCGCATGGATGGTCCATATATCGACTAGACCCGTCCTAAAAAGGTCAAAAAAATTAACAAAAAGAACTGGTAAATCAGATCTCTCAAAAACTATTTGTTTATAAATATTAAGCCTCATCCAAGTTTTGCACTCATCCAAGACGTTAACCCTCGGCTAGTTTTTTTTTCTTCCTTTCTTTCGGCGGCAGCTTTCACTTTTACCGTCTATATTTTTTCCTGATAATTCAGTGGTAAAGCTAAAGGATGCACTTTTCAAGTTATAGTAAACTTGCAGAACTTTTCACACTATTTTTTTCGTATTTAGCGCATAATATTATATAAAATGAATCTCAAATATTTTTAATCCCATGGATGTTCGATATATCGACCAGACCCGTCGTAAAAAGGTTAAAGAAATAAACAAAAAGAACTGGTAAATCAGACCTCTCAAAAACTATTCGTTTATAAATATTAAGCCTCGGCGAACCAGTGAACCAGTTTCATTGGACCCGTCCGTTTTTGCACGTCGTTAATTTCAGGCGCTCAAACATAGAACAACGCGTTCTCCCTTTACCCGTTCAATACACACGAGTAACGTCCGCTATCTATAAAATAAAAATGGAACACGGAAATTCTTGGTCACGGGGAGGCAGTAAAATGGACAAAAAATCCTGGGGAGGGATTAAAAGAAATAAAGCAAAACGGAATGGAAAATTAATAGCAATAGGCGCGGTGTGCAGCGCTGTGGGAACTTGGAAAAAAATATCGAGTGCCGCAGTCGGTTTCATTCGCGTCCGGGGGGAGGATGTAAAATCAGGAGAGGTTGAGTTGCGACGGTAGAGGGCAAAAGGTGGAATGAGTCGAGCGTTTGGGTAAAATCCCCGTAGGATCTGCAGAATCGGTGGCGTCCGTTCTGCGCCTGGGCCAGACCACATCGCAGTAAATAACTTGTAACACTGTGCCTTGCGGATCGACGTTATAACGATTTCTGTGTTTCCCGCGCGTGCAGTCACCCAAAACTCTCTGTGGATTTAGCCGGAAAGCTTCGCCGGCAACCGAACCTGAACGTTTAATACGCCCGATGACAATAATGGACGCGACGTGAAATTGTTTATCGAATGTCGGCGTTTCGTTCGCGATCGCAACACGTACGGCGCACGTGTAGTCACCGACGCTACCGACGTTTGTACTTATGGCGTTAAGCGACCAGAGTTATATGACAGGGAGGGGGTCACGAGTCATTGCTGCGAAAATGGGACCGCGCTTGGGTCGCTGTATAATGGGGAAGGTGCGCAGAATATAAAATTCAAATGGAAAGCTTCGCCTTCCCCTCCCCCCCTTCCGACCGCAACCCTTCCCAACCCTTCCGCCCCCATCGACGCCCACCCTGCGACTCATTCTCATGCGCCACGTATGGACACCATGGAAAACACATGAAACCGTATTATTCTTCTCGCAACAGAGGACACACTATGCTCACCTTTTTCGTCCCGTTTTATCAGAGCGTTTTCTGCTTTCTTTCACTCTTCCCCCCCCCCCCTCTCCCACCCTTACGTTTATTTCATTGTGTGCGTGTCTAGTTATCAGCTTTATTTTCTTTTTGTATTTCTTTTTCGTATATTGTTATTTTTATTTGTACAGCCTTTTTTTGCATTACTTTTGTATGTATTGTAACGGATTTAGCTGATTATTTACAAGGACATAGGATATAACAATAGACAAACGAACAGTCTTGGCTAGAGATTGACAGCCCGCTGACGTGTTAAAGATCGCGATCGGGATTATTAGAAAACATTTATAAACAATAATATCCGCCCCACAAACAAATATTCCGCGTATTCATTTCGGCTATCCGTAACAGTATGTATGCTTCTGTAAATTTATGCACGGCGATCTTAGATTGCCGTGCATAAATTAGATTAGCTTGTGCCCCAGGGCACGTTATAAACGCGGCTCTATATATCTATCCCTCGTGCTGCTGACCCTACGATTTCGGTCACACCGCGCTTTTCGCGCATTCCACCACTTCATTTTTTTTTAAATGCCGTTTTTCCGTATTGCAGCCCCGTATATGCATACACGTATAGCCCGCGGATAATCCGAGGCAATGACCGCGCTGAAGCTCGGAGGATGACGTGTAATCGGCCTACGTCGAACCCGACCGCATCGACCGTGTGTCCGGTGGTACTCATCGAATTTTTACGACAACGGTTTCGTACCCGGGTGTATATAAACATAAAAAATGTAAACGGTACGGAACCGGTCAAATGAAGAACCGGTTCGCGGAATGTAAGTTCAGTGAATAACGTCGAGGAAACAAGTTGTCGTGCATTTCATTGAATTTAAAAAATAATTACTATAGGTCTTTTGCGGTGCTGCGCTCTTATAAAGCATTCAAAGTCTATATTGAGGCTGCGACAGAGCCTCAGATCGATTGATCGATTGAGTCGATATTTTTAAAGAAAAAATTAAAAAATATCGACTCTTGACCTACACTATATTTTTAAGTCGTATATACTATCCCTGGAAATAGTGGTTTCAACTCTTATTTAGTTGAATTAAAAAAAATATATATTTTGGTCGTTTTGTTTGTCAGATATCCTAAATCCAGTCGCCGGGACGAAAACTGCCCAAATCAGGGTCACAAAATATCGACTACTACCCTACCAACTTCTTTCTCAAGTCGCATATTCTACCCCTAAAATCACTGGTTTCAACCCTTTTGTTAATTAATTTTAAACCTAGTGCAATAAATGAATCCATCTATCTATCTTTCTCTTTACGAATATAAAAACTTATATCTTCGTATTTTTAACATGCAAATAAATGTTCAAAATTCAGCATTTCATATCTCAAGATTTATGTATTATCAGCAGATGCTCAGCCGGTGCTGTAGCCGTTAGCAAGCATCACGAGGTGAGTTTCGCGATTGAGATGGGTATCTGCACGTAACATCTTGATACGTAATATGCAACGAGCCTCTGATGTATGTTCTGCCGTGGCGATGAACCGGATATGCGTGATCAAAGGGACGCATCTACTTGGAAATCCGGCTGACGCTTTGAAGGTAATCTACTCTACTGGTTGCGCGCCCTCCGGTCTGCCAGCTCCCAACGTCGTCGTCGCCGTCGTCGTCAGTGTGGGACTACTTTGACGCCATGCAACGTCACTCCGGTAGGAGACAACCTGCCCAGCTTCCGGCCAACCCCTAGCCGGTTTCCGTCAACCGTGGATGTGTTTGCACCCCCCTCACCCCAACCTAACCACCTGCTTGTGATGTATGCATAATTCGAAGAGTCGAGCGAAAGGCAGACTGAGCAAAGAACTCACGCTTCCTTTAGCGTTTACGAAAGTTCAGATAGAATAGTGATGGTAATCTTCCAAGCTCCGGTGCGATGAATACAGCATACTAACACTGTGGTCATAATAAATCATCCTTATCGATCATTAGTGCGCCGGTGGGTTCACTTGGACGTTTGGAAATGCTTGCAAAGCCTCCGTAAGCCAAAGGTAACGGTTCAGGTGACATATAACTTCATATACAGGGTGTCCCGTAATTTCCTGACAATTATTTCTATGGGCGTGTAGAGCTCGACGCAAAAAAAAAAATTGGTGCCATTGACAATGAGCTGCGTCGAAAAATGGCGTCGGTATTAAGGTTCAGAATTGACCAATCACAGCGCAGTTATAGCGGAAAGGCGATTCGAAGTTTTAGCTCGCGTGAAGCGCGCAGCTATAGCTTCGCTATTTTTTTTCGACTCTTTATAAAATGATATTGTTACCGCTTGGCCAAAAATAATGGCGTCGAGACGGTGCCGCGTCTCTTGATTTTCCACAATGTAAAAGTGACTGTTATATTAATTATTAGTATATTGTGAGTATTACAGTTTTTTTTAGTAAGTTCGAACATTTATACAGCTAGTTCAAGCATTTTTCCAGTCAGTTCGAGCATTTATTCAGTCAGTTCAAGCATTTATTTAGTTAAATTAAAAAATCTTTTGTTGAATGTAATTGAAATATTTTATTTAACTGTACAATCTCTTGACAGCCCGTGACCACCATATTTTGTTGAGTCAACAACATTTTCAACAAGTCAACTTCTCTTTTCTCAGTGTATACGAACGTATCGTATCTTCCATGGTGATATTAGCCCTGGCTATCGCTTATGGAGTGAGTGTGTGAGTGGGTGAGTGAGTGAGTAAGTGAATGAATGAGTGAGTGATTAAGTTAGTGAGTTAGTAGGTGAGTGCGTGAGTGTGAGTGAGGCTTACTTGCTCACTGGCTCACTCGCTGATTGGCTCACTGGCTCAATGGCTCCCTGGCTCAGTGGCTCGATCACTCGGTCACTCGATCACTCGATCCCTCAATCCCTCGATCACTCGATCCCTCGATCACTGGCTCACTTACGAATATACTGGCTTACCGACTCAGTGGCTCACTGGCTCACTGGCTCATGTGATCCCTCGATCCCTGGATCCCTCGATCACTCGATCACTCGATCTCTCAACCCCTCGATCGTTCACACACTCAGTCACTCATTCACTCACCAACTAACTAATTTACTTACTTAGTCACGCACTCACTAACTCACTAGCTCACACGCTCACTCACTCACTCACTCAATCCATAAAAGATAGCCGGGGCTGGTATCACCATGGAAGATACAATATGTCCGTATACACTGAGAAAAGAGAATAGTTGACTTGTTGAAAATGATGTCAACTCAACAAAAAATGGCGGTCACGGACTGTCAATTGATTGTACAGTTTGAATAACAAAATATTTCAATTTCATTCACCAAACGATTTTTTAAATTGAACTAAATAAATGTTTGAATCGCCTGAATAAATTCTCGAACTGACTGGAAAAATATTTGAAACTGAATAAATATTTGCACTTACTGAATAAACTAATACACACAATATAAAAATAATTAATACAGCAGATCTGCAATTATCGAGCAGATCGAACAAAGCCACCTATTTTAACCCATTTTAAGACCTACTTTACTGCACAACAGATCAACAAGCAACAAGACGTTTTAACAAATGCGCATTACAAGGCACTCGAAATGCCTGTCGAGATTTTTGGGCAACAAATGCAGCGTACCTATTACGCTTAATATGTAGCTAATGACGCCACAGGGGAATCCGTCGAATCATGCATTAGTACTTGGCGAGTTTGCGGGCCACAAATTAACGATCCAGCGGAGTCAGGTGCCACGATGATTAAGCAATTATATGTACGAAATACATGGCAGATCATAGCCCGCATAGTACGAGTACTCGCGTGGTCACCAAATCGTGTAGATAAGTGCAGATATAGGCTACCATCATTGATCCGATAGATTATTGAGTACTGGTGGAGTGGCAATCGACCGATTTCAATGCGGTGTTGGTTGGCATGTCTCTAACATTTAGGCATTAAAATCTGGCTATGTAGCCAAAGCAGCATATTCGATTAGTTCACCTTTTCAAAGGGAGACGTGGAATTTGATATTTATCGGATTTGTCTAACACAATGAAAATTCATACTTTAATATTGTCGAAATTACGTTCGAATTATCGATACACACTGAATTATATATTACAGCTATTTAAAATTAAATCACATCTACAAAAAACAGTATCTTTCGTTGTTTCTACTAATATAGTTGGAAGTCAGATCATCATTCTTAGATTAGGATAAATTGACGACGGTAGTACTTTTTCGATCGATATATCTTTTTCTATTGTACGAAATTGGCTATTCAAACATTATTTACGATAACGACATCTTCATCGACCCTATTTTTTATTAGATTGAAATAAGTGACGTTCAATTAGAACTATAGAACTATCTATCTGTCTATCTATCTATCTGACTATATGCAGTCAGATTATCATGGTAATATTTTTACTTTGTCTCATCAAATGCGCTTTTGAATTACTTAATGACTACGAGGTTAATGAATTTCTTAGTTATTCGGAGTAACGAATGCTCTGAATTTTATTGCCGGACATCATATTAAAAGAGACCTGCAAAAAGCAGCATCTCTCGTTGTTTCTACTAATATAGTTGGAAGTCAGATTATCATTCATATATTAGAATGAATTGACGACTGCACTATTCATACGTGCCACGGTGCTCGGTAACATTTTTACTTTGTCCCATCAAATGTGCTTTTCGAATTAATTAATGAATACGAGTTTAATACATTTGTCAGTTATTCGTGGCGACAAGTCCACCGAATTCTATTGCAGCGCATTAAAATTAAATGAGACCTGCAAAAAGCAGCATCTCTCGTTGTTTCTATCAGTATAGTCTGAAGCCAGATTATCATTCGTATATTAGGATAAATTGATGACAGCACTACTCATGTGTCACAGTGCACAGTAATATTTTTACTTTGTTCCATCAAATGCGCTTTTCGAATTAATTAATGAATACGAGGTTAATGAATTTGTTAGTCATTCGAAGCGGACAAGCAAAACTAATCAATTATGCTAGAACTTAATCCATCATCAGTTATAGCAGTGCTCAACTATTTACCTTTGGAGCTCGCGATACCTCGTTCATTAGCCCCGAGGTTTATTTATACCGTGTTTGCTCGGTTCTTCATGCTCCTCTCCCTCGTTTAGTTGCTCAAACGTAATTAGTCGTCAAAGGAACATTAAAAGCTGGTCGATGCAACGTACGGCCTCGGCTCTCCCAGCGGCAACCGAGTAGTTCAGTTATTACAATCAAGTTAAAAACCGTGAAACGAAGGTAGACACGACTGGTTCGACGTGGACGGGTCACTCAACCCGTACGGACCACTGGAATATTATTCCGAAGGAGCGAGTTGTAAGCAATTTTCCGGAACGTTGATAACGAAAAAAATAAAAATCACGATCCTGCGAGCAGCCACCTCCCTTCCCTGATGCTAACAGTAGCGCGACCGGCACGTCAAATGACATTACGGCTCTGGAAACGGATCGAGTGCAATTAGTATGCTGGTGGATTTGTTCCCGAACGTTATTACGCTGATTGGCCTTTGTCCCTCGATCCTCGCTTGAAAATTAACCCGAATAATTTGATTTGCCGACGGGGGACAATGTTGTCATAAGTCTGCGATGTATCCCACGATCGTTGGTACTGTTTTGTACATATCTGCTAAATGCGCTCTGCTGTACAATATAAAATATACACACTGTTAAAAATCTACGGTGTCAAACGCTGCTGGTGTGGACTTTTTCCTAGTGCTACTTATTACAGTGTTAATAGTAACACTTTTTACGGTGTAGAATTAACACTAGCCGTTTCGTTAAATTTTTCCTGTGTTACCGACGAAACATTGCAACACTTTTCGCTTTATAGGCATGAATGCACGTAGCATGTGTGATTTTTAGTATCTCGTGAATGAATTAGTTGCTTTTCTCAGTTTTTATAAAAAAATTGAAGAAAAAAATTGATTTTTTCATTACAGATTCCTCTATCGGGTAATTGATCTATAATTTTTTTTTTCGAAAATAAAAATTCTGACTAATTCGTTAACGAGATTCACATTACTGGCGTCTATATTTCAATTTTCGCTTCGATCCGTTGATAATTCGCGAAAAACGACACTTCTGACCTTTTGAGATGAAAATCGGTATTTCATACTCCCTTAACACCGCTCATTATCACCGTGATTGGTGTGGACATATATAAACACTGCCTTGGTGTTGTTTTTAACACCGGTTTTTTAACGGTGCACTAATCATCAAAAAATTCTTCGGAGAGAAACAAAGTAAACTTTGTAACAAAAAATAGGGGCTCCAAAGATGTAGTTATCGAAAATAATGGTTGAATGGCCAATTTCGTACAGTAGAAAAAGATATATCGATCGGAAAAAGTAGAGAAAGAAGCAATGGTATATGAAGTTGTAATTTTATTCTGCCAGCAGGAACACCGGGTCCCTTTCCATTACGCTTTCGGGTCGCCTAGTGGACAGTGCTGCCAGAATTTATAAGGTTCCTGCTGAAAATCCTGCAAGCACTTTGTGAATTTATTCCGTGAGGCACGTGCAAAGTCGAATGAGCGCTTGAGCTTTAGCTAGCACACCACTTCCATCGCTGCTGCTGCTGCTGCCGCCATTGGTGTGCCGGTGTGCCGGTGTACCCCCCGTGTGCTTCGATTTTCGTCCTTTTTCTCCTCTTCCCTTCGCGCGAGAATTGGTGAGTGATAATCTAAAAGTTCGGTCGTGCGCGAACAGTCGGGCAGGTGGGATCCCTCTACGTTGGCTTTCGTGCAAGTCATGAGTTGATTAATTGCTCGCGGTCTCCTTTTCTATCCCGCGCCCAACCCATCTTCCTTTTTCATTTCATCACTTTGGTATTCGCACGCGTCAGTGGCAAATTGTTTTTCGCGGTTAGTCACTCGAAACTGCTTCCCCGACGTAATTGTCTTGCCTATACCGTCCCGTTGTGGGTTAACATATCATTTATCTTGGGGGAAACTGGTTACTAAAATCGGCATCACAAACAACCAATTCTACTGGTCACTGTGGTATAAGTGAAACCGTATAAACCAGTCCAGTAGCTTGTAATCATCAATATTAACCTGATCTAGGATGTCTGAAAAAAAAGACCAAATTTTTTTTATTTTTTAAATGAACTAAAAAAGGGTTGAAACCGGTGTTTTCAGGGGTAGAATATGCGACTTGGGAACGATGGTATAGGTTAAAAGTCGATATTTTGAAAAAATAAATTTCATGACTCCGATTTGGGCGGTTTTCGGCCCAGCGGCCAGATCTAGGATTTCTGACAAACAAAACGACAAATTTATTAATTTTTTTCAAAATCAGCTAAAAAAGGGTTGAATGAAGGCTCAATTAATGATGAT
Organism: Itoplectis maculator; assembly: GCA_964034905.1. Lineage (NCBI taxonomy): Eukaryota > Metazoa > Arthropoda > Insecta > Hymenoptera > Ichneumonidae > Itoplectis > Itoplectis maculator. Next base: position 4,802,554 of record OZ035859.1, read on the forward strand.
ATTCGATCGATAACTTGACATTGATACCTCAAGTAGTACTCAACTCACGTTTTGTTAACTCGTTTTTTTCATTGAAATAAAAACTCATTGTTTCGTTAAAAACTGCAACTTCGGAAAAAACTGTGCACCGCGAGTACGACAGTCGATCGGGGGCTCGTAAAAAAAAACTTCTTAGTTTCCCATTGTTTACGAGGGATCGTCATCCACCGCGGGTTGTTACAAAGAAAAGCGCGGAAGTATGAAAGAGAAGGAGCAGATAAAGAAGCGCAAGCGAGGTGGATGGCGCTGGTTAATGCTAGGCTTTCACTCACCACGATTGGAAGCTCGAACGTTCGCGCTCGTCTTCGCTGAAGAAACGGCCCGATGCGATCTTGTGTTAACGTATAAAGACGTGTTAAGCTCGCCCAAAGGGCGGCGTCAGGGCTGATGCGGTGTTTATTCAGACTCTAAAGACCTTTGTTACTTTATCAGCCCTCTCCGGCTTTCAGTATATCGATGAGGTTATACGAGCTCGTCGTGAAAATTGAATCACTCGCACCGCGAGCCCAAGCACCGCGTCATAAGACCAGACATACAAAGAAGAAACAATGAAGTCACAGCAATTGCGTGCAGCGCCATTCTCAGCGTAAACTGATAATTCAAATTCAATTCGATTGAAAAATCTTAACCTATCTATATTACTAAAAAATTATTTATTAGCCTATATACTAAACAAATTATTTATTAGCCTATTCAATTTGCGCGGTTAAATAAACTCCACGCAATCAAATTTATCGGACACCAATTTTGTCGCCTGGAACCTTTTAACTTATTTTTCTAGATTTAACACAGCTCTCTGAAAATATTCCACTTCATAGATAAAGTAAAGAAGAAACAATGAAGTCACAGCAATCGCGCGCAGCGCCATTCTCAACGTAAACTGATAATTCAAATTCAATTGGATTGAAAAACCTTGACCTATCTTTACGACCGTATTTCTATGAATTATGGTTCCGAATAGTTGCCATCAGTCCAAAAAGAATTATTCATTAACCTATTCAATTTGCGCAGTTAAATAAACTCCACGCAATCAAGTCTATCGGACACCAATTTCGTCACCTGGCACCTTTTAATTTATTTTTCTCGATTTATCACAGCTCTATGAAAATATTCCACCCCATAGATAGAACCATTTTTTTTAACAAAGTAATACTTTAGAACAAATATTTCAAAACGTAGTAATAAATCTTCATTATGTAACTAAAATAAAAATATATAATAAATCTTAATCTTGACCTATCTTTACTACCGCATTTCTATGAATTATGTCTCCGAATAATGGTCGTCAGTACAAAAAAATAATTAATTAGCCTATTCAATTTGCGCGGTTACATAAACTTCACGCAATCAAATTTATCGGACACCAATTTCGTCGCCTGGAACCTTTTAACTCATTTTTCTCAATTTAACACAGCTCTCTGAAAATATTCCACATCATAGATAGAATCAATTTTTTTTAAATAAAGTAATACTTTAGAAGAAATATTTCAAAACGTGGTAATAAATCTTTATCATGATATACGTTTTAGAGGCAAATAGGTACACGTGAATGCGTGAGGAAGCGAGATGGTATAACGTCGCTGGACCGAGAAACCGGGCGCTTAGCAACGGGGTAATAAGCTAAGCCAGATTTAATTACCCCGAACTACTGCGTCGCCTCTGCCTCAACGACGAGGACGGATTCTACCGAGCCCGAAAGTTCCCTGACACTTTTAATTTAAATTCAGTTCATATCTGGAGTAGGGAGCGCGGTGGTTATAGAACGAAGAGAGCACGGGGACGTTGCAGAGAGGTTGGCGCCAAGGACGGATTTGCCTCCGAGTGAATAACATCATATCGATCGGGTAACGATTAATTAAATTCCTAACGGGCTAGTTTCGTGCGGGCATTAACGAGGAATACGAACGAATTGGATTTGTCATTATACCGTCCAATTTTCTCGCCGATGGAAATTAAACGATCAGCTGAAAACCAGTAAAATAACCTTTCGATCAAAATGTCTTCTTATATTAAAAGAACAAGATAATAAAATAAAGATAAATGCTCATATTTTCTATATCCAATATTTATAAATGATATTTTCTATATCCGGTAACCTGAAATTTTATCTCAGCCGTCTTCATATTCTTACGAAAATTTCGTTCCTATTTCCAAAAAAAAATACCTCGACTAAATAAATTTAAAAAAATGTAAATCTGCAGTCCAAGTACTTGGGATTGTCAGTGTCGTGTTACACTTGTCAACCGCTGCCGCGCTTTGAATACACTATTCGGCTACCCAGACACTGCTCTTTTCTGAACTTTCCGACTGTACTAATAAAGACGGATTTTCTTCAAGATTTCTCAGTTCTCAGTTTTCAGCGAAATGAGTTTGCGCTCCTCCATTAAATTCACGCTAACCTTGCCTCTCTGCAGGAGTTAAAATCCATGAAAACTTGATAGCCTGTTTGAAAGTGTTAAACGAACGAGAATAAGAAAAAAAATCGGTCTGGAAATATAATTTGTGGAAAAAATGATTATTTCCATGAATTTATCAAAAAATCCCTTTCTTATTAGAAAAATAAAACTCTGTGTTATTAGTACTAGAAAACGACTGTTTCGTTTTCAAATTTAATTGTAGTCATATCCAATTATGCTGTATCGAAGTTGAAGTTGTGGATTATACAAAAAATACAAATAAATAAATAAGAGATTCGCGCTCCTCCATTAAATTCACGCTATTGCCTCTCTGCACGATTTAAAATCTATGAAAACTTGATATGATCGCCTGTTTGAAAGTGTTAAGTGGACAAAAATAGAAGAAAAAAAATCGGCCTGGAAATGTAATTTGTGGAAAAAATGATTATTTCCATTCATTTATCAAAAAATCCCTTTTCTATTATGAAAATAGTACTCTGTGTTATTAGTGCTAGAATACGTCTGTGTTACGTTTTCAAATTGAATTGTAGTCATACCCAATTATGCTGTATCGAAGTTGAAGTTGTGGATTATACAAAAAAAAATCTAAGAGATCCACAAATAACTAAAAAAAAAAAAGATGTGCCTAATGTAGGAATCTTAAAACAAACAGGGCAACAGAGAAGGCTAATGACTATCCACTAGCAGTGCAAACTAATGAGTCGCAACTGATCTATCAATTTCTTACTTGAGAATTCCTCCGGACGGAATGACAACAGAGCGAAAGAACGTAATGGAAGCTACACGTGTGGATGATATCGAGAACAGAGAGCTAATGGCCGAGGACCGGAGCCGAGCAAATTGTCGACGCATCCATCATCGGGGCTCCTGCTGCTTATTGCTGGTAACGTTAATAACGTCGTTAGTCGAGATATGTCGTCGCATCAATCTCCTGTCGTAAAGTACGATATGGGGGACGCGTATATAGTAATACGCGAATCCTTAGAAAGTTCCGCTCGAAAGTGTTAGAAAGCTTGCAAAGTTTACGGTCGATTTCACGAGGCTCACATTCATATCTGAAAGTGCTACGCGAGGCGAGAGTTGCGAAGCTGCGAAGCCAGGGGTAATATAATGTCTTCGAGAAAGTGTAACCGCTCCGTGCGTTATTAATTTTAAGCTCTTTCGTATAAATGCCTGTGGCAATTATCGGTATAGCCTCATGGCTTACTAAACGCAGAAAAAATGTGCGAGCTTTCAAAACGATTCGATGTGGAAGAGGCGAGGGTTTTTTGCACAGTACCATCCGAGTTTATCGGTACTAGAAATGTAACCAGAGCTTAACCAGCGTCAGTTAGCCTTTGCGTTTTTCACGAAAAAAAAAAGTTGGATTCCGTAAAGATTTTCATTTCATTTGAGCTGTCAGGGACGAATAAGTAATTAACACTATTCACAGGTAAAATAAAATAAAATTGCAGTATGTTGCAGGGAGAAAATTCTTCACACAGGAATAAAAATTCCCTATTCGATGTCAAATTTCTCGTTGATTCCGAAAATCTGTTTGTTCGCAAAATAGAAAATTCGAGGAGAAAAACGCGAAAAATAATGTTATTTTATTAACCCTATTATTATTTTTATTAACACTAATTACAGGTGAAATAAAATAAAGTTGGAGTAGGTTGCAGGACGAGAATTCTCTACAAAGAAATAAAAATTCCCTATCTGAGGTAAAATTTCGCGCTGATTGTTCGAAAAATAGAAGATTCGAGGAGAAAAACGCGAAAAATAATTTTTAGTTTTTTCGAAATATTGTCACTTCACTAAAATCGATTTTTAAAAATTAAAATTAGCACTAAGAAAATGTTCTATTCAAAGTGCACGAGCAGCCTGATATTGTAGCAGAGACTGATCTTATCCAGCTTTAAGTTGAACTCGTTAATGGTCACGATATTATTTATCGCGTAAATTGTAGTTTGGGAAAACCACGGCATTGGTGTAAATGCTACATCGCGTACAAGTATGCATAGCACTCATGGGAAGAGTAGATCGGACGGCGGCGGTGGTGTGGGCGATCCGCGGCGAACCGCGGTGTTACCCATTAGCAATGTTCAAGACGCGTGTTCTGAACCGGTGCGCGACGCATTAATTTCTAATTAGTGTCTAACTGGGAAGGCCCTGCGGTCGCCGACACCTACGTGATCGTACTCGTGTGAATTCTCAGAGGGTCGCTCGCGAGGTACGACTTCCTCCGACGCAAATGCATGCACGCTGGTTGAAACACGGGCTCCGCGTATAGTACCGCTACCGGAGCGCTGAAGGTTACTATTACAGAGCAGCGCGTCGTCGTAACGTTACAGCGTTTCCGGAACTGCCGCGTTCACAGAAACACTGCGACGTAAGAGTTTCCGGGTTCAAGCTTTGTTTGCGAGATGTTGGACAATAAATTCGTTTCCCTTGCGTGAAAATAGATGAATGAGAAGGAAGTTTTGTATGGCGAGAAACTCAAACTTTTCTCGAGGAGATCGTTTCGTGGCATCGATGTCAAATTGCAGTCGGTTCGTCAAAGAGTTAAAACGAAAGCATTGAAAATATTTTGACATTCTAGTATTTTTATTTAAGGGGCAAAATATTTCCGAATTGCTAGATAATCCGAAATGAAAAAACGAAACAGATTTAGTTAATATAAGGTATTATCTTGTCTTTAATCGAAGGAATAAGCAAAATATTGATTTTTAACAAAAAAGTGGCTTCTCAAAGCGAAAAAATCGATTTTCCATAAAAATGTTCGCCCTAAATTATTCATGAAATGGAAAATATTCATCAGCGAAAAAAAAACCTTTGATTAAGTATTGAAAAATATATTAATAAAGCTTGTGTCAAAATTTGAAGCCGATCGTTTTAACCGTTTTAGAGAAAACTTGCTTACCGACATTTTAGCAGCGCTCACGGCGATCGCTATATCAGCTTTAAAAATAATTCTTTTTACAAATAAAAAAATACAAAAATACTGTTAAAAGTTACCATAATATGAGTACAATTTCTGACGTTAATTTTGTTGGCCTCCTGACTGCCCCTCAATCAGTTCTAATCCTATTTTACTATTAATATCTATTATTCTATTATTAATATCAATCCTATTATTAATTATTTTTACAAATAAAAAATATTAAAATACTGTTAAATGTTACCATAACATGTGTACAAATTACGACGTTAATTTTGTTGGCCTCCTGACTGTACAACCCACTTAATCGGTTCCAATCCTATTATTGATACCTCAAACTAAATTTTGTTATTTTGTACAAACGCAATGCAACCTACGTTCCCGACGTTTCCTTTTTTTCATTTCAACAGAGGTTAAGCATTTCAAGGAGAATGGTGGTTTTCGGAGCTCGGCCAAAATGCCAAACTCCCGACGCAGTAAACACGCAGGAAGGGGGTACGAGTGGCCTCTGGCCGAGAAATTGTCGCAAAACCTTGGCTTCCATGCACGCGGCTTCGCGGTCGCTGCTGCCGCGAGTATTCAGGCTCGCACACTGCAGTGGAATATACGGATTCTGGATTCTGGTGCACGTAAATGGTCCCCCGGAAGCTCCGCGGCCTTTCCGCTATAGTTCGTATATGGCCGCGTCCAAACATCTACAGGTTGTTCGTTATTCCAGCCGCGTCGTTCGGTATGAATGTGTCGATTTCGTTAGCGGACTGCGTCCCCCGCGCTTCCTGGCTTTCGGCCAAAGCGTTTACACACCGTGGAGCCGCAGGAACGAGGCGCGCGGCGTCGACGAGTTGCGGCGGAGGCCTCGCCGAATTTTCGCCGATCCAGCAGCGCGAAGTTTAATCTCAATTAAAAGTCCGCATACTCTTTGCTTTCTCTCCGATGCTGCTCACGTATGCATAGAACAAATCCATTAAGTCTGAAAAATTGGCTGCCTTGTTGCTTGCTGAACACTTTGTCTATGTGTATATCGTCACTATCGGCGCTCTCGCCACGGTCAGATGTTGCCATTCGAATTTGCATTTTGTCACTCCGAATTGTTTCGATAATAAATATAAAACGCAACGTTTCGATTTTTCGTTCCAGCGACACTGGAGTCTGACGCGACATTTTTATTCCTGTGTAGACAATTTTGTTCCTGCAACATACTCTGATTTTATTCTATTTCACCTATGAATTGTACAGAGATATCAGTCGATCGTTACTTTTAAACACACACTTTTCTTTATTTATCCTATAATTTGCTTATCATTAAAAGTTTAGCAAAGGTGGCCTTCGCGTTATGTAACTCAACGTTTTAACTTCACATAAAATCCTTGAAACACATTTTCGGCCTTGAATTTAATGAAAAAATATGTAAAAAGTAAATGTAACGAGTAACGAGTAACGATAAAAGTAGCGATCGTTACTTTTGCTCGTTACACATACTTTTTATTATTTTTTTCATTAAATTTATTGTCAAAAATGTTTCTTAAGGATTTTCTATGAAGTAAAAACATTGAGTTATATGACGGATACACCACCTCTACAAAACTTTTAATAATAAGCAAATTATAGAATGAATTTTAAAAAGTATGTTTTTAGAAGTAACGGACTGCTGACATCTCTGTATTAGTGTTTATTGTTCGTCACTGACAGCTGAAACAAAATGAAAATAAGTACTTTCGAGGTATAAACCGACATTGCTGAGATCTAAACTATCGTGGAGCTTTGCTGTACACGAAACTCAACACATAAGCATCGATTGGGTAAAATATTGCATGGCTGACCTAATAAGGTCTCTTCGTACGTTTCGTGACGAGATTCCGAACCGAGGAAATCCGAAAAATTGTGGCACACTGCCAGGAAGTCACAGAGGGGTGGGTGGGAGGGGGGAGGGGGGGCTCTGGTTCTTCTATCTTTGAGGCGCATACGGCACATATAATGGGCGTTACGTGCAATCCGGTTTAATTCGATAAAATTGGTAGTCCTCGGTATATCCGGGGTTCACTCTTATTGCACGTTCCTTTTCCCCTTTGCCGATCGATCATATCCCAACGACCCAGCGCCCCCCGTACCATCCGCTATAACTCAAGCTACTAACCCGAGCCTACCGACAACGATCCAAGGAGACACACACGTTGTACCTGAACTCGCGCATTCACCGACGCGAACCGCGGATGCTCGTGGTTTTCTTGGCATCACGAACGCGGAAAAATCACGAAGAGTCTCGCCCGGTGACCCATCAGCCATATTCCGTTCCGCATTGTCCGGAATCAGGACGTTTACTGCGTCGCGCTTATAATTTCCCCGGGTCTGTTCTTCCGCGCCGATGAGCTTGTTTTTCAAATTTACGACCCTGGGCGAAAGTCTAAAAAGGCTCCTATGTCTAATACATTTATTTTTTGAAGATCAATCTATGGTAACCCGCGCAAAAAAAGAAGTATGAAAACATTATTGCCGAAGTCTTAAATTGTATTTAAATTGTTAGTATGTAAAAGCTGTCGTATTGGAAAAATACAGACTTCATTATACTTCAAAAATTCAATTCCTTTAATGTATGGGTACGTTTTTAGGGTAAATTTGCCACTAGGAATCTAAATCTGAGGTAATAATTCGATAATTTATAAAATCTATGATTTATACATTGAATATCCTACATTTTCGAAAAAATTGAATTTTCGACCGTAGATTTAGATTCCTAGTGGCAAATGTACCCTAAAAAAGTACCCCTACAATTGAGGAATTACATTTTTGAAGTATAATGAAGTACGTATTTTTCCAATACGACAGCTTTCACATTCTTAGAATTTAAATACAATTTAAGTCTACGACAATACTGTTTTCATACTTCATTTTTTGCGCGAGAACAGTCATCGAAAAATAAAAACCCTTAGGACACCGCACCACGTTCTGAACTTTAATCCGCATTTGAACCTTCAACTTTTAGCCACGCAACGACTATAAATCCAATCATTTTTAATGTCAGACGAAAAATCAACTTTCCAAATTTACGACCCCGCACAAAGTCTAAAATAAACTTCCGATGTGTAATACACTCATTTTTGGAGATCCGACTGTGGTCACAGTCAGCGAAGAAATAAAACCCTACTAGATTAAACTTTTAGGCTCGCAACGACTATGAATCCAATCATTTTGAACGTCAATCAACTAACCCGAGCCTACCGACAACGGTCCAAGGAGACACACACGTTGTACCTGAACTCGCGCATTCACCGACACGAACCGCGGATGCTCGTGGTTTTCTTGGCATCACGAACGCGGAAAAATCACGAAGAGCCTCGCCCGGTGACCCATCAGCCATATTCCGTTCCGCATTGTCCGGAATCAGGACGTTTACTGCGTCGCGCTTATAATTTCCCCGGGTCTATTCTTCCGCGCCGATGAGCTTCCGCCGGTCACCGCGATGATCATCGGCAGCAGTCCGAGCGGCCGTGCGAGAACACGCTGCCTGGCTGAAATTCCTGCCCGCGTCCACCTATTCCTATTAAGGATGTAAATGCGGTAATTTCACACGGGTAATTACCGAGACAAGGCGAGGAGCAAGAACGGTTCACCGCGAGAAGTACCCCCCTTCCCTGCTTCCCTGAGCGTGTTGGTTCGACGAAGTCACTCTGGTGGCCGGAACTGCACAGCTAGAATGTACTACGCGAGCGACATAGCTATTTTCAGAGTTAGTTCCTTATTGATTTCATCACGCGAGAGGAAATGACGAGTGAGAAGCAGCGCAGACAACAATGACACATTCGTAAATTCATTGCTCAGCTGAGAATAACAATCGTTTCGTCTTTCACCGTTCAGTCGGTAGCATTGGCAGTGGTAGCATTTTAACTTGCCTAATTTTTCAACGCGCTGGGAAAGATGAAAAACGCGTTGTGTAATTTAACGATCTTATTTCTTTGATAATAAAGGAATGTATTAATAGCCCCTATTCATAATGTCGCTGCCACCAAAAAAGGCAACTTTCGTTACCAGGAAAAAGTCTTCGGTACGAGAAAACTGAAACCACTGTAGATGACGGGATCGATGGTCGTTGGTTCTATATATTCATAATCTTGAAAAAATATCTTCTTTCCTGAGATGACGAGTAAGAAGCAACATGCGCAGACAACAATGACACTAAGGATGACCATCGTTTCGTCTTTCAACGCACGGTCGGTAACATTGACGGTGGTAACATTTTATCTTGCCTAATTTTTTAACCCACTGAAAAAGATGAAAACCGCGTTCTGTAATGTAAGGATCTTGTTTCTTTGATAATAAAGGAATGTATTAATAGCCCCTATTCATAATATCACTGCCACCAAAAAAGGCAACTTTCGTTACCAGGAAAAAGACTTCGGTACTAGAAAACTGAAACCACTGTAGATGAAGGGATCGATGATCGTTGGTCCTATATATTCATAATCTCGAAAAAAAAGATCTTCTTTCCACTTAGCTGTAGCTCGGGGCACTCACGGCACTCATTTGTACCCTCCGGCACTCGTCTTTTCCACGGTTCTCGACTCTTTATCTTCAATATTATATATTGCTCTCCCCAGTCTTTTGCCCCGGCTTGCTCTATATATTTTTTCCACCCCTTTTTCTCGCCAATCCATCCCGCGAAACGTCTCATCCGCGCGCCCTCTTTTTCACTGGACTCAGCGAGAACCGCCCTCCGCCGAGCTTCGCCGAGACGAAGCTTCCTTGCGCCCATTCCCTGACGACGCTCGGTGTAACTCATTAGTCCGGGGATTAAGACACACAGCGGCGGCGGGCGCATAATGAGGAGTCCGGAAGGAAGGAGAGACTCGGGCGAGAGGTGCGCGGGACGAATTGAGGGGACAGAATTAAGGATAAAAATTAAGAGGATGAGGTTGGCCAGGGGCTTACGCTGCAGCTCAACGGCGAACGGACGCTGCAAACTGCGCAAAACTTAGATCGGTGTAAAGTCGATTTTCAGAGTAAAGGGGAGTACAGGTCGGGAGGGTTGAAGATGAAGTAAAAGGTAAGCGAAGACGTTAAGAAATTATGTTACGGTTTATAATATAGTAAATTGGCTGTGAAATTAATAAATTCTGTAGCTGCACTTTGGTGCAATTTCGAACTTTGTTACAAATAAGAATCTAGCATTTGCTCGTCGCTTTGTCGTAACGTAAATAAAACATAATTAAATTATCGTAAATGTTCAAACGACTTTGTAATCATGTTTCAATTTTGATAAAGCATCTATTTATGATCGCGGAATATAGTAAATTATAGAATTTGAGGAATACATTTTCTTCGTTTTCGAATGACAGCGAACGGACGCTGCAAACTGCGCAAAACTTAGATCGGTGTAAAGTCGATTTTCAGAGTAAAGGGGAGTGCAGGTCAGGAGGGTTGAAGATGAAGTAAAAGGTAAGCGAAGACGTTAAGAAATTATGTTACGGTTTATAATATAGTAAATTGGCTGTGAAATTAATAAATTCTGTAGCTGCACTTTGGTGCAATTTCGACCTTTGTTACAAATATGAATTTAGCATTTGCTCGTCGCTTTGTCGTAACGTAAATAAAACATAATTAAATTATCGTAAACGTTCAAACGACTTTGTAATCATGTTTCAATTTTGATAAAGCATCTATTTATGATCGCGGAATATAGTAAATTATAGAATTTGAGGAATAAATTTTCTTCGTTTTCGAATGACAGCGAACGGACGCTGCAAACTGCGCAAAACTTAGATCGGTGTAAAGTCGATTTTCAGAGTAAAGGGGGTGCAGTTTGGGAGGGTTGAAGATGACGTATAAGGTATGCGAAGACGTTAAGAAATTATGTTACGGTTTATAATACAGTAAATTAGCTGTGAAATTAATAAATTCTATAGCTGTACTTTGGTGCAATTTCGAACTTTGTTACAAATATGAATTTAGCATTTGCTCGTCGCTTTGTCGTAACGTAAATAAAACATAATTAAATTATCGTAAACGTTCAAACCATTTTGTAATCATATTTCAATTTTGATGAAGCATCTATTTATGTTCGCGAAATATAGTAAATTATAGAATTTGAGGAATAAATTTCCCTCGTTTTCGAATGACAGCGGAGAATGAAAGGTCTGCGAAAGGTGTGATAGCGACCTGGCAAATCGAAAACCTAAAATTGCAATGACAACGCTGCTGTATCTGCGCTACTCGGCGAAGCGCATCGTATAATGGGCGCCTATGATAGTAGTTGAATCGATTAGCTCTTTCAATGTGCACACGTGGCCTACAAACTCGGGGAAATTGCAATATCGAATTGCAATGGACCGAGGAATGAACGAAAATATTGTTTCGTGTGTCGCAATTATCCGTGATCTCGTGCAGCGTGGTCTTTGTGCTGCATTGAATAATTAATGATTAACCGTTGCGAACAAATGCTCTGCGAAGCGCAACATCGTCATTTTGGGTGCGTCGGTGAGGCATTGAAAATAGGAGGGAATGATAACATTTTCTGTTATCAGAAACTGCTCTGCCTCGCCATTTGATGAACCTGGAAATGCGATATACCGGACGTAATTCCTGCTGTAGTATATTGTAACTAAAATCCGTGTTTGTTTAATGCTAAATACATTTATTTTTGGAGATTCAACTACGGTAACAGTCAACAAAAAACAAAAACCGCACCACGCTCTAAATTTTAATCCGCATTTGGACCTTCAGTTTGTAGTCACGTAACATTATAAATCCTATCATTTTGAAAGTCAGTCGAAAAATCGACTTTTCAAATTTACAACCCGCGCGAAAGTCTAAAAAGCTTCCGATGTCCAATAAACTTTTTTTTGAAGATCCAACTATGGTAACAGTAAACGAAAAACGAAAACCTAGGTACACCGCACCACGCGCTAAATTTTAATCCGCATTTAGACTTTCAACTTTCAGCCACGCAACGACTATAAATCCAATCATTTTGAATGTCAGACGAAAAATCGAGTTTTCAAATTTACGACGCCGCACGAAAGTCTAAAAAGTTTTTAATGTGTAATACACTTCTTTTTGAAGATCCAACGATGGTAACACTCAACGAAAAATACCACCACGCTCTGAATTTTAATCCGCATTTAGACCTTTAACTTTCAGCCACGCAACGACTATAAATCCAATCATCTTGAACGTCAGACGAAAAATCGACTTTCCAAATTTACGACCCTACGCAAAACTCTAAAAAGCTTCCGATGTGTAATGTACTTCATAGACTTATAATACAAAGTACGTTATGGAATGAGAATGACCGCGTTACGCGAGAGTTACGTGAATATTACAAGCTCGGATGAAAGTTTCGAAGCGCCGGGGAAATACATACAGTTTCAAGGATACGGATAGTAGTGGAGTTTATGCAATGCATGTACATCGCAGAGGTGTAATATACTGCTATCCACACTACGGCTATCCACACTACGAAGCGAGAGAGCGAGAGAGAGTGGCTCAAGGAATAATGGATGATCGCGAGGTAAGGGTGGGAAACTGTTTCTAGCCTTCCAGTCAGCTCCACACAATTACCCACCTTCACGCGTAATTTACCCCGACCGTTATGCAGGCGACTATAAATATAAATACTGCTTCTTTCCACTGTGGCAGTTTTTCTCCGCGTACGACTTAAACAAGCAAGCAAAGGGAGGCTGCTACGACGAACGCTAAGACGTCAGGCGGCAATGCCCGCGTCGACATCGTAATGAAAGGTAACAAAGAGTTATGCCACTGACTCTGGGGCTAAGTTTCCATTCTCCGTCGACGTACCGAACGCGAACATAGGCTGCTCCTTCGGGTGAACCTTCGTTTTTTTTTTTTCATCCTATCTTTCACCGTAGCTCGGTGAACTTGCACGGAATTCAAATTAATTTCTTCCTCGTTTCACCCCCGTCCGCCGAATCTCACCCCATACCTACCCCAGTTGTCTTATATAGCGCTGGCCTCTCTCGTCTAAGCTTTTCACGTACCACTATGATATTGAAAATCGTCATCGTCGTCGTCGTCGTCGTCGTCGTCGTCGGCCAAGCGTCCTGGGACCATCTCGTCCGACTTGGAACGTACCACGACTATGGCTATCGAATTCTTAACGAACCAGAACGTGGACGGAAGTCAGGGAAAGGACGTCAAGAGCGAACTTGGCCCTACCAGCCGCGTGGCGCAAGTAGAGAAGGAGACTAATCGCGGATCTCATCAGGAACAAGAAGTTCTCCGAGAAACGGATCTCCGTGCGGTACTCTCCAGAGCCTGCCTAGCTTCCTTCCTTCCTTCCTTCCTTTCTTACTTCCTACCTCTTCGACCTCCTCTGCTCTTCGGTACGACGCATTTCTCTTCAACCCCAAAGACAATTATCGAGCTTCGAGATTTCCACAAGTCACCCTGTCAAGAAGGGTCCTCTCGGCGTGGTCGCGAAATCCTCAGCGACAAGTTGGTGGACAGAGCGAACTGTGTAGACGAAAACAGGAGGACTATTTTCGTGGGTAAAATCGAAACTCGTTTTTCGAAAAAGATTAAGATTCATTCTGTACACTGAATTTTCGTTACAATAGGTTTCTCTACTGTTTTAAGGATGTTATACAGCTCCACATTAGTCAAATGAGGGCTGATTTTGAAAGAAAATTGATACATAGTTTTATGCATCTGTTGACTATTTTGAATGATGATTTCGTATCCTCTTAACCAGGGAAAAAATGAATTGCAATAGATTTGCAAAAATATCAACCGATTTACGTAAACATTTGAAAAGGTCATTTTCGTTAAGTTTTTTCAAAGAATAAACCGTGTTTTTTGGTCGATTTCGATGCTTCACGGCTCGTTGTCTTCCTTAGAACATGCTTAACGAATTTGCCTCATAAATAATTTTTGACAATTTCCGTTGAAAATGACAGCTGTTTGTTTACAAAAGATTTTTGTAGATGGGTAAACAAAAGGTTGTAATTTTTAAACGGAGAATGTTATAAATTATTTGTGAGGCAAATTCATAAAGAATCTTTCAAGAAAGACAATGGCCTCGATAAATCAAAATCGAACAAAAAACACGGTTTATTCTTTGAAAAAAACTGAATGAAAATTACCTTTTCAAAAGTTTGCGAGGATCGGTTAATATTTATGCAAATCCGTTGCAAATTAATTTTTTCCAGGTTAAGAACATACCTGATAATACAAAAAACCATTAAAAATAACCAACAGATACTTAAAACTATGCATCAATTATTTTAAAAAATCAGCACTCATCTGACTAGTGTGAAGCTGTATAACATCCTTAAGCAAGAAAGTATATAAATATACCTTTCTTATTCTTATTTGAAATTCTTATTTTTAGCGCAGAGAAGGACAGATATTGTAGACCGCTTCGAGTTGATCGAAAAGTGTTTCCATAAATTATGTCATATCGCGATAGTCGACTTTTGAATGTGCTCTCGAGCATATTTGACGAAAAAGCCGCGAGTGAACGGACTTTCCTTTCTTCACTCCGGGACTTCAATTGGAACTCTTGAACCTTTGGTAAACAACTGAGAAAACTTCGGCCAAACGTTTTCTTTGGCCCTTCGGGACTGGCGGGTGAATTCCAGCAGGAGAGACGAGAACAGAGAGGCGCGGCGACATTATACGCAAAACTTTTTCTCACATAATCTGTATAGGGGAGAAGAAATAAAGTCTCCCTTTCTTCTTATGCAATGTTTCATAAGACGAAGAGAGGCAACGGGCGACACGAAGCGAATAAGAAGACCGAAAACTTTTCGTTTCATCCTCTGGCGTATCACGCGTGCGGATACCGCGCGAGGTTCTGAAGATGTAACTGGGACAAACTTTGGACACCGAGCGTATCACCTACGAAGAATCGAATCATTCTGGAAGACTCGGCAGTCGAGCGGTCGTGACAGTACGATACTATCAGCGCTTGGAAAACAAAATGGGACGTTTTTTTTTTTCATCTACTTCCGCATTTCTGCGATATCAACGAAGAACGCCGTTCGCGCTTACTTATTTTTTATTTCCCAGCCAAAACTTGTTTTCCTTCGGAACTTGCATTAATTTCATTTTTTGGGATTTTCTTTAAACGACAAAAATATTTTTTCAATGACTCAGTTTTGTGTATCGTTGAAAAGTATATTCGCCGTAATTAAATTAAGAGGAATAAAATCATTCTG
Organism: Itoplectis maculator; assembly: GCA_964034905.1. Lineage (NCBI taxonomy): Eukaryota > Metazoa > Arthropoda > Insecta > Hymenoptera > Ichneumonidae > Itoplectis > Itoplectis maculator. The sequence continues at coordinate 4,818,099 of OZ035859.1, forward strand.
GAAAACTCGGTACTTTTTTCGGACAAAATGGGACTTTTTTTAAATCTATTTCTGAATTTTCGTTATATCAATGGAGCGCAGTTCTCACTTACTTATTTTATTATCTCCCTGACAAAACTTATTTTCTTCCAGAACGTGCATTCATTTAGTTTTGCGCGATTTTCCCTAAACAAAAATATTTTTCCATGGCTCAGTTTTGTGTATCGTTAAAAATTATATTTGCCATAAAATGTCACTTAGAGCTGTGCACCGATTTTTCGGTGGCAATTTTGATTTACTCCATCCCATCGAGCGACACGATGGAAAAACAAAGCAGAGTACGTTCCATGTTCACAGACGATTATCCGACGCGCAAAGTGAAGCTATTTGAATATTTGAGACGGAACGAATCTCCCTCTAATATTTGAAAAACAGTGTGTTGAAAAAGAAATGGCCATTGCCACGTTGGCGCCGGCGTGTCGACGTGCCGCTATTCTGATACTACCGTTTCGCCGGTTTTTTCGCCCAACGGTCCGTCATTAGTTTTACGATCGCACCGTGAATTTAGATTAACAGTGTAACAGCTCGGGGACGGAGCGGGGGTAGAGCCGGAGCTCGGACGACGCCGACGATAAATTTCATATTCCATTGCAAGTATAACGTCTCTCGCCACTGCCATTTGCCGCGGTGCCGTTGCACGCGTCGTAGGGCACACCGCGAGTTTATTTAATGGCTGTTTGCAACTCGCGGACTCCGCCTACGCTTGCCCGAGCGAACTACGCTCGCATGCTCGATCAAATTTCGAAGGAAAAATGAGAATTTCCTGATCGACAGCGTCGGTGTTTTAGTACCGCGTTTTACGGAACGTCCAAAAGGCTAATGTATCCTGAATGTAATTTGAAACAATTCTTAACCTTTTCAGAACGGGTCTGATCGATATTATCGATCACTAGTTTGGCCGGGCACTCCACGTGAAACATTTATTGATATTATCAAACACAAAAACAAATGCACAAATGCACATAATTTGTGCAATGTAAAAATTGCTAAAAAAAATGCAATTTGCAATTTGTGCAATTGCAAAATTGCGCATTTCGTTTCTATGCTAATTTGTGAATTTGTGTTTTGCACAAATTTCGTGTAAAATAAACGGTCGATTTCAACGTAAAAATCCTCGTCCTGAAAAGATTAATATTTCTGGAATAAGTCAGTGAGAGTTCTGGCATAATGTTGGAATTTGCATCGTTGGAATGCAAGGAACATTTTTTTTTTAATTCTAACGATTCGAAAATCATTCTAACGATTCTAAAAAGTTACTATAAAGATCAATCGTTAATCATTTTTTTTAATTTTCGTTGTTTTCCAACGATGCAAACTTCAACGTTATATTCTGGTACTATGTGGGCTTCGAAAAAAAGCCCTGGCAGTGGTCAAGCAATAGTACTGCTACAACCTGATAAGCTTTGAAACGAAAGACAATATTTTAGAAATATGTCACAAAATAGTGACTAAAAAAATGTTGTGGTACACAAGAGTATTTTTTTTAACTGGTAATGACTTAAAAAAATGGACACAAAAATGGAAAATCTGAAATTAGCCCCAGGGAACACGAAGAGTAATTCGCCCGTCGTCGATGCAGGTGCTCAGAGTATTCGACGGGTTGAACAAAACGTCACGGGGGTAATATTGATATTTTGCTAATATCTACATCGCGAGCGTGCGCGACACTCATGGCGGTTCGGTCGGGACAGTATTCAGCGCTGCTGCACGAAGTGATGTCCTTCACGTTGCAATCCGGAACGTGAGGGGTTGCAAAGAGGATTGTGTACATATATATCGACGCTTTGTCGCCACTGGCGCTGCTGTTCCGTCAGTCATGCACACTGCTCCGTTGAAGTTTGCATCGTTGGAATGCAACGAAAATAAAAAAACAATCATTATTCTAACGATTCTAAGACGTTATTATGACGATTAATCATTATAACATTTTATACCCATATCTTTGGGTTCATTAGAATATATTTTTTAAATATTTTCGTTGCATTCCACACAGAGAGAAAAATATGGGAATAATCTCTATACTCATTTGGCAATTGAGAAACATTCCGAAATTCTGGCGATTTTTCCCATACTTGTAGGAATATGCGATAGAAAATGTATTGTATATGTCCACGAATATAAGAAAAATCGCAAAAATTCCGGAATGTTTCCCAATTACCAAACAAGTATAGTAATTTTTCCAATATTTTTCTCTCCGTGAAACGATGCAAACATCAACATCATCGCACGGAGCGGATAGCGACGTTGACACGACTGACTTGGCACGAACGACTCACTGCGACCAAACTGATCCGATCGTCTTGGCAATATTACTTACTAATAAATAAAAGCTTCCGTTTCGTAATTCGTGTTGTTCATCAACACGGATAGAATACATATAAGGATGAGCGTTGCTCGAAAGACTTACCCTGAGGCGAAGGTCACTGACCGACCACACCCTGCTGGCAAAGTCGTTGGACGCTCCGAGGATGAGGGTACCCGTCGAGTCGAAGTCCACTGACATGACGCTCGCGTTGCTCCCGACCAGCATCCCCTTGCTCTCGTAGGCACCTGCAATGATTTCGCAGGAAGCATTAGCGTCGACGAGAACCCAGGTGTCCCCGGCCGGTCGTGCCTAATTAAATTTATGCCGCCACCGGGCTTAATTGCGAGGACGTGCCGGCCACGCGACAGGCAACGGCGGCTAGTATACGCGACAGAAACACCGGGAGCCTCTCTGGCGCGGCGGAGAAGCGGTCGCCCGGCTCCGACGCGAGCGAATGGAACGCAATCACGATTCGCCAGAAAGCTCCCCGCACCTTCTTTCGATATACCGTTTAACAGTAGCTTGAATTAAACCGATCGCATCAAGCCTCCCCCCTCACCCTCACCTCCCACCCTGTACACTATAGCTCAGCCGAGTTTCGCTCCAACTGGTTCGTAACTCCTGGACAATTGCTATTGATTGCGAATGAATAATATATGATTGCTGTCCCGTCGTTACCTGTTCTTCGTGTAATTCACTTCAGATTTTCAGGACTGTAATATATGGAATTGTTTTATGAGAAAAATTGATTTAATACCGTTGCCGGTTTTGAGTTTATGGTAAATTGAAGTGACCGAAATATAATCAATTCTCAAAAATTTAAATGTTAATTTAAAATCGATATGGAAAAAAAAAACCAAGTGAAATTAATATATGTGTCGACCTGTAATGGTTGGCTGGTCGAATGATTAATATATGACTGCTGTTCCGCCGTTACCTGTTTTTCGTGTAATTCACTTCAGATTTTCAGGACTGTAATATATGGAATTGTTTTATGAAAAAGAAAAATTGATTACATACCTATCGTTGCCGGTTTGGAGTTTATGATAAATTGAAATGACCGAAATATAATTAGTTCTGAAAAATGTAAGTGTTAATTAAAAACCAATATTGTATATGTGTTAGTTGAAGCACAGGGAAAAGTATAAAGGGCTTGCGAAAATCCTGTTACAAGTGAAGTGAATAAATGTGTCGACCTCTAATGGTCGGCTTTTCGTGTAATTAACTTCAGATTTTTAGGACTGTAATATATGGAACTGTTTCATGAAAAAAAAAAAAAAATTGACTTAATACTTGTCGATGTCGGTTTTGAGTTTGCGATAAATTGAAATGACCGAAATAAAATTAATTCTGAAAAATGTAAGTGTTAATCGAAAACCAATATTGTATATCTGCTAGTTGAAGCACAGGGAAAAGTATAAAATGCTCGAGAAAATCCTGTTACAAGTGAAATGGACAAATGTGTCGACCTCTAATGGTCGGCTGTTCGTGTCGCACCGAACGAACGTTCATTTTCGGTCGATCGCGTTTAGTCTAGTCTGGGCGCGTCCACATCACCATAGGTAGAGATGTGCAAATACCGGTATTTTTATTTTCGGTAAAATGACCGTAAAAATACAGTATTTTTATAGTCTTTTACCGTCATTTTTTGTCTCCAAACTTTGTGTTGTGGAAATACGGTCATGAAAATAGCTCGTAAATTTGACCAGCCAGATATTTTTTTTTTTTGGTAAATTTACCGTGAAAAATGGTAAACTTCGTCTATATCGTTGTAAAATGACCGGCAACAAATTTTTCTGTAAAATTACTCTAACATTTTTTTGGTAAATTCACCGTATCTTGACAAGATTTTAAATCACTGAGACCATATATGATTTTATTACCAATATGGTAATTTTTAAAGCTGTCACGTACCGTTTTTTATGGTAAAAATATGGTAAAATTAGCGGTCATATTTACCATTTATTTGGTCTCTAACCATACGAGTGTCAGTGTCCTATATGCATCCAGACAGTATTTGTCGAAAAACATAAGCCCACGAAATTTTTTTTCGTCACTTTTTTTCCTTCTCTGCGTCGTTACCGAAGCCCTCGAGACAATCGAAGACAATAGACGGTAGTACAAAGCTTTATCCGATTACACGGTAACGAGAAATCACGCGAAAAACGATTGGAATTTTTTTTTCGCCGCGCAGCCATAATCAAGAACCGACTTTGTTAATGAGGCAAAGGTACTAACTCGCGGAGGCGATAAAGCGAACGAGACCGGAGAGGAAGCCGAGGAAGAAAAGGAAGAGCAAGGAATGAAGATCATAGAAAGAGACGGTGAGAGGAGCAGCATCACTGCGTGTAGTATCACTAGTAAATAACGCGAGGTAAATACTTGTCGCCTATCTTTGTAACGAGAGAACGACAACGGGGGGGACTTGTGTTACCGGCCGCTATAATTCACGCCGCGGCTCTTAGCCCCGGCCGCGAAGCGCTCTCGCCGAGCAGCCCCGGAGCAGCCTGAATCTGAATAATATAACAAGACCACCAAAGCCTGTCGTCGCCGCCGCGCGGCTTCTGTCGCTCGGCTCGGCGTTGCACGCGATACTCGTGTTCCAACGCACGTTCTTCAAAAGAGTATTCGCAAAGCTATCGCACGCGGATCGTGTGTACCCGCGGTGAGAAAGTACGTTCAACATGAAGTGATTCGCGAGTACTTGAGCATTGGCGAGCGTTTACTTTTACTCGAATCGAGCCCTCGGCACGTACGGTAGCGATTGTACCACTGGGCGAGGCGACGTCCCCGGTCTATTTCGCTGTTACGAGTTACAATGTTGGCTTAGTTTGGCGAACAAAAATAGAGTTAGTCGGGAAAACTATTTTGTAGGAAGCCCGGTTCTTCGATTGTCGAAAATGAATAAAAAATAGAGCTGATCGCGAGTGACCGTCTTTTTGTGGTTTCTTGACGGTGCCTTAAGGATGTTATACAGCTCCACACTAGTCAAATGAGTACTGATTAAAAAAAATAATTTATGCATAGTTTTAAGTATGCGTTGATTATTTTTAATAGTTTTTTGTATTGCCAGGTATGTTCTTAACTTGGAAAAAATTTGGATGCAACGAATTTGCATAAATATTAACCGATTTACGCAATCTTTTGAAAAGGTAATTTTCGTTCAGTTTTTTTAAAGAATAAATCGTGTTTTTTTGCTCGATTTGGATGTTTCACGGCTTATTGTCTTTCTTGAAAGATCATTTATGAATTTGCCTCACAAATAATTCATAACAGTCTCCGTTTAAAAATGACAACCTTTTTTTACCCATCTATAAAAATCTTTTGTAAACAAACAGCTGTAATTTTTCAACGGAAATTGTTACAAATCATTTGTGAGGCAAATTCGTAAAGCATCTTCTAAGGAAGACAATGAGCCGTGAAACATCCAAATCGAGCAAAAAAACATGATTTATTCTTTAAAAAAACTGAACGAAAATTGCCTTTTCGAAAGTTTTTCTAAATCGGTTAATATTTTTGCAAATCGTTTGCAATTAAATTATTCCCAGGTCAAAAACATACCTGATAATACGAATCACCATAAAAATTAATCAACAGATACTTAAAACTATGTATACATTATTTTAAAAAATCAACACACATTTGACTAGTGCGGAGCTGTATAACATACTTAAAGGCTACTGTCAAAATAAACCCAAAGATCACTCATTTGTTTCTCTGTTATTCAGGAGTTATTTTTTCTTCCTCAGTGACTGGTCACTTTTCGGTTATTGTGCGATTCTTATGATTCGCTACGGATTCGAAAATCTTGTATCCTCTCCCAAGTAGTTAAATTTCAAGACCTTTTTTCTCAGAGCGGTCAAATATTACGATGAGTTTGCATAAATGGTATGTGGGTGTATATATGTGCACCCTAAGTACATAATCACTGTACTGCGTACAGTGTACAAAGGTAAATGAGCAAAAGGTCGACTGACCGTGACAAAGCGCCGCGATAAATAGGTCCATAGACGGTCTTCGTTAATTACCTTTCGTTATGTCCCACAGCTTGACTTTTCTGTCGGCACCGCCGGTGGCGAGGATCCTGTCGACCGGCGACCACTTAACAGCGCTCACCTCTCCGTCGTGCGCATTCTGCAAGGTTTCACATCAGACACATGTACTATATGCAGCTCATACCAGTTTTCTGAAAATGAATGCACTCTACGTGCACATACGGAAGGCGTGACAAAATGGGACGCGCGTTCTCTAGTAGCTCCTTTTATTTTATATTCTTTTAAAGCTTATATATAAATCTGGAATTGCCGACCTAGCTGCTACGTTCGCTTTTTTTAACTGAATTGATATATAAGATACAGTAAAAAATCCATTAAAAAAACTGGGCATAGAAGTGGGACTAGAATTAATACCAAATATACCCTAAGTCTATTTGATACATCGAAAGTATTGGATCATTCACTAAACTTGTGCACTCTAGAATTAGGGTTAATTTTTTTTCTTTGCTAGTTTCATTTTCGTAAGATTTTACACATACCATTATCCAATCATTCGTATAGGAAAGAAAATTCTCTTAAGAAAACTGCCACTTGTTATTTTACATTCCATAGGTGAGTGCTAAAATTTAAGATACGTAGACACGAATTTTTTTATTAGGTGATATAAACTATTGTATTATAAAATGCGAAGTCGAAAAAAAACTGCTTTTAGATAGCTTAATAAAAATCTGTTGTAACCTGTGACATAACAGCTGACAAAAGGGACAGACTCTAAGCCGAAAGATCAGTAGAAATGATGTTGAATTTTGCATCGTTGGAATGCAACGAAAAAAAAAAAGAAAAAAATTCTAACAATTTAAAAATTATTCTAGCGATTCTAAAAAGTTATTATAACGATCAATCGTTATAATAACTATACTCAGTACGATCGTTTGGGTTCATTAGAATAGTTTTTTTATTTTTTTTATTTTCGTTGCTTTCCAACGATACAAACTGCAACATAGTCAGCAGAAAATGGTAAGGGGGAGGGATTCCAGAACTCGTCGAGGATAATCAGGAGTCGATAACGTAAAATAAATGACAAAAAGGCGAAAATCACTAATTGACAAAACAATGAAAGAGAAGAGAATAAATTGACGAAAAAAAGGAAAAAAATGGAATTCATGATTCGGATAAAGCTATCAAAGCGGGTAAATGTGAATAAAAACGATAAATCTGAATCAAAATGTGAATAAAGAGAAACTTGGTTTTTGAAAGGGTTCCTTTGGAGTCGCTATATAGTCTGTCCCTATTTAGGCCGATAGATAGATTGCAGATGGAGATGGAAATTAAGACGATATCGAAACGGCAAAAAAAAATGTAAAATGTAAAATGTAAATGTAAAATGTATATGTGTTCCCTTTACGTCTAAGGATCTTTGCTACACGCTCAGAACGATGGTACAAGAATGCATCAAAAACGTTTCAGCCGTTTATTTCGTTTGCCTATCAATAATAAATCGTCCCCTCTGCTGTGACTGCGTCATGTGTCTTTTCGCACGCCAGCATAAATTCATTTCGTAACAACATAAGACTATGTCTGTACATAAAATTCAACACACTTTAATATAATAACGATAACGTAAAAGTAGAACTTGTAACGCCGTTAACAACTATGAGCTATTAATTTACCATATATATATAATATATATTAATATAAAAATATAGTATCGTTGATTCTCGAACCGTTGCCCCGCGATTAATTTAAAAATTAATTAGCCCACGATTTAAGATACTTTTCCTTATCAACTTTTATATATTTAATAGTTTACAAAATCGAGACGTGTCGATAAGCTTTTAATAAAAAATATACGCGACAAATCTCCGTTTTATTTATTTTTTTACTTTGAGATTCGATAGATACGGAAAGATGTAGAGAGCCAGAGAACGCGTAACACGAAAATTTATATGATTGAAGCTTTCATGTGTGTGGTTATCAACGTACAAATTTGACGGAGACGGTCGACGGCACAGCTGTTGGCAGGCCAATTATTCCTTCCTTCAAACTCGTCCGATCGGGACTGACCGTTCGCGTGTCTCTCGCGGCATCCTCCAAGTCCTTTTGCACCTTAGCTTGCCTCTTTCTGCAATTAAACGTTTCGTACGTCACAAATCATTGCTTACTCTGCTTACAATATGTTGGGAATTAGTATCGAAGGTATGAATCGATACGTTAACAAGCAGCGAATGACTTGTTAATAACCTGCAATAAGTTTCAATGATTTTTTTTTTTTTTTCATGCACACTTCGCACTTCGACATCGGATTCAATAAATCTGCAAATAATTTTCATTATGCAAAATTGTCGTATCTATTAATCGATAATGCAAATATTAAGGGCGCTTAGCGAAAACAAGTATAACAGGAAGTGCCAGCAACACACATCAAAATCGGCGTTTTCATTGGTTCTTCTTTCAGTCTCATTGAAATCCCTTTAATGGTCCACCCCTTCGAATTTCAGTTTATGTCTAAATGCTATAGCAAATATGGTAACCGATCGGCTTATGAAAAAGCAACCAACCTCCACTCGAAACACCAACCATAACTTATTAAATTATTTTTCGTTCGCCCGGTCGTAATTAATAACCGAAAAGCAACTAAAACCAATAGTCGCCTGCGTTCGGAGACTATTAAAAATTACCATAATTGAAGTGTAATTATCTATGTAATCCGTGAATAAAATAATGTTCATTATGATTTTGCGAGGATCTACGTCTCAGCGAATGAGAAAAATAATGCACATGGGCATTATTTTTTTGTAGCGTTATTCGCTGGCAGCGCTGCAGCGATAAACCTGTTGGACGTCTTTATGTTTTCCTAATGATAGCTGAAACTGAATGAAATGTTACCACGCGTTATGCACAACAGCGTAATTCATGCTTTGTTATATCGCCAAAACAAATGAAATATACAAGCGCCGATGGCAAATCAATGTAAACACTCTAAAAAAAAATTAAAAGTACGTGAAAAGAAAGCGTCGTGCAATTGCTACCAGCCCAAAAGTCCGTTCCTCGGTAAGCACAACGTCTCCCACCACGTTGTTTGTGTTTTTTCTTTTCTCCTCTTTTCATTTCCCACATACACTTACCCAAACTTTGATATGGTTTGCATCAAAAAGGTTGTCGGGCTGGTAATAGTCTCGCTGAAACGAAAATGTCAAGCAGCGTGAAGTGACAAGTGTAGCAAGTCCATGGAGATATATCGGAATGAACGACATTCCATATTCAAGATGAGCAAATATATATCCGTTTTAAATTCGGGTTCACTCGTATGCATCCATGAACAAGCTTTATCTGTGTGTGTGTTGGTGAGTTGGTTTCCAAAGCATGCTACTAAGGCTAGAGTAGACGTACCGTTTTTGGCCACCTTAGTGCCAATTGTGGTCATTACATTCAAACGAATAAAACCTAATATTTAATCGCATATAAAAAAGCATCCAGTCGACCATTCAGTGAATTAATATGATTTTTTTTTTTTAAATCAACATTTAGTTGCACGAAAAAAATTATTTGGGGAATGAAATAATAAAAAAATGGTCATAATCGGTACAGTAGCCACAAACGGTACATCTACCCTACAGTCGCTATTTCTAAGGTTCACTGAAGATGAAGTGAAGCCGTCGGTATTTGAATTTGTACTCGTCCATCGAGCTTATAGAAACACTCGCAGCTTTCTATACCGACTGAGCAGAGTTGTAGATCCCCAAATATTCATGAGATATAGTTTACAATACAATTTTTTTTGTAGTTATGATTTCATAATAATAATGTGTAGTGATTATAAAATAGAGTGTAAACATTTGAATAGCAGAAAAAAAAACTTATTTTCGGTTTAATATTAGAAGAAATAGTGGACAAATTTTAAGAAATCATTAATGCATTACTTTCTTAATGCAATTAATTTTTTTCCCACCTTTTCCATTATTTCTTCCAATATTAAAGTGAAAATCAGTATTTTTTCTGCTATTTAAATGTTCACTCTATTTCATTATCACTACATATTATTATTATGAAATTATTACAAAAAAAAGTGTAGTGTTAAACATATCTCATGAATTTTTGGGGATTTACAACTCTGCGACTGAGCACAGTCAAAACATATTATCCATATTTTCTGAGATCACATTTTAGGACGATATTATTTTCGGCAGATGGTAACTCTGCAGATGGTAACGCTTCGCTATTTGATAGAAAGGACAAATTTAAATCAGAATCTACATACAGTTGTCACCAGTAAATTTGTACGTACGTTTTCGGTCATCCTGTTAATATCTCTCGTCCTGTTAATTCATAGTACTTACGTCGTGCAAAATCATCAACGAAGATGCTAGGCGAACGGAATCGACGCTACAAGAGCAGAACTAGTAGCAGAACGTAATGCCAGTCTGAAGAAACATTACCAAGCAGGCGGACACACGAAATGTTAGTAATACAGTTACGAAACTGTAATTTTACATACAACGAGACAGTATTAAATTTATCAATTATTTTGATTAAACGGTAACGGAACTTCTGCAATTTCGGCATATTTATATATACGCTGTTGTGCATTCAAAAATCGTGATATTAAAAACCAACTTTTAATGAGTTGATATGCGATTAAAAATGACAAAAATGACGGTTCTTGCTCATTTTTAAGTAGATATTTTTGTACTTACTTTAAGAAATTGTCGTTCTCTTCGTTCATTTTATCAGCATCTTTGGCTTTGTACTTTATCAAACGTTCGACAAGCTGGCGATTCTCCTCCTGCAAACAAAATAACGATAATTATTTTTTTTTGCGATTTTACGATATTTCTGATTATCGAGTTACCTGATTATCGACCATTTTGAAGTTTGCATCGTTGGAATACAACGCAAATTACAATAAAAATTATTCTAATGAACCCAGAAGATTGCATTCAGTATAAAAAGTTATTATAGCGATTAATCGTTATAATAACATTTTTTAGAATCGTTAAAATAATTTCAGAATCCTTAGATTTTTTTAAATTTTCGATGGATTCCAATGATGCAAACTTTAACGTCATTTGATTTGCGTACCTGAGCCTTTCTGAGTTTCTCCTCCAGTGAAGCAAAGGCCAGTTGCAGAGCTTGGTACTCGTCTCTTAGCATTTGATTGACACCCTCCAGTTCTTGCTCTTTGCTCACGTATCTCGTCAAGTCGGATCGTAGTCGGGCGTTTAGATCTAAGCTTTCTGCAAGACTGCATATAACATTTTACTTTATTGCTATAATATTTATCAACAGATAAATAAATAAAGAAATCAATTTCCATTTTGAAAAGAAATTAGGGATTTTATTTTATGATAAATCAATAGTTAAGTTGAACATTATCGTAATTTCTATCATATTGATGATCTTTTTGAATAAAATATTAATTTGTTTTTGGAAACGACATGTTAGAAAAATATTAACAATGAAGAGTATTGCACAGGTCACTCGTAAGTTACAACCTCAAACATTGTGACTCCCGCATACCTGACTTCCTTGTTTTGCAGCTCCTTCATCGCCTCCTGTAACTTGTTGTTAAGATCCACTAGCTGTTGAGCGTGTTCGCCTCGTCTTCTGTGCAACGTCGTGAGCTCCTCGGCCTGAGCCAACAATCTAGCTTCGAGTGCAGCTGTGGCGCCCGAACTGCCTCCTCCGCTGCCACTCGTCACTTCGTTTCTCAGTTTTTCATTCGCAACCGATAATTGCAGATTTTCCCCTCGCAACGCATTCGCCTTCTCAAACAACCGATTATCTGTGAAATGGTTGTGGCGTAAAAACCTTAGTTCATTTGAATAAACATAAACAAAGCGTTGAAAGATAAATCTGTCATTTGGTATAAAAATGTTGAGAATTGAGAACAAAAAGTAAGATTTTTCTGTAGCATCTTCGCCATCTGTGAGGCTATACAAAAATTGGCAAAAAATTTATTCTTAGTTGCTCGATATTGAAAAGCGACGGTGCCGTGAACAACGAATAACTTCTCGTGAGCTTTTTTTGAATGAATCGTTTCCTTCGATACGACAGACACAAAAAATTCAGACATCCGTAATAAAAACTTTGCAAGCCGTTTCAGAGAAGCTACAAAAATTAGCAAAAAATGTATTGTTTTGATATTCTCGATATTGAAAAGCTACGGTGCCGTGAACAAGAAATAACTTCTCATGCACCTTTTTTGGCCGTGTCGATTCCTTCGATATCAGACACAAAAAATTAAAACCTTCTTAACAAAAATTTTGCAAGACGTTTTAACAAAGCAAATGCGTTATACTTATCGTAATTGATACTCACGCAAGCTAATGAGATCTTCAAAGCAGCTGGTTTGCGTTTTATTCCTGTCACGAATTTGTGATATTAAATCTTTCCTCCAGTCCCTCGGCTCGCCGGACGTATGGGTTATGCCTTTCTCGCCACTGGCCATCGCTTCCAAAAAAAAAACCCACAGGCAAACAGCTCCCACGAATAACAAACGTGTTTATTCGACCGATTTGCAGTTCGTTAAATAATAAATCCTCGCTAATTCGTATCACGGGACGGGACGTTAAATACTGGATAATTGCGAGACAGGTTTTTCAAATAACGACGATTTACTGGGTTGTTTTTACGCGCGCGAAACCAACCACAGACGTTTTCGCGATATCGACTCGTCGCGGACCGACGACAATTCGACGTTAATCGAGCGGCGATCGCATGACAATAACCGGAACGCGGCGAAAATATATTTATTATCAAAATAGCTATTCTAACCTAAGTATGCCAAAACACTACGCACACTACCGCGGGGCAGTCGCATCTTTCACGGATATATTTCGCCGCTCGGATGTGTGAACGCTCCGCGGAACTAGATATTGTTTCGGGATGAAAATACTCGACGGGCAACCGAATAGCTACGGGAGCCGGCTTATCGAGCCTGAACTGTTCGATGGGCGACGGGAATTGGCTTATTGACTGTTGACAAAGAAACATCCTTTGTCGTTACGAACTGTTCGTCGTCGGATCGCAGCAACTGTTTTTGGCTGACGAACGATTACAAACAATTCAGCAGGCTTACTGATATTTACGAAATGTTCGATTCGATGGACATCCTGAAATTGGCATGCTTACCATTGTCATTGGGAATTTGCATACTTACCATTACCATTAACAAAGAAAGATCCTTCGTCGTGACGAATTGCCCGACGTCGAATCGCGGCGATGGCCGCCGGCTGAGTGGCGGTATCAGACTGTTCAACGGTCGAGAGCTCCGGGCATTGGCATATTTACCATTATCATTGGTAATTGGCATGCTTACCATTACCATTGGTAATTAGCATACTTACCATTACGATTAACAAAGAAAGATCCTTCGTCGTGATGATCTGCCCGACGTCTGTCCGCGGCAATGGTTGCTGGCTGAGTGACGCTTCCAATCTGTTCAACGGTCGAAAGCTTCGGGAATTGGCTTACTGACTGTAGCAAAGTGTAACGGTCGGAATGTTCCAGGAACTTCCGGGGTAAGATCCTTTGTTTGCGACGACGACGACGACGCGACACGAGCTGCGCGCTGCGCCGACCAATCACGGACGAAGGAGAAAGGAATGCTGAATCGTGATTGGCCGACGCAAGTCGTGGCGTCGCGCAGATATGCAGGATTCCACCTATGGTAATGTGGTCCGGTCTTCGGGGATCTCACTTACCGACCGTCGCACGGATTTGCGAGATGGCAAATATCCTCAGAGATCTCCAGTTTTTTTTAATTCTTGCATTTTTCTGGAGCACATCTATAAGTTTAACTCGCTCGCACCAAAGATTTAAAGGGTGTTACATTTTTTTTGCATTTTTATTTTATATTTTTTATTGAATGCATAATACCTCATGAATATTGTGTCAAAATTTCAAGTCAATCGGAACAAAATCGACGACGTCATGAGTATTTTTATACTCATCGAGCGCGACTTTAAAGCGTTTTTTCCACAACTCACGTTTTCAAAGTCGGTGCCCATCATACCGTCAAAACTACTGCACCGATCCTTTTGAATTTTTGCATACTTTTTCTGTATATATTTTACGAGGTAACACCGAAGAGTTTTTTTCGAATTTATTAATATTTTTTATTTTACAATAGCAAAATAGCCGATTTTTTCAAAAAAAATCGCGTTTTTCCCTTCCAAGTGTTCCCAAAAACATAAAAATTGAAATTTCGAAATAACCCCAAGGCATTACCTGGGGAAAGCGATTATCTAACGAAAGAACTTTGATTTTTTTATTTCGGATGATCCAGCAGCACCGAATTATCCGCAATCCTACTTTTTTCCGAGACGCTTCTGAATAAATGCTGCAATTGCCGTATTTTTTAAATATTTCTTCATGAAAATTTTATTTATTATTACTTTAGTTTATTTTATTTTCCAAACTCACCCTGTAATTCGTTCACCTGCTCGAAATAAACGAATTAAAAAAAAAATCCTCAGAGTTCAGTGAGGCAGCTGAAGTAGCGTTGTTGGTTCGTCAGTAAATCAAGCGCACGTGTTTTGTAAAGAGCATTTCTTTCCGCAGCCAGAATAGCCGTCTATACTGGCTGCGGAAAGAAATAAGTGATTTTAGGACGAATGAATGGAAACCATATTACCTATTACAATTCCTGCTATACCGACGGTCGCTGCGCAAACTGTACAGACCAACCGCTTGGTGGCGCAGCGAGTACTCAGCGCGTAATTACCAAATCGTGCAACAGTAGCTGCTCCCCCAACGGAAGCCGGCCGGGGATCTCGCGTGGTTATCGTCCACGCCGACGCCAGGGCGACGCTCTCAAAAGTCAAAATGGCACCCCGCAAGAAAAGTGTCAAAACTTCGCGAGCGTCGTTGAGCAATATTTTGGACAAGGAAAACAGTTATTTGCGCGACTGGAGTGACTATCAGAGACGCGTGCGGAGACGTGATACCATTCGAAATGGAAGAATGCAAGCGGTGAGTTCGTTATTTGTTTGTCACTTTTTGAATTTCGTCGGCGTGCCTCGGCGCATCTGAGTCGCTACCTGTTGCGCACGTCTTCGTTTGTTTTATTCTTTTTTGATTATTCACCGGCCGAATGACAACATTTTTGTCCGTTTAAAGAAATCTACTTATGCGCACATATTACAAATGTTTTCGGTGTAATTCGCACTTTTTTCCTTTAGGATAAAACGAAAAAGTGGAAAGAGGCAAACGAATTTTTTTGAATATGTGACGCAATCGCACACTTTCTATATAGATAATCACGACATTTGTATACGAATCCTTTCCAGTTACCTTGAGTCCACTTATTTTTCTCATTTTGAACACGTGCTGACTTTTTTTTTCTAAATCGACACATTTTATAGGTTATAATCTCGCACAATTTCTGGTAAACAAAATTGTTATGCAAAAATGGTGAGTTTTATAAAAAAAAAGTTTGTAGCTTAATTTTTTTGGATATTATAAATATTTGTTGAACGCAGCACTCGCTACGTTATTCGTTACTTTCGTTACAAATGGATCCATAGATAAACAGCAATCAGCATTTTTGTTACGTTGATATACATTTATTTATTGATGTGTGACATTGTTGTTATTGGCTGTTTACTGAGCCACCCACGTTTTGGTAGCGCCTCCGTTTCAGACAGTCGTTACGCCCGTCGTTGACGCTGTAAGGTTCAAAGCAAAATCCTTGGATTACGAAATGCTCAAGCTCTTGGCACAAGGTTTGCTTTTGGACATGATGCATATTGTGTGTATATTTAACACAGCTGGTAAATAAAACCAGCCAGTAAATGTATAGTAATTTCACAGCAGAAAGCTATAAAAAAATATAAGCGTTTCAACCTCTGATTATAAAAATTAAGGAACGCATGTTCCATTTTCCGCTGAGAGATCCTCTAAATCTTGAACGTTACAATAAAAACATAATCATTTCAATTTTACAGTCGTTTTGCCAGTCATTGATGTCGTTAGGTTCACAGCAAAATCCTTGGATTATGAAGTGTTCAAGCTCTTGGCACAAGGTTTGCTTTCGGACATATTTCATATTGTGTGTACGTTTAACACAGCTGGTAGATAAAATCAGCCGGGAAATGTGTAGTCATTCCACAGCAGAAAGCTATAAAAAAAATTGAAGCGTTTAAACTTCTGATTATAAAAATTAAGGAATGCATGTTCCATTTTCCGCTGAGTGGTCCACTAAATCTTAAGCGTTACAATAAAAACATAATCATTCCAATTTTACAAATTTACTTATATTGATTTAAGATATTTATTCTTTAAAACAGCTAATGAATCATACAATTATAACTGTTACATGCTATATTTGATAGTGGGAAGCGATATGCGAAAGCTGGCGAACAACTGAATAAACATAACAAACAAATGATATCATTCAGGATATCACTAAACTCGTTTATCAACGATAATTAAAAAATGCTATTATGTTGAAATTTGCATCGTTGGAAAGCGAAAATAAAAAATAAATAAATAGGATCGTATTAGGTATAAAATGTTATGACGATTGATCTTTATAATAAGAATCGCTAGAATCAAAAGAAAAAAAAATCTTTACATTCCAACGATGCAAACTTCAACATCATAAAATGCTATATTTGATAAACAAATAAGGTAGCATAACAATCGAACTGTATTTATATCGTAAAGTAGTCAGAAAAGGGGGAAGGAAAGGAGTCTTATACATGGTGGAGGAACTTCCTCGCCTTGCAAGGTCGTCCACACGTGGTGGAATCCTCGATCTCGTTAGTATCGTCGTCGGTTCGATTCTCGCGAACCGTTGGCCGCGTAGCTGTCCACCTTCGTCCAGCATCAACGTCCTGCGCCTCGTTCGGCGCAAACACGTTTCGCTCGGGCGCTCGGCTCTTGCCTCTCTTTCCCTTGCTTTCTGTTTTCATTTCTCCCTCCACGTGGCTCACCCCTCTCTCTCTTTCTCTCTTCGCCCGAGACCAGCGCTTCACTCGCACTTCGAGTAGAGTGGCGCTCCGAGTCAACAGCTCGGCCGCCTATTATCAGTGTTGTTTCGATCGTTGTGAGGTTCGCGAGTGATTGTTGTACGCACTTCGGATCGCGTGGATTTATGGAAACGATCCTCTGTTCTACGTTTCTTGTGAATTGACATTATTGTCGAGGTGTGTGTGGTGTAAGTAGCGTTAACGCGACGAATTTGTAATTATTCAACGATCCGCATTAAATTAATTATTCAGCGGAAATAATGTTTTGCTTGAATAATTAATCGATGGTAATTCAGTATCGAAGGAAGATTTTTATCAGACGAGCATCGATTTATTTCGTAATTATTCAACGATCCGCATTAAATTAATTATTCAGCGGATATTAGGTTTTGCTTGAATAATTAATCGATGGTGATTCGGTATCGAATGAAGAATTTTATCAAACGAGCGTTGATTTATTGGGACAGTATTTTTACGTTTTTCCTTTATTATAAACAATTCTTAGGCATTTTTATTTTAATGCTGCGACTTTTCTGGAGTAATTAAACTGCGCGAATAATTATCACGCTTATTATAGTATTAAAACCGTTAGGGAGACGACAAGCAAAATATATCTTAAGACTATTTTATCGAAAATTAAATGGCTTAATTTTTTTATGATAAATTTTGCAAAATATTTGGAAGGTCTTTTCATTAAAATTAACTGTAAACGAAAAAAATAGCGACACACCTTGTGACTTATGATTCAACAACTTCTATATTCACATGGGAAGATAATGTTATGAAGCAATCAATTCGATCGAACAATTAACCCAATTACCGCTTGACCGACGATCGCCCTTGATGTACAATCACGCGCGAATCGTGCTGATCGTCGATCCTGCAATCGTGCAGTTGATTCGACGTTGCAAGCTGCTGATAATATTCACAACAACCGCAGTTCCGTGATAAACGCATCCTTGTAGACGGATAAATTAAGGGAAGAAGTCCCTTTAGGAGCGGGAAAAATAGGTATTTTTCGGGAATTTTTTTAGAAGGGATAAAATAATCGAATCATTTAAAAATTTGGATATGATATTTGCAAGCCGCTGATAATATTCGAAGCAACCGCAATTCCGAGATCAACGCATTCTTGTCGACGGATTCGACGGATAAATTAAGGGAAGAAGACCCTTTAGGAGCGTGAAAAATAGGTATTTTCCGAGAATTTTTTTAGAGGGGATAAAATAATCTAATCACTTTCAAATTTGGACATGAGTTTATTATAATTGTCAATTTAAAAAAAAATTGTTTTTGGGTTGACCAACAAAATGGCGGCGTTATTAAGGGTCTTCGGACGCCTGTTTTCCGCGACGTCAAAAAGTGCTGCAATCGATTTTTTGAAAACTCTAAAGGTATTTATCCTCTTAATGAAAGGGACATGAGAGCTTCGGGTGTTTACGTGCTTTTGAGTGGAGACTGGGAATATCGTACTATCCGTATTTACCTTTTGAATATACGTCTCGGCCGATCCCGTAAACAGTCGTATAATATCGAGAACGTAGATCTGGAATTTCGAGCGCAGAAACAATGGTTTGTTCTATATATCCGAGGCGCTTGGGGGTCTCGAGAAACGTGGTCGCGAGTCTCGCGCGAAAAAGTGACGGGTCACCTTGTGGTCTCGGTAACCAGTTCCGCGAAAATAAAGCGACACGAGTCGGAGGCAACAGACGTGAACGGGGGACGACCAAGGGACTCCGGTGTCTCGTCTTCGAACGGCGAATGTCGTTTGCGGCGTTTGAAAGTCTGTCTTTTTCTTCCTCTTTCCTCGCGATTGGACACATCGCATCAAGCATCGCAGGGCGGTTGAGAAAAACGCTCAATTCTTGCCTCGATCCTCGCGATTTGACAAAAAAAAACAGTGTTTGGCTAAAGGGTCGGACTTGAAAAAAATTGTTTACCACAACCGCGCGATTTTGTTTTTGCTTCTTTTTTATTTTTATTTATATTTTTGTTTATTATTAGACGCGATTAGACACACCGCGTCAACCATCAGGGCGGTTGAGAAAAACGATCAATTCTTGCCTCGATCCTCGTGATTTTCGTTTGACAAAAAACAATTTTTTGGCTACAGGGTCGGATTTGAAAAATATTGTTTACCACAACTGCGCGATTTTGTTTTTGTTTATTTTTTATTTTTATTTGTTTTTATTAGTAGTCGCGATTGGACACACCGCGTCAATATTCAGAGCGGTTCAGAAAAACGATCAATTCTTGCCTCGATCCTCGTGATTTTTGTTTGACAAAAAACAATTTTTTTGCTACAGGGTTGGATTTGAAAAAAATTGCTTACCACAACTGCGCGATTTTGTTTTTGTTTATTTATTTTTTTTATTTGTTTTTATTATTAGTCGCGATTGGACCGCGTCAATATTTAGAGCGGTTCAGAAAAACGATCAATTCTTGCCTCGATCATCGTGATTTTCGTTTGACGAAAAAACTAGTTTATGGCTAAAGGGTCGGACTTGAAAAAAAATTGGTTTACCACAACTGCGCAATTTTGTTTTTGCTTTTTTTATTTTTTTTTTTATAGCGTGGAACGAGTCGACGACTTCGTTGAGCGCTTCACGAAGTGGCGAAGAGCGAACTCTTCGCCACATCGCGATGCTTAGACCTTCCGCGCGTCTGCATCTCTTTGCGCGCTCGTAAAAATGAAGCGTTTCACTCGCGCAATTAGGAAAGTAGTACGATCACGGTGACGCGTGTTTAATACAGCAGTAAAGTCCTGCGCATATCGTGACTGTGTAATGAACGTACGCGAGAACCGGCAACTCGCATTTAATTCGCGGTTTGCGGAGTTGAAACGCAAAAAAAAAAAAAAAATAGAACTACCCGGTGACCTAGCTACTGAAACGGCTTGCTTAGATGTACTACGACCATTCTGTTCGACATTCCGAATTTATGTCTCTCATGCTCGCATTAAAGAGAAAAGTGTGGTACTCACTGAAGTTATTAAGATTTCCACGAATAAAACAGAAAGTTAATCATACGAATAAAATTGCGAATTAAAAAAGGCTTTGCAAACATCTTTCTTTACATCAAAAAAATTAAGTCTTTATTGCATTTCTAGCGTTGCATCGCTTTGCTACATTTGTCGTTCGGTAAATGAAAAGATTTTGAGCTTTAGCTAGATGGAAAATGAGATTTCTACAATATGGGTGTCAGGTTCAATCAAACGTATAAAATTGCGATTTAAAAAGGTGCTTTGCCACTATTTTTATTAAATCTTAAATAAATGAATCTTCATTGCTCTTTCGCGTTGACCGTTATAATCGCTTTATCAAATTTTTCGTTCGGTACACGAGAAGATCCCGAGGCTTATGATGAAATTTGCATTGTTGGAATGCAACGAAAAAAAAAAAAAAAATTCTAACGGTTCTAAAATTATTCTAGCGATTCTAAACAGTTATTACCTATAACAATCAATCGTTATAATAATTTTTTATACCCAGAACGATTCTTTGGTTCCATCAGAATAATTTTGTTATTTTTATTTTCGTTAGTTTCCAACGATGCAAACTTCAACATTAAAAAGAAATGAAATCAATATTGTTTTTCTGGCGTTGCATCGTTTTACCACATTTGTCGTTCGGTAAACGAAAAGATGTTGAGGCTTAGCTAAATGGAAAATGAGATTTCCTTAACACAGGGTGTCAGGTTCAGCATGTGGTTCGATGCCTGTGATTTTCTACGGCATCTTCGTGCCTTTGTGACACTCTCACAAAGAGATAAACAGTGTAAATCGAGTCGAAAGAGGGCTTCGTAAATTCAATTAAAGAAACCGTAGGTTTGCAGAGAAAAGCGCGGTATGAATGGGGTCGTCCCTCATAGGGGTCGTCATGTGTCTGTGTTGAGATCCAACTCTTTCGTTCATCGAAGAGGAACACGATACGTCGTGAGACGTTATGGTTATCCGGGATTGTTGATGGTAATTTCATACCTGGAAATTCGACATCAGTGGATTCGAGGCTCAAACATTGACACAGCTTCTTACATACAGAAATTACAATGGACACCCAGCATACCTACGTTCTCGAGGCGTTGAGTCTGTGCGGCCGATCGCATTATGCAACTCATAGGCGTATGATGACCGACTTATGAGCGTGGAATGTCTGTCACGCCCGGTTAGAGACCCCAACAAGGTCTTACCACGTGCTTGCATATTCGTCGCACGGCACCGGAATACCGTATCGATTCATTTTCTCACTTTCACAATGTGTACACTGGCCTCGGTACAACACACGTGTTACATTGCTAAATTATTTATCATGATACGTTTTATGGTCATGTTTCTATATTTACTGTAAGGCCTGTGTCTTGTCTGGAACTAACATCCGAAGAAGTGGATACATCGAGCGAGCGTTATTTACATAATGAACCGAACCGATAAGAATTGAACCGTTGGTATGGTTGAAAATACTATTTAATTTCTGACTTAGACGTGGTCATACTTTGTAACATTTTAACGTTGAGACCGTTTCTCAAAGGTTGAAATTACAATTTTATTCCTGACTTAGATGTGCTAATAATACTTTGGCCGTTTTGCGACCCGCTTCGAGATTTTGAAAACTATTTTCATCGAAACTCTGCATCAAATCGTAACCAAATTTGCAACACAAATAGGAAATTATGGCAGAATTGGACTAAAGCTTCTGGCTTTTCGAAACTCGAAGCCGTTTGTTCAGAATAAACGAAAAACCTGAAAGTGAGGTTAGGAGCGAGAGAGACAGAGTTATGAGCAGCTATTATTGGGTGACAAAATTCCATTTTACTTTGAGAGGATATTTACTTTGAAATATCCTCTCAAAGTAAAAATCCTCTTAAAAAATATTCGTTGATAAAACTAGTTCAGCATAAAATTATTCAAACCAAAATTCACATCGCTTATCGCCATAATGGCCTGGCAATTACTTAACAATTAAGAAAACCGCGTTGAGTAATCGAACATCACGACTAAATGAAGACTTGCGACATCGTTTCCCCGTCGCAGCATCACATGGCACACGCTGAGAAAGTTACGTTGCGAAGTCCCCGAGAGTCTCTTGCTGCGGTAGACGTTTTCGGTTGAGTTACAATAGTCCTTTTGCCCGTGCTCAACGAGAATAATACGCGCGATACGCCTCTTTGCGCGATGCGTAAACTCGGGCGTGGGTAGTGCGCACTCCCGAGACTTCCATTGTTTCCCGCTGCTTTTTGTTCGACATTAACGCAGCGGTAAAAAAGACGATGCGACAGTCGGAATGCTTTTTTGCCGTGAATTATGCGCTGGCAATTGACGGTCTGCCATTATCAAAATTGTCCCCTTCAATTCTTGCTATTCTACTTTTCCTCGGCAAGACAAAAGTATGGAAAGTTATTGTAATTTCAGAACAAAAATGTTACGCCCGGTATTAAAAGTGTAGCCATGCCATAAAAAAAATCCTTGCGAACAAAAAATTCCCTGCAAAATAATCTTTTTCAAAAACATTAAACCGAATAATACTTAGCGTTGAGATAAGCTCGTGATATGACTTTTCGACGCAAGCAATTTGCTCAAAAGCGCAGAAACGTCCACTTTTTCGTAGCGAAAACAATGCGAGGATTCGCAATGCAACATAGAAACCAGCAACTGACCTCACTCACTGTTCCAATCGGCCACAAAGTAACTTTCTTTCACCTCTCTGCCGTCGTTCTTATTAAAGGCTAATTTTCATGATTTCGACCTGATTCGACTTTGTCGCAACGACAAGCTCACTCAGAAAATTGCACACTAAAGTGTGTCATTGAAATCCTGGAAAATAGCATTTATTATGTGGAATACGGTTCTTGATTTAATTTTTCGACGCAAGTAATTTGCTCAAAAACGCGGCAACGTTCACTTTTTCGTAGCGAAATAAATGCGAGGATTTGCAATGCAACATAGAAACCAGAAACTGACCTCACTTCACTGTTCCAATCGTCCACAAAGTAACTTTCTTTCACCTCTCTGCCGTCGTTCTTATTAAAGTCTAATTTTCATGATTTCGACCTGATTCAACTTTGTCGCAACGACAAACCCACCCAGAAAATTGCACACCAAAGTGTGTCATTGAAATCCTGGAAAATAGCATTTATTATGTGGCACACGGGTCACGCCCCTAAACTAGATTTTTCGCCTTTTCCCCCTGAGACTGAGATCTGCACAGGAGGCGCTGAATAAAAACCCCAAGAATTCGATTTGCAGAACGGCGGACCGATAAAACGTTAACGCCGCGTCGTTGAAACTAGATCTTTAACCGGTGAACGGCCTAGATTATCCGAGCCGATCGCAACGAACCGTGAACCGTTATCCTCCGATCGGCCAATCGGTAATGTGGCTCTCGTTAGAATATCATTATTATTATTATTACATGCGTCTAGTCGACGCGTTGGGTCGTTGGTTGTGTCTGTGTGCGCCGTATGATTATAATATGCGCTGATAATAATATAAATCGGTTATGGTTTCCCATAGGGAAAATTAAAACCGCCCGCCTCGCACTTTTTCCGACTCCTCTTCCTTGTCTCTTTTCAATTTCTCCGGACACGCCACACGTATTAAAGCTACCGTACGGAACTTGCTCGTTCACCTCGCGTCGCTCGCCGCTGCTGCAACTCGCTTGCAACTCGCTCGATACGCGGATTATGCGTTTGCCGAGCGTGACGGCCGCGTGTACGGAGTGAAGGCACGTTCTGCGTCCACCAAGATTCACGTGCACGTTGCCGTCGCGGTGTCACGAACGCGCTCGATGTGTATCAGCAGCTCTGAGTGTCGCGCCTCATTTTTTCCCTGCAATATTCGCGGGACAAAGTCAACGGTATCCGGTGACACTATAGTCCGGTAAAGTTCGAGATACGCAACGGGGAAAATTGTATTTCTATGTCTGTAATTATCACAGAGGTAATACGCAACCTGACGTAAGCGAACTTGCGAGATTTCGTCGAAGAACAAAAAATATGTGAAAACCGCAGGAGGCAAAAGTGGAGCACGTAAAACGGCAACTTGGAGAAATATTTGGTGGGACAATCAAGCAGAGTTGCAAAGTTGAACCGTGCACGTTGCTTCCTCATTAATCTATAGTAGTAGTAAAAGAATTTGATTGACAACACGTTTACAGATTTTTTTTGTAACTTTTTTTTTTATAAATACTATATCCATGTTTTTAACCGCACACGCATTGCCAATAGTCCATCGACCGGAGTCCTTCAGTCTATTAATTTATATTTTTTTCACAAAGCATTTGTATAGCATCAGAAAGGAATTGGGAATGTGAAGCTATGAACGTTGATTGATTTTTAGAATTTATGGTTACGTACTAATCGCACCTATCGATAAATCCGTCTTTAAAATGAATTGAGTTTCTATTAGTATCTCGCACTTACCGATTTAATCATTTCTCTTCGTTTCCTTATAGCCATTGCATAAAGAAATACCAAAGTAGGATAGAAGTACCGGTTTTGGTCACCTTTGATCCAGTTGTGGTCACTGACTTCGAAAGGACAGAATTATTTGTATTGTCAAAACGAAACAAAAGTATATCGAAAATCTTATTAACTTGTATGGATACTTTCAAAGTTTCAACATGAAAATACAGGAAAACAATAATTTAGAATAAATAATAGTGAGAATGGCCATAACTGGTGCATCTACCCTACTTCGGTTGTTCATATCAACAGAAAACAAACCGCTATGTTTTCACACACACATCTTACATCAAAATACTTGAGCCTAATTATCGAAACATGGAAAGATTTTTATCATCCAAGGATTTCTCTGATTCGAGGAAACAAAAAGTGATAGTAGACGTTACGTACGCTTAGCACAATCGAGGCTCCTAGTCTGCGGGACTGGAGCGAACTATGTTTAAATTAACAAAAAAAGAAGCGTTGCGTCATTTTACCATCGCTCACGATCATTGTCTCGGGTATTTAGTACCCCGGACGAGGCGTCGAGGCAACTTCTTGTGCCATAATCAACGTCTTCGTAACCTTAGTCGTGTTTTAAACAGGACCACCTAATGAGAGTCGCACACTCTTTTTTTTTCTCACTGCATTCATTTCGGGTTCCTAGATCCGTCGAACAAAACGAGGATCTGATGGTGTTGGCGCTGGTTTGTTATTTTGTCATTCAGCTGCGGATTTGCGTTCACTGCGCCGAGAGTGAGAGTGAAATCTCCCGTTACTTCCGGTATATTGTGTGTCTCTCCACTCGTTGTGTCCCTGATAATGCCTTTCGCGTGACCTAGGAAACACGAGTTTCGTTTTTCAACGTATTTCACTACACCGAACTTGTTTGAAACGGCTTTTCCGACGACCAATGGGAGCGATTGGATCGTCGACCGTGGACATTTCGAAGTGAGTTCGACGCCTGTTCCTACTTTGCTAAATGGCGAACATTTCACTATAAATCGGACTTGGTCACAACGACTTTTCCGTCGACCAATGTTTCTACTTTGGAAAATTGCGAACATTTCACTAAATCGAACTTGTTCACAACGACTTTTCGTCGACTGTGAACATTTCTCTGAACATTTCTGTGAACATTTCGAAAAGAGTTCGACGCCTGTTTCTATTTTGCAAAATTACGAACATTTCACGAAATCGAACTTGTTCACAACGACTTTTCCGTCGACCAAAGACGATGACTGGAAGCGTCGACTATGAATATTCTGACTGTAGCATTTCGAAACGTTCGATCAAACAATTATAACCCAACGCGACTCTCGTTTGCGAGTGCGACACCCGCTTCTACTTTGCAAATCCAGCCTGACTAGGTGACCGGGTGTAAATAAATGGCGGAACAGCCGTCGTCAAGCTCTACATTATAGCATTGTGTCGGAGCTGCCGGGCAACGCAGCTGCTCGGATTGCCAACCGACATATTTCCTACTTACTTAGCTGTATCGAAGTGACTCTAAAGTATCAGAGAGACCGCAGTTGAGGTGAGGTGAACGATGGTTGTAATAAATAGCGAGTAACTGGTCGCAATAGGAATGCGGAGAACCCACTCCACACGTACCGCACTGCACACATGGCGAAACACAGAGGACACGCGAAGGGATAGATCATTTAATGACTTACAAATGCCAATGTGTCGTGGCTCTCGGGCCTTCGTTGTATGTGCCTCAAAGAAAATAACGCACGATAATCGATCGTCCGCCGGTACATGGAATGTACCTGGGTGAGCCGAAGCGGGACAGCAGGTACACACGGATTGAGACATCTTCGCGATCCCGCGCACGTGCCTCGAAGACCTTTGAAATCGATAACCTCAGATCATTCTTGGCTCGATCAATTAAATGTTATTATCTGAGTGAAGATTGTTGAGAAACTCGCAATGTTTTTGTTGGTGTATCCACTTTCGATAGTTTTTATTAGGTGATCATTAGAAAAGGATTTACGTTTGGTGCAATTGTACATAGCAAACAGACTAATAAATCCCTCTTTTTAAAAGTTTATGAGTAAGGGAAAGCATTGTTAGCAAACTATTCGAGCTGAGATTGGTTGGGACTCTCAGACCGAGTCCAAGTTCATTTGTCGTTGATAACTTTGACAGTTCTGTCAAATATCGTATTTTTTTAAATCCACTAAAAAAGGTTGATGGCAGTGTTTTCAGGGGTAGAATATGCGACTTGAGAACGATGGTATAGGTTAGAAGTCGATATTTTGAAAAAATAAATTTCGTGACCCCGATTTGGGCGGTTTTCGGCCCGGCGGCCAGATCTACGATTTCTGACAAGCAAAACGAAAAATTGCTTTTTTTTTAATCAAATAAACAAGGGTTTTTTAGTTGCGACTTACCCTTTCAAAACTTTATAAGAGCGCAGCAGCGCAAAAGTATCTCGGGCACGCGCGCCAGCGCATGTGATTAGCCTAGTATGGACAAAAACTTAAACGCTACCTCAAAGTCGACGCTCGTTTGTTAAATTTTCCTTAAAAAAACATCAGTAAGTTGCTGATCGTTTGACGCGTCTATCATCTTCGATTATTTTTAGGTTAGTCACGTGATAATGCAAAAGTTGATCCATCAAATATCCGTCAGATGTGAATTATGCGCGTGCTGAAGTACGGAGCTGGCCTCCGTGTTGAAACTCCGATTGCCGGACATTACTGTGCCTGATCGTGAAAAATCGGTCTCCCATCTCACAGCCTCAAAGCTGTAGTCACAGTCACCAATATCTACTATCAAAGACTAAACACAATCCAAAGATGCATAAAATCCGGCTATACGTCGTGCCGGAACAGGAGGAAATTCCTGAACAGGACGATCTCGAGGAGCTGGATCTGGCGCCGACGATAATGCAGCGAAAAAATTCACGACGACCGTGCGCCGTTCGCGTGAACGTGATACAAAAGGAGCAGCGCCGAGCACAGGAAAAGATAGCACCGAAGATTCGTCAGCTTCGCCAGGAAATCGAAAAACCCACCAGACTCAATCATCAGTTGAAGTCGGTGGAGCTGAGCAAATCACCGAGAAAACGAGAGCAGTCCAACGACGACAACGAATCAAAAACGGAATCGCAAGATTTGGACAAGGAGAACGAAATTGGATTTCCCAGCAGCGACGAAACGAAGCAGGAACGAAAGACAGTGGATGAGTCGGAACGAAGCAATAAGTTAGTCAGGGCGAACCAATCAGCTCGCTTGCCGCCCCCGGTGCCATTCAGGGTGTCCTCCCTGCCCCAAGGAACGGTTTTTGCTTCGCCACGTATCAGGCAACTCGCTCTGAATCTTCAGGAAAAGATGCTCGAGCGAAGTGCCTCAAACGTCGAGACGCAGGAGAATGATCAGGTCGATGGTATTATCGATCAAGCTCCAAAAACGACAGCCATTACGATTGTTAATAGTCCGATGAAAAATGGCGTCGTCAGATCGGCGACCTCGGCCAGCAGGCTCCAAAGATTCGACCGGGAACGTCATTCGCTGACGAGAAGCTCCAGCGCCGGCAATAAGAGGTCAGCTCGCGACAGCGTCGTGCGCAAAAGTGGACGAAGGGAGCAGATACAGTGCGGCAGGTCGCCCAAGATTGTGCGGGTTAAAGACGAGATCGACAATCGAAGCGATAAGGCTGCTGTGAATTCCGTCATTCTTCGGCGAAACAATAAGCTCAATGGATACAAGGTTAGTTTTGATTTAGGTGCAGTTATATTATCGTTCGATTTGACTAAAAGTTGCAAGAAGACGTTGAAGCAAAAATTGGTTAAGTAATTTGGCGTTAAAGCAACAATTGGTTAATTAATTTGGCGTTAAATCAGAAATTAGTTATTTAATTTGGCGCTGAAGCAAAAGTTGTTTAATTAATTTGGCGTTAAATCAGAAATTGGTTATTTAATTTGGCGTTGAAGCGGAAATTGGTAAATTAATTTGGCGTTAAATTAGAAATTGGTTATTAAATTTGGCGTTAAATCAGAAATTGCTTATTTAATTTGGCGTTGAGGCAACAAAATTGGTCACTTAATTTGCCATTAAAATAAAAAATAGTTTCACAAATTTGCGTTGAAGCAAAAATTGGTCACTTAATTTGGCATCAAAGTTAAGAAAACATTTTTATATTTCATGTTCGTTTTCTTAATAAGTAAAGCAGTCATGAAACGATAAAATTTGTACATTTTGTAAGTGCCTCGTGACTCAACTACAGTAAACCGACTTAAGTGACGTCGCGTAAAACAAAAACCCGAGTCTTTTAAAAACTCCAAATCGACGCTCGGACGAAGGTGGAGGGTAAAACACGAATAAGAAAAAAATGTGAAATTCTCTAATGCGTTGTTGCACATGTACGAACTCGAGTACGTAGGATTTATGCGAAGGCGCGTGAGTTCCTTTGCGCGGTCGTAAGTATAACTGCCAACGTTCAAGTACAACGGTGGAAGGTGCTGGAGAACCAGACCTGGAGAATTGCTGCGAACAGAACGTACAGAAATTATACTCTCGACACCCCTCCAGCGCTCCGAAAATCAACCAGCCATTATTATCGGTTACACTTTGTACTTCTCACGCGTTTATTATGTTCACGCAGTTTCAGGTTCAACCGGTCGGCCATTCGCCCGTATTTCCAATTATCCAGTCTGCGAATTTCGCATATGAGTTCGTACTGAACTCATATTACTGAACGATCCATTCAAGATTTTATATCTTGCATTAAGTATATTCACTTTTTCGCCTAAGATGCAAACAGATAAATGTGGATCTCTTGATTCTATGCACGAAACAAAGGTCGATACAAGCAAAAACTACTTTCAAGCAGTAATCGAATCTGGCTGATAAGAAAAAAATCTGGCATTGAAAAGTCGTTTTCCGCCAAAGATGCAAACAGATAAAGGTGGGTCTCGTAATTCTATTGAAGAAAAAAAACTGACGAAGCAGAAAATACTTTCAAGTAGCAATCGAATCTGATAAGATAAATATCTGGCAATGAAAATTCGTTCTTCGCCAAAGATGCAAACAGATAAACGTGGATCTCTTGATTTTATTAAAGAAAAAAAAAACAAACTGGCGAAGCAGAAAATACTTTTAAGTAGCAATCAAATCTGCTTGATAAGAAAAATATCTGGCAATGAAAAATCGTTGGTCACTGTTTCAGAAAAAATATTCAATAGAGGTTGATTCTATGGAAGAAAAAAAAACGGTCAAAATAGGCAACAAAATACTGTTCAGAAAAAAATATCCAAGACAGGCTCTTGATTCTCTGTAAGAAAAAAAATTGTCAAAATAGGCAAGAAATACTTTGAAGTAGTAATCAAATCTGGCTGATAAGACTGATATCTAGCAATAAAAAGTCGTCGATTAGCTTTTCAGAAAAAAAAAATATATATATATACAGTGTTGCTGTGTAACAAACAATTTAGATGATCTTCAGCGTTCTCCGACCTCGCTCGGTTCGCTGCTACATCCGTCTCTGGTTCAAGACGAGTTCAACGGGTATCGAAGGAAAACGAAAGGATTCCGTGCAATCGATACGTCCTCGTGGCGCGAAACCGTTTAGTCGGACGAGTATGCGTGGTTGTAGCTGCGGGCTATAAATGCCTTATGCAGTTAGACGTCTGAAGCGAGGCACACAGGAGATTCTCGGTGCACAGAGTACCTTCGAGATAGCAGACCCCGTTTATTGCCTCGTCTTCTCTTCTTTTGTCCGAGTTATTTTCGTTGTGGGCATTCCTTTAACTTTGCACCTTGCAATTGCAATAATAGAAGTCGTCTCGAGCTACCAATTTCGCAGTCACTACACCATCGATTATTTTAAACACTTCATTAAAATTCAGTCCTGACTCGTCTTCCTCAATTTTTCCATCAGACGCTCGTCAACTTTCTCTACATTTACCACTAAAGTCATCGTCGTCGTGCTACGTAAAGTTAAGGTTGGCGCTGGTCGCGAGAGATATCAACATTCTAAAAGTTTTCGGTTTTGGCGTTGAAACAGTTATCACCAATTTAAGTCCCACAAATTAATGTTATTGATAACAGTCTCATTAAAAAATCCGAAAGCTACTTTTATTTTCATAGCGTATGTAACCCGTTTATCCATTTTTCACGCGATATTCGTATTTTCATTACGTTAAGATTGACGCTGGTCGCGAACGATATCAACATTGTAAAAGTTTTCGGTTGTAGCGTTGAAACAGTTATCACCAATTTAAGTCACACAAATTAACTTTATCGATAACAGACTAATTTATAAAAATCCGAAACCTACTTTTATTTTCATTGCTAACGGGTAACAGGTGATTGCGGGAAAACTGTCGAGCGGAAGAGAGCGTGTTGCCTGTTGCTGAAAGTGGATTAGATCAGGTTTTAAAGAAACAAGGTAACAGTGTATGGCGAAGCTCGAGGAATATCGAAGGAAAAAAAAACGCGGCCCGGAGAGTCAGTGATCTCGCGAGCAGCTCAAAGAGCCAGCAGCTACCTCAGCCGGTGTACTTTCGCTTTTATCTCTTTCGCTCGAGGCGCGAACCGCGAGTGCGCCTGGAGCCAAGCGGCCTCTGCGTCGTTGCGTTTTTTTTCGTGTCTCTTTCCCAACCTCCTCGAGAAGTCAAACGAGATCATTCGCGGCATTTCACGAGTCGAACGCGGGACGAGACACGACTCAGCGTTTACCGCAACACTATCTCTTTCTTTGGCCGAAGCCGATTTTGAATTCATAAGAAAATGTATCTTAAAGTTGGTCGCCGCACCGATTGCAGCGAGAGAAAAGAAAGGGCAAACCGAGCAAACAAAAATGTTGGATTACGCTTTATTCAGTAAGAAACAGTGAATCTGTGTTGAGAAATTCATACAATTTGGACAAAATTGCAATCAGCTGATGATATTGAAGTTTGCATTTTTTAAATGCAACGACTTTTTTTAAATTATTCTAACGATTCTAAAAAGTTATTATAAAGATCGATGGTTATAATAACATTTCATACCCAGTACGATCCTTTCGGTTCATTAGAATACTGTTTTTTATTTTTATTTATTTTTTTAATTTTCGTTGCTTTCCAACGATGCAATCTTCAACATAATGATAGTTGAAAGTGACGTGGTGCCAAAAGTCAGCAGTTGATATATCTTTTTTTGCCCGAAGTCGATTTTGAATTTATATAGGAAAATGTATCTCATAGTTGTCCGTCGCACAGATTAGGACGACTGAAAAGAAAGAACAAACCAAGCAAACAAAAATTTTGGGTTACGATTCATACAGCAAAAAACAGTGAACCTGAGTGTTCGAAACTTATGCAATGTACACAAAACTGCAGTCAACTAGAAGTGACGTGTTGCATTAAAAATAAAGCGTTTTGGATAAACATAAATTTGCCAGACAAATGTGTGGAATTTTGTTACAGACAAAAACGTTTGATTTATTCTTCCCATTTTGAGAAAAAAAGAATGCTTTAATCAAAGCCAAAGGCCAAGTGCGAATAAAAAAATTGCAAAAGTGTCAGCGGGTTCCAGTCTATGTCTGTCAAGTACCGTCTGATATCAATCGTGAAAGACAGTGTATATAATCGCTCGTAAAAACGCATCCAAGTTCGGCTCCACGAGGAGATATTACGCGGAAACTCGTTACACGTCGGCGAGGAATAAAGGGACTTCCGTGACCACGGAATGTTTGAATTTACGCAACGCGCTCACCGTAATCAGGAGCTCCACTGGTGTATATACAGCTCATATGCCACAGACGTGCGGCGTCTCGGCATACACACAGCGCAACCGATATATGTGCGTTACTTATATTCTTACCCGTAAACTCGCTCGAGCGCGCATGTAAGTGCACATAATAGCAATGCAGCGCGCTTGCTAATTTGTCGATTCGACCACAACGCGTTCTCTATCGAAAACGTATACTCGTTGAGTGCCCGAAACCCCGTATCGAGCTCTCCAGAGGCTTAATGATTGGCTGGAGATTATAATACATCTTCGGCTCAGAATAGCCATCGACGTGGGCATTGAACGTGCTGTAATATATTTCAAGTTATGATGCACGAGGGGAGTTGTTATGTCGAGTGTGTTCGAGTATGTGTAAGAGGCCGAATAGGATTGTTGAAATTTAATTTGGATAACGCACGTATGAACTGGAATTGGAAAAATGGAAATGTGCTTGAAATGAAACTGCTCATCAAGAGAAGTTCTGGAAGTGTATGTTAAGGTATTCCTTGCGCATTAACTTCTCGATAATATAAATATCTAAAAAAAATCATGCGTGTTAAGACGTCGAAAAGATTAATTTCGCATTATAATAATTCCAACATGTTATTAATAAATTAATGAAAAATAAAATTGATCAACAAATCTTCCGATAACCTAATTTTTTTGTTTCGAGGAAAATAATCTGTTCATTTTTCTAAATACAAACGTTTTTTTTTTTTTTTTTTTTTTTTTTTTTTTTTTTTTTTTTCCAAATTTTTTAATTCACGGGCAAAATCACAAAATCCAATGTGAATTAAAAAATGTGAAAAAATGCATACTTATTCAGAAAAATGAACGGATCATTTTGATCGAAACATAAAAATAGGCTGTCGGAAGATTTGTTGAATAATTTTATTTTTCATCAAT
Organism: Itoplectis maculator; assembly: GCA_964034905.1. NCBI lineage: Eukaryota > Metazoa > Arthropoda > Insecta > Hymenoptera > Ichneumonidae > Itoplectis > Itoplectis maculator. The sequence continues at coordinate 4,851,472 of OZ035859.1, forward strand.
TTGTTAATAACATTTTAGTATTGTTATTATGCAAAATGAATCTCATCAACGCCTTCAATATGCATGATTTTTTTCACCTTTTTATATTATTTAGAAATGGTTGCAATTTCCTCTCAATTTACGAAAACTTATGCAATCTCGAGACCAGACACAAGGACTACCTTAAGGATGTACTAGCAGAAACCTGAGGGCCTACACTTACACATTGAGAATGTAAGGAACATTTTTTTATTAAATTGTAAATTGTATTAACGAAAATGTTGGTTCGTCAAGAATTCGATCACGGAATCTGATTTATAGGCTCCGATGAACATACAGATGCTTTCGAGGATCGCAGAAAGTATGCCTAACCGGTTTCCCGTCGAGAGTGAAAAGTCCTCTACCTCGGCACGGAACTGTCAAACAGGAAAAAGAGACCAGTTCGATTGGTTTTCAGAAACCTTATTTATAGACGTGTTTACTCACATTGAACGTGACATCTCATGCAGATTGTAAATAACGAGCTCTGAGCAAACATCAAAGCGAATTAGTTCATCAATTATCGAAAATGGATTACTTCGTGGAACAAAACGTATTAATTACACCTATTATTTTTCGGGCCTGGATTTCGACCAATCACTGAGCAGTATTCTCCGTAATCGAGTTCGTTTGTTAAAAATTTCATCAGAATTTGCACCCGAATATTGCACAGTAGCTCTTCACTTGTTTTCAACCTACAAAATGTCCTGTTTCCTCGAAGACTGCTCTGTGCTTAGCCGAAATCCAGGCCCGAAAAATAATCCGACAAATATTCCTCGACCTCCAAAATTAATCGGAATTTCCCTCTAGTTTTCCTGCTGAGCAACGGTCGGGATAAATTTTGCACAAATTGCGCAGCAGCAAAACTATCGGAAAATATTTCGATTATTTTGGTTCAGGTCTCGGGATATTACTACTGATTAATTTCCTCATCATCGTCTTGTATCGACAAAGTGTTCTGAATGTTGCACAATGAATCGACTGATATTTTCCGGTCGATCCAAGTACTACAATGCAATTCACTCTCGTCGATAATTTATTCAATCTGGCAGGTCGATGGCTCTCGTCTCGTCGAGTGTAACATTTTGTCCTGTCGGTGTATCCGAGCCCCACGGCCGACTAACGGGTCGCGGCAGTTCACTTTCTCTGCCGTGTCGTTGCCGCTTTTTTTTTCTTCCTCCCAAGCTCACGGAATTCCAGTTGGTCACGCAGCTCGCCATAACCATCGCGCACCTGTAAAATTCACCGAGTCGTTTGCTAATTGATGGCTCTCCCGAGTCCTGCAATCCTCGCGAGCGGTGATACATTCGATAAATTACACACGCAGATTGTATATTTTAAACCTGCGATTGTGCAATAAAACTTACCTCATAGTCAAGATGAAAGAAACAACTGCGTGTCACGTACTCAAATCCCTTCAATTGCACTCGACCTTTTTTCTTCTGAACGTCAAGTTTCTTTCGCAAGTTTCCACGATTGCCACCCACTGTCAACGCGATTTTTCCAACTCACTCTTGACCCGCCTACCCTCTTCGTTTTTCCCATCTTCGCACGTGTAGGTGTCGATGAGCTCACGCGAAAATGGGAACTTGCTGTTGGGCCCAACGCGACCCACGATCTTTTCTCGATGCGCCTTCAATTCGTCATTCGGATTCACTTATCCCTCGGACATAAATTGCAGGATGCATACTCTGGTAAACGTGACGGATGATCACGCAACATCAACATGAATAATATGGGATCATCACATCCTGTGCCAGGACACCCACAACGCCTCTTCCATGTCCTACAATTTATGTTTCACCTTCTCTCGTTTCGTTCCGGCTATCGTCTTCTATACTTGGAGATACCAATCTGCAGTTCGATATCCCAGAAATTTAGCGGGACTCACATCCCTTAAGAAAAGAAAAGAGTTACTACATTTTTAATAGATTCGTACTCAACGAATATAAGAATACTTAGATCCAGGATTTCAATGATGTTGAAGTTTGCATCGTTCGAATATAAAGAAAATAAAAAATATATTATTATAACGAACCAATCAGATCGTACTGGGTATAAAAAGTTATAATAACTATTAATCGCTGTAGTAACTTTTTAGAACCCTTACATTAATTTTAGAATCATTGGAATAATTATATTTTTTATTTTCGTTGCATTCCAACGATGCAAATTTCATCACGATTTTGACAAAATAAAAATCATAGAAAATTTTCCAACCGAGCAGATAAAGTTTCACTGTCGCTGTCACAGGATGCAAATTTGTGAACAGGACACCCAGAACACATCCTCCATCTCATACAATTTATGTTGAACCTTCTCTCGTTTCGTTCCGACTATCGTCTTCCACTTGGCGATATCTGCATTTCGATATCCCAGAAATTTAACGGGACTCACAGTTCCCCAAGAAAACTCGGTAAAATGGTGTGAGATATTTATATCATTGCACTGCATTTTCTCACGTCGTGCAAACGACCACTAACGTTGACGACACCATTCCCCAGCCCAGCGGATTTATCTCTAGATTTTATCCCGTAACCGCCGGCTTCTGATGTCCCATGCTTCAAGTCCGCAAAGTGTACCTGCAGGTCATACGATGACCTTGATGTCCATTCACAGTCCAGTGACTCTGGTGTCCGATTGAATCGAGAAGACCCTAATAAAACTTCTGCAGTTGCCATTTTCTCGAATCTAGGATCTATGATCAAGGATAAAGTCAACTACTCTTCGATTCGCCTTTTTCAACTATTCTCATCCGCCTGAAACTTCTTTTTTTTTCCTTGTGGAGAATTTATGATCGAATAAGAGACTGGTTCGATCAGAGAAATTATTTTAAAAAAACGAAAGTCGAAAAGTGTTGAGTGAACGATATCTGCTAACGTCAGTCCGTCCTTTGATTCACCTTTTTTAATTATTTGTATCCGTCTGAGTCGTTTTCTTATCGTGGTTTAATGATCAAGACTGGTTCGTGTCGATCCAATAAATTATTGGAAAAAAAAAACGAAAGTCAAAAAGAGTTGAGTAAAAGATATATGCTGCATCGTAACGTCAGCTCGTTCTTTTGTGGCTGGACACGCAAAGCGGGGCTACACGTTCATATATAGGCTAGGTCATCCTGCATCCTGCCTGTTTCTGGGTTACGGTCGTTCGCTGTTAGCCATTCCTGTATTTTCACTTGGCTCGTACGACACGCCGATTAGCAGCGCGAGCGTAGTACTGTACACCGAACGTGTGCGTACGTCGATTCGAGAAAGAAGGAAAGGAAACGAACGACCGGCTTCTTGACTTCCACACGCGAGGAAGTAGGTTTACGGGTTTACGCTTTGGCGAGGCCCGTTATCCCCTTATCGACATGGTCATGCTCGCACCGTGCACACGCTTAGGTCTCAGCGGTCTCTGTAAAGTACCAAAGTACTCGCAGGTACCTGCAACTCACCATCGGTCTTGCTCACACTTCCAACCGGTTTTTCAAAGTTTGAAGAAGACAAACAAAAAGCAAACAGCAAAGTCAATCAAGTCAAAAGAAGTTTATTATCTTTTCACTAAGCTCGACGTCAATAGCACAAAACTGAGCTCAAAATTGATTTGCAGGTCACTTCTTTCGATTGTTTTATATACTTCAGAGAATAAATAAAAGTTTGACGTGCTTATTCACCAAGCTTAGTATTTACCACGCATAGGTCTCCTCTGTCCCTGTAAAGAAACAAATTAGGGTGGACGCACCGTTTGTGGCCATTGTACCATTAGTGACCACATAAAAAATATTATTAAAAAATAAATAAATTTATAAATCATACTATCAATCTATTCAAATTAATAAATGAGATTATTTTCACGAAACGAAGCAAATGTTGCATTGAATGTGCAGTGCTTAAAATGCACAATTTTTTAATAAATAATGTTCAAAGCGTTTTGTACCATTTGTGGCCATCGCCGTCATTTACGTGCATAAGTATGGCCACAAGTGGAACAAGTTGATGGCCACAAAGGGTATTAAGATAGCCAAAAATGGTACTTCTACCCTACTAACGAGTATAGACACTCACATGTAACTCACCATCGGTCTTGCCCACACTTTCAATCAAGTTTGAGGTTTTTCAAAATTCGAGGAAGACAAATAGAAAGCAGAAGTCAAAGAAGTTTATTACCTTTTCACCGAGCTCAACGTGAGTAGCAAAAACGCGAGCTTAAAATTGATATTTAATGGATGCAGGTTATTTCATACAGACTCATTTATATCTAAGATTACACTTTTATCTTTATATAGTCTGAGAAAAAAGTTTATATACTCATGGATAAATGTTCATAGGTGAATGTTTGACGTGCCCATATATCAAGCTTCTTATTTACTATCCAGTCATGGCGCCCATGATTGTCCATCGAGCTGCACTCAGGGGTTTCTCCTCGTCCATGATTTCTCTGAAACGGTGAAAAGATTTTTCATCTTCGAAATTTTCTATCTGGAAACTGTGAATAATTCACGATTGCCGATGTATTTCGTAAGATAATGCAGAGATGCAATATACAGTAATTCGCGTGAAGCAATGCGACTCCGAGCGTAAACGGTATTTATGCAAGGTGCATTTAATGCCGAAGCCCGGGGACCGGTTTCGCCAACGGTTTAACGCGGTTAAACCCTGCGTGAGTTCCCGCGAGAATTTAGATCGTCGCTGAGTTTATCTCGTTAACTCGGTGGTGCTTAGACCAAGTTTCAACAATTCTCGAAGCTGGACGGTCAAGCCGTGAGGTTTGGTCCAGCTTCGTCTTGCTATGTTGACTTGGAATTACCTGCACAGCTTCCACTGCGGAACTTGTGTTTCCTTAAGCTTCGGTTAAACCTTCGATGATGCTCTGCACACTCGGCGGAAAAATTGACCATCAGTTGACATGACTACAACAAAAATTAATAAGTAAACTTTCAAACGGGTGGGAGTAAAAATAGCAAAAGACCAACATGATGAATGGCCAGAATAGCGAAATGAAAAATAACGAACGTCTGAATCTAGAATGATCATTATTACGGAATTCACTATTTAAGCCATTCGTTATTTTAATCATTCACTATTTTAACCCCTCATTTTATTAAAATGCAGTTAAAATAGCAAATGATCAAAATAGCGAATGGCTAAAATAGCAAATTTCATAATGATGGCTATTCTAGATTCAGACGTTCATTATATTTTTAATTCGCTATTTTAGCCATTCGCTATTATAGTAATTCGCTATATTGACCCTCACCCTTTGAAACTCACTGTTTCGTATGAAAATATTTGTCGTTAGTTTTGAGATAAGTGAGATGGACGACACCCACTAAAATTTCACTGCAAGTCTATTTTTTCTAAAATGTTTAGATGGCAGGAAATTAGACTATCAGTTTAAATAACTACAACAAAAAGTTTGCTTGCTTATCGTTCCATGTGAAAATATTTAACGTTAGTTTAAGGACAAGTGGAATGAATGACACATGTCAAATCTAAATCTGAAATTTCACTACCTACCTATTTTTTCCCCAAAATGTTTGGATTTGCATTTCAGACGTATTTTGGCCTCCTTTGAGGCCGCGACTCACAAGACATGGATTCGACCTTCTTTCTCGGTGAAACTAGACTGTCCGTGGGATATTACGAATGCCTCACGCCGGACGAAAGGATTTCCAATTGCAACCGGGAACGAATGCGAGACGAAGAATCATTCCGTTTGTGTGCTCGGCGAACTTGTGTGCGAATGATGTATCGGGTGTTGGCACGCGTCGATCTGTCCTGGTATCGATTCGCTTTAGTGGTGTGAAAGTTTTTTTTACGGTCATAATGTCTCTTCCAACTGCTGAGCTCCAAGGAAAGTGGCGGAAACTTCAATGCAAATAATAATAATCACTGATCCCAAGCATTTATTATTGTTATTTGTGAGCGAGATATTCTGGTGACAAAAGTGCGAGAGAACTTTTTGGTAAAACATTAAATCCCAGGGCGTAACCCATGCAAACGAGAGAAACTCTCGATGGCGTTTTCTTTTCGTTGAATGACCTCTATAAACAGTATCTCACGTGTACCCGGTCTTACACCTGAACTCCAACACGTGCCTGGAATAACAGATAAAATCCAGGTCGAATGCACTTCGTATTCGTAATTTTAAGTCGAGGAAATCGAAGAATTTCTCGACGGAAGTTCAAGGTCAATTCTTGCGTGCCGGTGGAATATGTAATTAGACAAATGCCGCAAACTTCACATTTTCTGAAAACTAGATAAAAATATATCTCATGAAAATCTATAAGACAAAAATGTTCACGCATTTTCGGATTATCGGCTTTACTATATTTTTTATACAGATTAATACTCAACAAATAATTGAATACTTTGCATAACAATACTTGAGTCCAGGATTTTACCGAAATAAAAATCATGGAATATTTTCCGATCAAGTAGATAAGGTTTGACTGTCGCTGTCACAGGATGTACTAGATAAAAATATATCTCATGAAAATCTATAAATCAGAAATGTTCATTTCACGCATTTTGGGATTATTCTGATGTACTATATTTTTAATACAGATTCATACTCAACAAATAATTGAATACTTAGCATAACAATACTTGAGTCCAGGATTTTACCGAAATAAAAATCATGGAATATTTTCCGATCAAGTAGATGAGGTTTGACTGTCGCTGTCACAGGATGTACAATAAATGGGTGAAAGTTGTTGCGAAGTTGTCATGTCGCATCAACCCTTTCTAAGTACAAATCCGCTACTATTGAAAGTGCTATACAGTAAACCGGTCATCACAGGCATCTCCTTTTAATTAGTTCACTACCGCTAAAACGGCGTCTGTAGTTCCGCGTAGACATTTGTAGAAATCCAGACAAACGAGGTATGTTGAATCGAGAAATCGACGTCTCCTGCCGCAACATAAACACCAACAGCTTCCGACTTCGTTTTCTCGATCGGAATCGAAAGTGCTGCGATCCACAGTCCGGTTGGTTGAATTAATTCGACGTATTTGATGAATTCCGGATGCGTGAAATCTTTAACTGCCACTGACAACCTATCTTGGCGATAGTTGTTGAATTAATCATATGTTTTTATACGCAGCTTGGGGTCCGATAAAATGGAATAAGAAAAATTCATTGACTTGTTCCGTCTCAATGTGCTGTTGATAAAACTTATAAACGATTACGAGGATCGAACGTAACCATGTGTTTCTATTTCTTAATGGAATCCAATCCACTGAATGATACAGATATTTTTAAAATAATTACTGACAACACATTTTTTAATTCTTGAAATTTATTTCATATATGTATTATTATTATTATTATTATTATTACATTATTAATAAATCATCATTTACATCAATTTGATTTATGATGATTAATTTATTATCAAATATTGTATGTTTCATTATTTCATTATTATGTATTATTATTTATTTATTTATAATAATAACTTATAATTCAGCGTCATTGGTAGATACTGGCAGCAAATGCTGTATGTTCTGTCAGGAAAGAAGTCTGCGATCTGAATTATCGACATACAGTCGGTATCATCCAGATCTACCTTTCCTCTTGAAGATAATTTTCTCTGACCATTTACCGACTGGTAACTTATCTTACGCACAAACGAAACGTTTTGCCGTAGCCTGAAATGTATGAGGAGATGACAATTACCAGCGTCAGATTATTGTAGGAAACTGTTTTTTCGAATAGTGAATCGGTGTAGGTATCGCTGAGTAAAATACCCTGAGTATTTACTGAATATTTACTAATTGTCATAGATTTTTAGTTGAGCTGAATAGTTTTTAATATAAAAAGACGATCGGTATAAAATTTGAGATTCCATGATTAGATTTGGATTTTACAATCTTTTAAGTTTTTCTAAAAATAACATTTTTGCAGCGTTCGTCAATTATATTTTGCTATTGTGATAAAAAAGTAAATAAAAAATGAAAGTTATGTCAAAACTAGTGTAGATTTAGCAACCAGTTCGCTGAGCTGAATAGTTTTTAATATAAAAGGACGTTCGGTATAGAATTTGAAACTCCATGATTAGGTTCAGATTTTACAATAGTTTGAATTTTTCAAAAAATTAAATTTTTGTACATCAATTATATTTTGCTATCATGATAAAAAATAAATAAAAAATTGAAGTTATGTTGAAACTAGTGTAGAATCAGCTACCAGTTCGTTTCCAACGCCTCGGTGAACGCAAAGTCTTTAAGCCCGACGCTTATGCGGATAGATATACCTGGAAAGCTCGTCGAATCCCATCAAGCTCACTGAAAGTGTTCCAGACGCCACTCGAGACGCTCGTCAATTTGGCGGGTTTACACTTTTATTCACCCCCTTTAAAGCTGCAACCTCATACAATATGGCAGCCCGTGTCGGAGATAAGAACATGCAACCGGGTGTACCGCGACGCCTCTGGCCCTTTCAGCTCTTCCATATTTCATCGCGAGATCGATTTTTCTTTTATGATGTTCTGTTTTTGTTTGACGACCGCATGACGAGACAGGGATGTTGCAACGAGCAGAGACAGAGTTAAAAGGAACCAACAATAAAAAAAATACTACCACAGAATACATCAACCCCAAAAATAACCATGTTTTTCATTTGTAAAATAAATTCTGACATCATTTTTGGGGATAAAAAGCTAAACATTATTATTTTTTTGTTTCAGGTGAGTCTAATCGAAAATGTTATACATTTATTTCCTACTCGCTGTCCATTGAAAACTTATGGTTGACACCTACATATTGCACTGCGGTGAGTCCTCGGAATACTTAATAACAATTATAACAACGCTTTAATCAATCGGTTCCATTACTCGATCCACGTACATTACGCATGTGACGCGGACAACGACTTTGGTTCACGGTTCTCGTTCCGGTATTGGAGAGGTTTCGTGTGGGCAGGAAATCTGCGTGTAGGCATACCCGGATGTCCAGTGTCCAGTGCGAGAACCCCGATTACGTCTCGCTGCGGTATATTTCTATCTGTGTACTCGGCAATGACAGTAGCAAGCCGCCTTTTTCAGAAAAGGCTTTTTTAAGAGTGAATATTTTCCCAGTTTTATGCCAAAACTATCACAAAAAATCCCTCATGGGAAAACATTTAAAACGAAAGCGTTTTTTAAAAAAGGCCTTTTTACAAGTGAATCTCTTTCCAGTTTTATGCCAGAACTATCACAAAAAATGCCTCATGGGAAAACACTTAAAACGAGAGCCTTTATAAAAAAAGACTTTTTCAAAAGTGAATCTCTTCCAGTTTTATATCAGATCTATCACAAGAAATCCCTGATAGCAAATTATTTAAAACAGGAGCATTTACACGAGTGGTACTCTACCCCGAAAAATACAGTAGATGACACACTATATTCCAAACGGCCAATAGAATTCACGTACAATGAGAATTACTGACAATAATGCTGCACTGTTAAAAATATTTCACATAAACTTCCATTACTGGTAAAGAAAACCTGTTTGCATAAACTGGTATATTAAATTTGATACGTAAATGGAATGCAAAATTACAGTATTTTCTACCGAATTCTATACAAATTTGGAAATTGAATATAAACGATAAGAAACTGAATATAAAAATTTGAAATATTACCACACACGCGCATTAAATTTAATATATCAGCTGATGAATCTAATTTTCAGTAACGTAAATTCAGAACTATTTTTAACAGTGTGTATATACGCCACTTTGAATGGACTAAAGATTATCTCAGACTGAAGGAACTTCCATACCAACTGTTTGTCAATAAATTCATATACGACTGCCTACGTACAGACTCCACTTTAACAGGATGGTGTTAATTTAATTAGGAACTGAATTTCAACTTAAACTTGACTGTGCGAGTTTCAAGGTTGCATAACATATTACATGGGTTTTCAAAATACGAGGAAGGGCTGAGGACAAGAATAGACGTCGCTGAAGAAAAAAAAAGAAAAAAAAATGAAAGGAACAACAATCACGCCGGAAACGGAAGATAGTGCGAGTTTCCGGCAAACTATGGTGGGCACCGCAGCCGCAGCTTGAGATTACGCTGAAAGTCGAAACAATGATTTCCTGGTCAGTAATCTAAGTGATGAATGAGTCTCCTTTTTTTTCCTGTAACTTCCTTCGGTTTTTTCGTCGAAGCTAATACGTTAATTTTCCTCAGATTCTGTTCCGCACATTTGATGAAAATGTGTTCACCGTTTTGTCAAAAACTCGGGCTATACATTTTGATTCGAAATGTATGTAGTGAAGTTTCTCAGAAGATCAAAGATATCTGACGTGATTCCGGGTCCTGATTTATAAAACCGCGCGTGTGTTCAGTTAGCACCCGTATATTTTTCTTGTCTCCTTCCTGCCCACGTAGCTGCACGGTTCCATATGCTGCTCTTGCCAGGAAAAGAATAACGGTCATTGTCTTATCATATCTCATGTATTTTTGATCTTATGGAGTTTTTTTCGTTAATTTTCTGTGAATACTTACAAGGGGACCATCAGACCTGTGAATCACGGTTTTTTATGGTTTCCACATATATTATAAAGGGACGTGTCATGAGTATCAGTTCCTGATTTTCGAGGGCAATCGATATCAAAGTTTTATTACATCAACTTTACATGTTTACTGCAACCGAAGTTAAAAAATCAATTTAAAAAATAATGATTTCTTTTTTCAAAATCTACTACTAAAAAGTGCGTAATTCGCGCCAACGTGACCATTGTTGTCGGTATAACTCGGCCTCTGATTGGTCGCGGGCCGTGACGACCGAAAGTTTTTGTTTAACAGCGCGAGATTTGACAGTTTGTCGTAATGAGCGCTGCAGCACTGTTTAACCTACTGTGATCCCGATTTGGGCGGTTTTCGGCCCGGTGGCCAGATCTACGATTTCTGACAAACTGTTCGACCAACATTTTTTTTTTTCAAAATCAACTAAAAAAGGGTTGTAACCAGTGTTTTCAGGGGTAGAATATGCGACTTGAGAACGATGGTATAGGTTAGAAGTCGATATTTTGAAAAAATAAATTTCGTGACCACGGTTTGGGCGGTTTTCGGCCCGGTGGCCAGATCTACGATTTCTGACAAACTGTTCGACCAAAATTTTTTTTTTCAAAATCAACTAAAAAAGGGTTGTAACCAGTGTTTTCAGGGGTAGAATATGCGACTTGAGAACGATGGTATAGGTTAGAAGTCGATATTTTGAAAAAATAAATTTTGTGACACCGATTTGGGCGGTTTTCGGCCCGGTGGCCAGATATACGATTTCTGACAAACTGTTCGACCAAAATTTTTTTTTTCAAAATCAACTAAAAAAGGGTTGTAACCCGTGTTTTCAGGGGTAGAATATGCGACTTGAGAACGATGGTATAGGTTAGAAGTCGATATTTTGAAAAAATAAATTTCGTGACCCCGATTTGGGCGGTTTTCGGCCCGGTGGCCAGATCTACGATTTCTGACAAACAGTTCGACCAAAATTTTTTTTTTTCAAAATCAACTAAAAAAGGGTTGTAACCAGTGTTTTCAGGGGTAGAATATGCGACTTGAGAACGATGGTATAGGTTAGAAGTCGATATTTTGAAAAAATAAATTTCGTGACCCCGATTTGGGCGGTTTTCGGCCCGGTGGCCAGATCTACGATTTCTGACAAACTGTTCGACCAAAATTTTTTTTTTCAAAATCAACTAAAAAAGGGTTGTAACCAGTGTTTTCAGGGGTAGAATATGCGACTTGAGAACGATGGTATAGGTTAGAAGTCGATATTTTGAAAAAATAAATTTCGTGACCCCGATTTGGGCGGTTTTCGGCCCGGTGGCCAGATCTACGATTTCTGACAAGCAAAACGACAAATTTCTTTTTTTTGTTTACATCAACTAAACAAGCGATTTTTAGTTGCGATTTACCCTTTTAAAGCTTTATAAGAGCGCAGCAGCGCAAAGGCAACTCGGGCACGCGCGCCAGCGCGTGTGATTAGCCTAGTATTTAATAAAATCAACGAATCTACGTCACTACGTAACTACGTAACTACGTCATTAAGGTGATGCTGAAGTTCGCATCGTTGGAATGCAACGAACATTAAAAAAAATAATGATTACAATGATTCTAAAATTAATTTAACGATTCTAAAAAATGCGATTAATGGTGATTATGATTATTTATTCCCAGTATGATCTTTTGGGCTCGTTATAATAACATTTTTTTTATTTTCGTTGCATTCCAGCGATGCAAATTTCAACAAATTACAGTAGGAGACTTTAGATATTTTCGGTAGGATTTTAAGAAACCGAACACGTCCGATAGCATCAACACAAACACCGGATTCCGAATTAACGTACCCGCATCGGGATAAATACGTCACAAGTCTCCAATGTGTTTTGTCAAAATCAATAGATGCGCAGGCGTCATCAGGGATCATCAGGCCGCGTGCGATGGATAAACACGTTGAATCCACATGCGCACAGCTAAAATATTGTCTTTGGCCTAAAAACGCAGACGTCATCGCCTCTCTCAACGTATACCGTATACCAATATACATATATACAATACGTATACCATATGCCTCGTGGGAATGAAAATGGAAAATCCAAAATATGTTTACTCCAGCGAAAAATATATTTAATACACGAAATGAAAGTGTGACATCCAAAATATGTTTACTTCAGTGAAAAATATATTTAATATACGAAATGTATTTTTTTATCAGAAATACTAGGTTATAAACTACAAAACATTAAAGCTGCAATATGCTGGCAGCCATTGCGCTCTAAGCGAGCGACACAGGTCGTTCTCCCTGGGAAGATCCGCCTGGACCGATCTAATTTCGTCGACAACAAAACAACGTTCTCGCTCGCTCGGCTATCGAATCCGATTCATAGAATCAAAGGTCCCAGTACTGCGAATTTCCTGAGAGAAAGATATAAAATTTGAAGAACCGAAAATAAATAATAATATTATTCTTAGTTTCCCTGATTTAATACTTTATATTTGGGATATCTTGGCGCTCGCTCTGTGCTTTGATCCAATATAGATGCCACATTGGAAAGTCCAAACTGTGCTCACAACGAGTACTGACCCTCGCAAATGCATAGAATGCTCTGTATTTCAGCGTAAATTCACCCTCGCATTTTTTTATGGAACGAACTCGCGAGTTTCTGCCATCACGTTTCCCGTCGTCGTTTCGTTAAACCATGACCCGCGCAAACCCGCAGAGTGCACGAGACCGTTTCACTCAGCTTGCCACCCCCGCTTTAATTAATTACGTGACGGCTGAACCCTCGACGCGACGAGTAATTGCAGAATATACAGAGAGAAATAGGGGCAAAGGGAGAAACGAACGTTTCAGTTAGGGTGAAAAATTCAGAATTGTATTCGCGAATTATATTCTAGAATTTACTAAATCTGTTGGACGTCGTTGTAAAATGTCGGTAAAAATTATTCCGGCAAAAAGTGTTTTTCCAAGACAAGAGTATTATGGTAAATGTACCGTTAGTGGCCATTTTTATTATTTTATTCTTCAAATAATTTTATCCTCATAAATGCACGTTGTTTTTTTTAACAAATTCGTGTGAATTCACTGAATGACCTACCCGACGTTTTTCTTTATGCGATTAAATGTTTTTTTATTCTTTAGAAGGTGATGGCCACAATCGGCCCTAAAGTAGCCAAAAACGGTACGTCTACGCTACGTCAAGTATAAAGAAGAGTAGCCATTCTATCAAATAAAAATTCTTTGCAAACAAAAATGCGCCTTGCGAAGAAAATGCCTCGCAAGTAAAAATCTTTTTCATAAATATTAAACAAAATACAATTTTTTTGCCAAATGTTTTGTAGGGAAAGTAACTTTGGAGTAAAACATTTAAGCGACTAGGACCTTAAGAGGTCAGTTCCTTGAGAGTGTTTTTGTCAAAAATTTCGTGAGGTTCCATAATTTATTTTGCTCTTTCAACAATCTAATTCTCTGTAAACTACCTTTAAACACCATCAACACGCAATATATACGACCCCAGCAAAGCGTTTCCGATACAATGAAGCGTGTTGGTGTAATGAGGCATTGTCATCGCCTCTTAAACAAACAATCATTCCATTATCCACGACGATATTATACGTCTACCGAAGCGACACACACGTATTATGTGCACTTACATTTATTACGTGTAACGTTCATGTGCATGTGCGCATTCTCACGATTTCGCGGAACTCCGTCCAGGTAGAACGACAGAGTGAAAGGATTGCATATTGGCTGAATGGCGATATGCCGCATATAACGTGTTATTTTCATGGGTGAGCAGCACGCGACTTTAACGAGACGATTATACACGTGATTCACTGCTTCTGAGGAGTCTTACAATGTCATTGCAAATCATCACGGTTGAAAAAAGCACATACGTTTTTATTATACATATGTTCGTATAGAAAGTTTAATACATGCTCAGAAAAAAGGAACGTGAGACGTTTCTCGATCACTATAATTAGTTATTTAATTCGCGAGAAATTGCGGTCAGGGTGCATTGCAAACTACGAATAAAATAACATAAAAAGTAGATCATAACCTCTTTTCAATAAGAAACTAATTTTAATGACTTTGGAGTAAATAAAGTGCCGGGCCAAAATGTGATCATTCAGTTTTTATGTATTGTGACGATATGTGGATCGATAAGCATTGATAAGTACGGTTCGTACAATTTACTTGAAGGAGCTTTTGTCACTGCTCCGATCTTCATCATTAATTACTTTGAGTTCCATGATCTCATCACGCGTGACGTTCCCTCGCTTCCGGTATAGCTAGCGTCGCCCACGTGGGGCACGTGCCGCACATTGACACTTGAACACGGTACTTCGCTGTGAGCTGTACTTGAGCGACGCTAAATGACTCTTGAAAACAGAGGAAAATGGGCCTTGGCCGACTATTGCTGATAATTGCACAACTGGCTCAATTGGCAAATCTTTTTTTTTGTTTGTATTTTTTTTTCTCATAGAATAGATGTACCGTTACTGGCCACTGTACCGATTGTGGTCATTTTTATTATTTTCTTCTGAAAATTATTTTTGTTCCACAATTGCACGTTGATTTTTTTTAACAAATGCATTTAAATTCACCGAATGACCTACCTTACGTTTTTTTTTTTCATTAAACGTTTCGGTTTATTTCTTCGAATGAGATAGCCAAAAACAGTACACCTACCCTATGTATAGTTTACAGAAAAAAAAATTGCTATGGCTTCCAAACCTTTGGATCGTGATTAAAAAAAAAGATTAACAAACTCATGGGGCACAAATGAAAAGTTTAAATGAAAGTGTATTTGAAAGAGCGAATAAATCAAAACAATGGATTCTGTGACACTTTAACTTAAAAAAAAAACAAAAGTGAGTTTTCTGTGCGATATCTTCACATTAGACTTGCCGGAAGTGCGATCCTTATAATCACGAAGACTGAGCACGGAGAAGGCATTGAATGTCATTGGCTGATGGGGATTTCCGGCAAGGAAATATTCCATCGTGTGCGAGAGGGATGTAACGAGAGGCGCCCTAGAACCTTCCACTGTACCCTGTCTCAAGTATAACATCCTGTCGGTGAGGTTAAAGTATACTAGGGGTGCGTCGAAACTTTCAGCCGCAGACTGCGCGCCATACGGTTCAGACATCAACAGCAGGAGCGACAAACTTGCTGGAAAAAGCGGTGCGCTGCATTTTTTGAGAATCGAAAATCAACCGTCGTACAATGATAAGAATAAATGTATCTCAAATTCACTAAATCCATGACGACTGTCTTGATATTTCTGCAAATACATTGTCAATATTTAATTAATTTCGCGTTTGGTTATGGAAAGGAATCCAATACGATCAACTTTATACTTTTTATTTATATCAAATCTGCCATAAATTAATTACAATTTTTTTAATCCCTAATCGATTATGAGAAATTTAAAAGAGTTGAGTTGACATTTAAATAGTTAACCTAAAAATAAAATATGGACTGAAAATGGTCAACTAGTTGCTACATTAATAGCCAGGTATATGTAGCAAAATAGGTACTGAAACATTTTCCAAATGCACAGTCCAAATCTGCCATAAATTGATTACAATTTTTTAATCCCTAATAATCAATTATGAGAAATTTAAAAGAGTTTTGTTAACATTTTTATAGTTAACCTAAAAACAAAATATGGACTGAAAATGGCTAACTCGTTGCCATAATAGTAGTCAGGTATATGTAGCAAAATGTGCACTGCAACATTTTCACTGTGTAGTCGCGATACGTGGCTATTATTGTCCGGGCACAATCGTCGGTTCGCCATAATTCATTCGTAACATCCGTTTCGTTATCTGTATAACGACGAGTTGAAACGGTTGGAATTCGTTAATTGCCGGCAAGATAAGTCGGAGCTCTCGGAGAAAATTCAAGAACAGCGTGCAACTACATACACTATAACACTTTGAGCGCGGCTACCGATATAGACGGGCTCATCAAGACTGGTACTAATTGCCACGCAGCTTTATGGTGCATCTTTCGTCCGTGACTGCGGCGACTCTGTATCTGTCACCGCTGTACAAATGATTCTTTGATCGTATCAATTTTATCCTATTAGGTCGGGACTTGTATACATTAAACAACTAATTTATTGACCTGGTACGATTAGACAAACTATCTCTGATTGTACTCAAAAACATCCATAAAAAGTATAACTTTGTGTGAAATTTTAAGGGAGCACTATAACAAAATAGATAACAGTCTATTCAAAAAATCTTAAAAATAGATGATAATAATAATAACAATTTAATGTAACTGGGTCGTATGAATTCACAATTTTTACTTTATTATTAATCGCACACTGAGGCAGAAGATTGATCGCTTCAATGGGAAAAATATAATTCTCCACTCGACGAAATAATTGCACATCGATCAAACTTCATTTACTCTTGATTGTCAAATCTCCGCAAACTTTCGCACGAAACATCGAAAACTCGTTTAACCCGTTTGCGACCCCCTCGGTGTGCAACCCTCGTTCCCACAGGGATCGTTCGATATTTCCCACAGGTAAATACGCCCCACTCAATGATCGAATCAGAGTGTAACAGACAGTTATTTCGGTCTGAGATTTCTTTCAAATAAATAATATATAATGAATAATAATTAATAATAAATATTAATAAATAAATTAATAGATAAATTTATTGATTCGCGGGATCGGTTGTCCAAGAAATAAAATCAATAGCACATCACTAAAATCCTTTGTTGGAGCAATGTGACAGTAATATTCAATGATGAAGTTTGCATCGTTGGAATGCAACGAAAATATAAAAATATGTATATTCTAATGTCCAAAAATCGGACTGGGTATAAAATGTTATTATAACGATTAATCGTCATAATCATTTCAGAATCGCTAGAATAGTTTCAGAATCATTACGATAATCTCAGAATCGTTAGAATAATCTCAAAATCGTTAGAATAATTTTAGAATCTTTAGAATAATTATTTTAACAAATTTTCGTTGCATTCTAACGATGCAAACTTCACCATTATGTTATTCAGGCGTAGCTCAGCAGAATGGGATTAATACGTGAAAGTCTTTAATCACGTGGATCACGAACCCCAAACCAAATTATACGAACAGAGCGACAGAAGGAGCGCGTGAATATGGGTTTTCAGATTTTCTCTCACGGCAGGTTTTTCGAGGTCTCCGCTGTGCACCCGCCATTGTGGCTGGCTCTCCCCACACGTAAAGAACGAGGCTCTCTGGAGGCTCTCAACTCCGCTCGACTAGAGGTCGCCGCGGTGATAAAAACTTTTGGTGGGGAAACAGCGGCCGGGAGAACCGCTGACAGAGCCGACGACGAGGGGCGCGTTTCGTTCTATTGTACAGCACGCACGTGCGTATACGTCGTATTACTATATCGCTATACCGCGTGTGTACATCGCGCTCTGTCAGCCATAAAAGCTCGCACTGTGGCTCGCACAGCGTCTCTTTCTCACCCCGTGTGTGCGAACTTTATGATCCAGTTCGCCGTGGGTTCTCCCCGGCTATAGACCTCTCTTTCACTTTGGTCAGTGGACGACCCCATTGGCCTTGTGCTGCCTCCCCGACGCCGCCGCCGCCGCTCTGCCTGTGCAATACAAGCGGATTGAGTGCGCCGAGCGCGTGCGATGCGTCGTCTATTCGTTCGTATTCGACAAATCAAACCCTGCCGGCAATTCCGCGTACAAAGTGCTGAACACTCGCTGAACTGTTCGAGAGTTTATAACACACGTTAACCCTTCTGTTCGATTCGGCTCTTAGGCAACTGATATTCATTTTCTATTGGATTTTGAATGTACTCGACGATAAGCTTCGCCATTTCTCTCTTTTATTAAGTATATGAACATACCATTGCGATACAATGTAACTAAAATAAAAATGAGGAAAAAATGTAAACACAAGACAGAGATGTAATATCCAATTTTCGAATTCTATTACGCTAGAAAATACAAATGTCTCATTATTATACCAAATTCGTATAAAATATCGCTTCTCTTTATTTCAACGTAAATGAAAATTCCATTCCATTACATTACAATGTTTTTGAAATAAAAATGAGCAAAACTTTTCAGAACAAAAAACAAAGATACAACATCCAACTTTCGAAACCGAATTATTTAATTGTAATGCAATTGTAATGTAATTTAAATAAATAGAATTCGAAAATTGGATGTTGTATCTTGGTTTTGTGCTGACATTTTTTCTTCATTTTTATTTCAATTACAATGTAATATAATAGAATGTTCCGCATCCGACTTTCGAATCCTGTTTATTTCAATTACACTACAATATAATTGAAATAAAAATTACATTACATTGTAATGTGATTGTAATATAATTTCAATTACATAAAAATTAAATTGATGCAATTAATGGCATTGAAATTGTATTACAATGTAATTGAAGTAAAAATTAGAAAAAAAAATGTAAACAAAGATGTAACATCCAATTTTCGAATCCTACGCTAAGAAACCATAAATGTCTGACCATTATACCACCATGGTATATGGTGTAATTTTTTTTTTTTTTTTACTGCGAAACCAAATATTAGCTGCGTCCAGGACGAAAAGTCAGTTTTTTGTTTTCCAGCTTCTCGCACGTACCGAGTATTAAGCGCACGTGCGCTTAATGCCCTTCGAGAGCTGCGTCGCAGCTCGTGCGAGGTTTTCGGTCGGTTCGTTTGTGCGTCGTTGCCGGGTTCCCCCGCGCGCGGGCGATGCTCGTTTCATTTAGTCATTCGAGCTGGGTTCGAGGGGTCCCTCGCGGCCCCCGATGTTGCCCCGAGCGCCGCGCTCGCCGCACCCCTCTCCCCCCTTCCCTTCCCTCTCGGCCTTGTCGACGAGGGGGCGACAGACCCGGGTACACCGGGTTCGTCATCATCGCGCGCGCTCTCTCGTCATTCACAGTTGGCTTGCCACTGAGCCAACATCGCGGGCAGCGCTGCGTGTTTTCCTATCTGACGCGATACTAGCAGTGTGGTCATTCAGTCGGTCATTCAGTTGCAGCGGTCGGAACTTTGATCGTTCATTCTACCAGTGGTCAGACTGGGTCAGTTTGGTTGATCCTGAACTGCAGTCATCAAACTGACGAAAAAAAAAAATAACAAGAAGGAGACCAGTGGTCAGATGGGTCAGTTTGGTTGGTCCTGAACTGCAGTCATCAAATTGACGACGAAAAAGACCAGGGGACAGATGGGTCAGTTTGGTTGGTCCTGAACTGCAGTCATCAAATTGACGACAAGAAAAAAGAACAAGAAGAAGACCAGTGGTCAGATGGGTCAGTTTTCGTTGGTCTTGAACTGCAGTCATCGAATTGACAAAAAAAAAGAACAAGAAAGACGGGCCAGTTTGGTTGGTACTGAACTCCAGTCATTAAACTGACAAAAAAAAAGTAAAAGAAGAAGGCCAGTGGTCAAACTGGGTCAATTTGGTTGGTCCTGAACTGCAATCATCAAATTGTCGAAAAAAAAAAAAAAAAAAAAAAAAATACAAGAAGAAGACCAGTGGTCAGACTGGATCAGTCTGGTTGGTCCTGAACTGCAGTCATCAAACTGACGACGAAGAGAAAGACCAGTTGCCAGTCTGGTAATCTCCTGAATCTAGAAACCCGGACGAATTGTGATAAGAAAAAGTCTCAGAGGGCGACTCGCGTGCGTTTTGTTGCTCCAAGTATCTCACTATACGAAGGCCCCGCGCTCGTTTTACATCCTCGTGACCTCCGTGTGACCCCTCTGCAGCGTCACGGACCAACGACTACTCCGAACCGCAACGAAACGAGCCTAAAACCTGCCTGTACACCTACGTTCTCCACATTGCCATAAGCGTTGTTGAAACGCCCACGGTTATCGGCACGCAGGTGCAGTGTGAAATAACACCGCGAGTTCTCGCTCCGCGGTGACGTTTGTGACGTTGTGACACTTGGCTCAACGCTCTCGAGCCTCTTGTGGGATTCTCCAGATGCGAACTTCTCGGTTCGTTCGGCGCGGCGAGTAGGAGTGACGACGAAGGAACGAAGAAAGCACGAGGCAGCGGAAGGGGAGGGGAGGGGAGACAAGGCGAGTGGGAAATAAACGAAAGTGGTGGGGCAACCAAAGAGGTGGCGGCCTCCTTGGTGGGGGAGAAGAAGGAAGAGCGACTCCGTGCGGCTTCTCGTTCCCAGAAAACTAGTGTTGTGGATCTGACTGTAAATTACGTCGGTCGCTATTTTGTTCGCCGGTGAACGTTGCCGGTTGACTCGCCGTTTGTTCCGGCTAATCGTGATAATTGACAGTCGCTGGAACTGTCAATTTTTATTCAGAACGTCACGTTTTTCGTGTTTTTTTTAAATAAATAAAATAATAATAATAATAATAATAATAACAATGATAATAATATATAATGATACATTTTCACCGGTAAAATAACACTTATATCGTCGACCAATTACCGATTGACAATCACCATAAAAAAATCGAAACTTTCGTTTTTTTTTTTACTAGATTCGCTGGAACTGTCAATTTTTATTCAGAACGTCACATTATTCGTGTTTTTTAAATAAATAAAATAATATTAATAAAAATAATGATAATAAAGAATAATAATAATAATAATATATTTTCTCCGGTAAAATAACACTTATAGTATCGCCCAATTACCGATTGACAATCACTATTGAAAAATCAGAACTTTCGTTTTTTTAATTTGCTGGCAAAAATAAGATTCCTTGTTTTTGGCATTATTTATTTTTGGCCTGATAAGACACAGTGTGCAGCGTGGTGCGTGTTGTGTGTATATATATAGACGACTCGCGGTGTCTATAAATATAATTTCGTCGGCGCGAAACGTCGGCCAGGGTAAAAGGAAGAGAGAACCCAGCGGGGCGACCGAGCGCGTCGCTTGCAATGCGCGTGCAGAGTCGTTGTGTGTTCACACTCGGAGTCTTCTGTCGCGTCGCGTGAGGCGCGCATCCAGTGAGCAGCAGCTTCGTTTTCGACGATTTCGCGGGCGGAGTGCGAGTGAGAGAAATTCGGTGACCATGAGGATACTAGTTTTCGTGGATTCGACGACGAGCGGCAGAACGTGGAATAATTATCAGGGAGAGACGATGCTGATAGGTCGGTCGGGCGAAGCGAGCGTTAAACAGGAGATGATCATCGGCAAAAGCGCGAGACAGTCACGCAGACCGGTCGCGGATCTTTTCACGTGAGAATTATTCGCCGCAACACGATTCGTGCGTTGTTCCTCTTGACGCTCGACTACCTGTGTGTGTCTATATATCTCTTTCTCTCTCTCTGTGTTGCCCCCCTCGAGCTGACGTCATCTCTAATTCACCTTGTCGCGCGAGCCAGTCGAGGGACACGGCGCAACACTCGCGCACCGCTCGCGCGAGATCGAGACGATCGATACCGACGTCGCTGAAAACGCGCGTGGATCGTTTACTTATTTGCCGGTGCTTAACCGGAACGGTGAACACCACAGATTGGGATTTTTAAGACTGGAGAGAAATTAAATATATTTTTTTTGTGAGTGGTGTCTGTGACCAGTGCTTATCGAAATTCATTCGTTTACTTATTGCCGGTCGTTTGCTTAACCGGCAACTGGTGAACCCGCAAATTGGGATTTTTAAGACTGGAGAGAAATTGATTTTTTTTGTGATTGTGAACAGTGCTTATCGAAATTTGGTGAGTGTTTTGAAAATTGTTGAAGCGAAATTTTGAACACGGATTACGTAAAATTTTGAGAAAAAAAAATGGATTCGTGCTTTCCGCCTCTGGCGGCTCTGAGTCTGCGAGACTCGAAGAACAAGGCCTCGACAGTGGCAGTGAGAAATCGGCACAGCAGCGGCGACAATCAGCCGCCGTTGCCCAGCGGAAAGAACGCGGCGCCGGGGAAAATTGAGATCCTGCAGGATTTGGATCTGTACTATATACGGCAGATCGCTCACAACTTAAAGGTACAGAGTGCGATATTTTCGAATTTAGCAACAATTGTTTTCGATACGAGGCCGATGAAACTTTTTTGAAACGTGAGCTGCACACAAGTTGAAAAAAAGTTTCTCCCACGAGTTTCGAACAAAATTTTATGTTAGGAGTTGCAGATGTTGAAATTTGCATCGTTGAAATGCAACGAAAAGTAAAAATAAATATTATTCTAGCGATTCTAAAAAGTTATTGTAACTATCAATCATTATTTATTGTAACGATCAATCGTTATTCATTGTATCGATGAATCGTTATAGTAACTTTTCATACCTATAGTACGGTCCTTTGGGTTCATTAGCATAATTTTTTTATTTTTATTTTCGTTACTTTCCAACGATGCAAACTTCAAAATAATGCACAGAGTGGCATGACAAATATTTTGATCATCACTGGGTCGACTTTAGTTATTATATTTTTTTCGCTGCTTATTAATTGTATAGTAATCACTCACTATTTGTGGTGATAATGGTAATTCGAAAAACATCTCACGTTTTTTTTAACGTCCTGTTTAAAATTGCCAATACCGGATTTTTTTTTTCTTTATTAATGATCACGTTCTTACCGACCATAATTACTCGGTACAGATAACTTAAAATTACGTTCATGCATGCACACGTCGACAACACTTGTAACCGAGCTTTATCGTGCAAAATTTACGAGCAGCTGCGTTTCGTAACGACGTCCGCACGGTCGTGGCGCATAATGATTCACAACAGAGTTTATCGGCTTTTCTTCATTACTGGGAATCATTGTTCGACTGGGCTACGTGATTGTTCGCTTCTTTGTACATTGTTTTCTTGACAATATAATCCTGTGTCATTATCAGCCGACTTGAAATTGCAAAGACTTTATTTGACTTGCTTTCGGATTCTAATTTGCTCATTAGTCAGTATTACATTTTTATTGCTCACGTTTGTGCAAATGTAGCTTACGATTTCTTGAGTTGAAACTGCAGAGACTTTTTTTTCTTATTTAAGTATTCTACTTTTCTCATTAGTCAGATGCATACTAAATTTCTATTACTCACGTTTATGGAAATGTAGCTGACGATCTTTCAACGTTACTTTCAAGATCAGCTGCAACTTGATTCTTCACTTTTAATGTAAAAATTGAAATCTTGACAAATATTCAATTATCATTTAAACTTCGCACACAGAGTAAACAAAACTGTATGTTACATTTTACAATTTAACTCTGCGTGTAAAGGAGTAAAATCGTCTTTTGGTGCTGATCTGACATTTTCCTACCTGTGTTATATTGCTTCAGTTTACAATGGGACTTTTAAAAGAAACTGTAAAAAGAAATGGGTAACCCACAAATTCTAAGTGTCCCTTAGAATATGAGAATAACTGCTCTTCAGGTTTTTCCCACCGTAAGGATAGAAGGCGGATAATGACGGTATTAAATCTCGAGTAGAAAACATGGAAAAGAAACTGAGCTGTAGAACTGTCCTTAGGTATAATAATCCGGATTAAATGAGGGTCCGCCCAGTGGCAGCGCTGTCGTCGCATGGTACATTGTTGTCGGTGCAGGTATTTAGCCGTTTCTTTCGGTGTATTATCCTCGTGCGTCGAGACTCTCGGCGAAGGAGCGTCCGGAACGAACAAGCAATGAACTGGAAAGGCTAGGAAAAGGTCAGCAGCCGTCAGGCTCTCGCGAAGCACCGAGCGAGCGCGCGGCAACTCGCAATTAGCGCTCGACGCTCACTCGAGCGAATGTCTCTTGGGAAAAACACGAGAGTAAAGTTGTATAGTAACTCGGCTGGGTTGCGACGAAATCTATTTGATGAAAATGTTTCTCATTCGACGGGGTCAATAGTCTTGTACATCTTCATTTCATGCTTAAAAACATTTCGAACCAATTAATTACAACGTATTTTGTCACACAGATTTGGTAAACTTATGTAATACTTACTAAATTTATAATAAAAAAATAAAAACAATAGAAAATATAAAAATGGATATCAATTTAAAGAAATTACGACTTATCAATTTTAGCTTTTTAACGAATTTGAGGTACATTTGCAAAAAATAGAAATAATTTAATATTTAACGCATATATCAATTCAACATATTTTTTAAACTAAAAAAGTAGCACCAATTAATTGAAACGAATTGTGTCATACAGGTTTGGTAAACTGATGTAATACTTAGTAAATTTATAACAAAAAAAAAATAATGGAAAAATAAAAAAAATGAAAAATATAAAAATGTATACAAATTTTAAGAAATGACGCCACATCAATTTTAGTTTGTCAACAGATTTGAGGTACATTTGAAAAAATAGAAATAATCTAACATTTAGCGAACATAATTCAGTATATTTGTTTAAACCGAATAACGATAACGAAGAGAAAAAATGCGCAAGTCATAATTTATAGTCTGAGGACGTCCCTAAAAATGCTAAAATATTTCTCGTGTTCCTGCGAATTTATATCCACGTTCATCCAGGTATATTTGTCGCTGATCGTTTTCGGCTGGCCGATGGCGGCGTCGACGATGTAGAAAGGAAGAAAAAAATCTGCGGGAACCTTAATTTGTCATGCGCCATTGGACTTATAGACTGAGGTCGCTCGCCGAATGTTAATGCCCGCTCGCTGCGAGTGCGCGCACTTGATCGTGAGTCAACCTTGCGGCTATCGCGGGCTCGTCCTCGAAGCACCTCGAGAATGTTCATTCTCTCCTCTTCGACAGCGCTCACCGACTTCTCTTTTCCGCACGTCTCGTCCACACCGCGCGAGCTGCTTTTCGATGACTTCAGGCTCTAACCTCGTCAGAAGCAAAGAGAATAATTTTAAAAGAATAATTGTCGGTGCAGAAGAACACACACTGTTAAAAATGTTTCTCAATTTACATTACTGAAAATTTGATTCATCAGCTGATATATTAAATTTAATACACGTGTGTGGTAAATTTTCAGATATTTATACTCAGCTTCTTAACGTTTATATTAAATTTCCAAATTTTTATAGGATTCGGTAGAAAATACTGTAATTTTGCATTTCATTGACATGTTAAATTTAATATACTAGTTTATGTAAACAAACTTCCTTTACCAGTAATGGAAGCTTATGCGAAATATTTTTAACAGTGCAGAACATAGTACATAGAACATAAAAGAGAGAACATAGAACATAGAAGCCTTCATTCAACGATCCAAGTCAGCATTCAATTGATTGCAAACCTCATTCCTGACTTCTTTTTCCATTTCTGCTCCATCGAACTTACTCACAAAGTCGAGGCACGTTTTCTTCCACTTTACACACTTGTGAAGTCGTACGTGAACGTTTCGTGTGATATCGTGGAAACGGTGCTAATTATTCGCCGAGGTATTGCACATTTTCCCACGTGACGGTCCAGGCAGAGTCGAAAGAGGCGAGCAGTGCGCGACTGCAAAGGGCAATCCAATTGTTGCAAGTGGCTGCGTCCGTCTGTTCATTCATTCATCTTAATTGCACGTATATACGTTAACAAAAGTTTCTTACGTTAACCGGTGTAGCGCCAAGACTAGGGATACATTCGTGTGCGCTTCGAGCGCCGGGCAGACGTATCGAAGAAGTGGGAATCGTGATACTCGCGCTATGTGGGTGCTCCCAAATCCGGTTATGAACTTACTACCCTCGGGGCACTATAATCAGCCCTAGCGATGGGCGCCCGCGGATATCTCCTCCCCGGCACGATGGACCCCACACAGATTGAACCTCAAGAATAGAATACTCGACATATATAGCTTTGTGTATATATTGGGCTGTCCAGTTCAAATATATTGAGCAAAGACCGTTATATGTCTCTATTATAGTTCTTATTAATTCTGTTGTTATTATTATTATTTTTACAATATATTCTTTCTATTAGTTTTTATTTACATTTCTATTATTATTGTTATTGTTATTATTATTATGAAATTCTCGCGACATAATACATTTTGAAGCGGAATAAAGTCGTATTTTATACACAAAAAAAAAAAAATATTTATAGAATAAGTTCAAATTAAAGAAGAATTTATTCTTAATTATTTTTATTTATTTTTCAAGGAAGAATGGAATTGATAGGCATTGGTAATATTTACTGTAATTAATAACAATTTCGTGAAATGTGTGGACGAATCATTTTGTTATGATTTACAATACATTGTTCGAGAGAAGAAAAATTATCAGAGGCGTGGCCAGGTCGACCCCAGTTGGAACGCCCCATATACAGTGATACTAGACAATATAAAGTATAGTTTGTACTGCAGTGAGTCCACCATTGCCCCTGGAACGGAAACCACGTACGAGAGAGAGACCCTATTAGATTGAGGACCATCGTGGTGGCAGCATGTCTGCAAGACATTAAATTATAACTCAAACTGACCGGAAGCACGAGCGGCGTCGTGAAATCCTTGCAAAATAGATTGTCCGGACATTCCCCTCGTCGAATGAAAATACATTGTCGCTTGTCTGGTCTGACTTTATTTGGATCTCAATGATTATGTCATACAATTGATTGCAGTCAATACGATTTACAGAAAATGAAATCTGCAGCTTTTATTTGATAACAAATTTATTTAACGTATTGGTACGAATAATAAAAAATAATTATATATGAAACCACGAAAATCGCGGATTCTTTTTTGAATAATATCATACAATTAGAAAAAGAAACCTGCAGTTTTAATTTGATAACATATTTATTTAACGTATTTGTACGAATAATAAAAAATAATTATATATGAAAGCACAAAAACCGTGGATTCTTTTTTGAATAATGAAACCTTGTTCTCGTGTTTACTCGAAACGAGTGATCCGTAATATCCACGGATATTACAGTAATTTAAAAGTATCTGTCGGTGGACTAACGACCTTTGATCGATAATGCCGCGGAGACTGCGCGTAATAGACATGAATATGAATGGATTTCGGACTCTAATCGACTGCGAGTGTAATGCTGCACGAGCACGAGATACCTCCTTTCTTCCCGAGGGTATGTGCACCGTCTCGTGGCGAACTTCCATATGCATTGGACCACACACGTGCTTTCAGGGTTGTTCGTCAGCGGTTCTCAACTTGACGAAATTTCTCGCCAGCGCTTTGCACAATTTATCGTCTGGCTTGGAGTCAATTCGACTGGCAAATATCGCAGTCTATTAACAAAAATTAGCAGTCGGAAAAGAAATATTATGCTGAAGTTTGCATCGTTGGAAAGCAACGAAAATAAAGTAAAAAAAAAAAACATTATCCTAGCGATTACAAATATTGTTGGCAAATGGCAAATATTGTTCGCAATTTATTACCAAAAATTTTCAATCGGAAAAGAAATATTATATTGAAGTTTGCATCGTTGGAAAGCAACGAAAATAAATAAAAAAAAAAAAAACATTATTCTAGCGATTCCAAAAAATTATTATAACATTATTATCATAACGATTGATCGTTGTAATAATATTTAGAATCGCTAGAATCATTTTGGAATCGGTAGAATATTTTTTAATTTTTATTTTCGTTGCTTTCCAACGATGCAAACTTTAACATCATAAAAAAATATCCTGGCGCGAATCAGCTCCTCAAACATATTTGTATTTTATGATATCAACCCAGAGAAATATCTGCTTCACTAAAGTTACAAGCCGCTGCGACGTTGATAAAATGTCGTCGATGCCAATAATAGCTCATCCTTGGTCCTAGCTTCGCAAAAGACGGAAAATGATGGAGAAGCAGCACGAAGCGTGCTCCTTTTTTTGTATATAAATAGAGCGATCGATTGGCTTCAAAGGCAAAGGCTGTTGAGAGTAATTTAGGCCGGTCGACAAGTTCACGTAGGGAACCCGTATTCGCACTTTACACCTCATCCAGTTACAATACATGCCCAGCATGTCAAACACTGGCGATCGCTGCTGTATAATCGCTGAGTGTCCCATTTTTTTCACACCTTTGCCTCGGCGTCATTCTGCTGAGGCAAAGGGTTGATTGACACTTCCACACTTCTGGACTTCTTGCAGCTGACTCGACACGATTAACCCAACGATACCCCTGAGGGTCGCTTCCTTCCGCAGCCATACCAAGCGCGACTTTTCTATATTAGGCATCCTCGAAAAGTCTCATCCCAAATGTTTCGCAATGGCGATCTATGTATAAGGACCGATCATGTTGAAGTTTGCATCGTTGGAAAGCAACGAAAATAAAAAAAAGAAATTCTAATGAACACTGTTAAATATATTTGTGAATTCACATTACTAGAAATTTGATTCTTTGGCTGATATATTAAATTTAATACAAGTGTGTAATAAAATTCGAAATGTTTCTATTCAATTTATTAACTTTCATATTCAATTTTCGAATTTTTTCGGGATTGAGTAGAAAATTATGTGATCGTTATAATAAGTTTTCAGAATGGTTTTTTTTTTTTTAACTTTTCTTTTCCCACAACTGTGTGCTAATTTTTCGATCGAATTCATATAAATTCACAGAATGATCTACTCGATGATTTTTTTTAAGCAATTACATTTTTTTTTATTCTTTTTAATGTAGTGACCAGAATCAGCCCTAAATTGGCCAAAAATGGTACGTCTACCCAATAGGAACGTCTAATCTGACATGTTTCGTAATGACAAGCCGCATGATAGGAACACAAACCGCGTCTGGCCAAAAAAAGCGAAGCTCTCACTCGGCCCAGTAGCAACGACAGCGATATCACGTGTAAGAACCCATATGTCGACATCTTTGTATTCGCCGTAACGGGCGAACCATTCCACCCACCGTCCACGTCCTTTCTCGCGCCTCGTTCGCAGCCTCGCCAGACATATTCCAGTGTAACGAAATACATATCCACTGGAGACGTGTGGGCGAACCGGAATGACGGAAAAGGAAAAATACGACATCGACGACATGCGCGCACTGTTACTTACAAAATGTCGCGAACAAAAGAATTCAATTTTCGCAGCGTTCGCGTCAGCGGTAAACCAAATTAGCAGAATCTCATGAGTGTCTTTCGAATCCTTCTTGGACGTTGAATTGTTCCGAAGACAAAATTCAAAGACGGAACGAGGAAACGATTTGAGTCAAGGAAATAATTTGTACGTCACAACATTTTTTTTAATATGTTTAAAAAAAATGAATCATCAAAAATCAAAAATTATAAACCATTAAAAATAACCAAAAATCTTAAAAATCATAAATCATAAAAAATCGTAAAAATAGATTGGATGAATCATAACAAATTTAATTATTTGATTCAATCACCAAAAAATAGTACTAAAACAAATCTATCGTTTCACCAGAGCCAAAAAAAAGTGCAATCGCTCTCGCCCAAAAAATCCGCGAAAAATAAAATGCACCATTGCCCAAACAAAAACTGCGCAATGTAAGACTCCTCGGTGGCTGGTCAAGGATGAATGCATGGTGTGTGCGGCGTACGCGGGTCGTTAAGTTAAATTCACTGTATCATTCGAACTGGAGTCGGTCGGTTCTCGCTTCGGCTGCTCGCGGGCACGTGGTTTCTGGGTCGCTAGGTTTATTTCGGACGAAGTGCTAGCAAAGCAAGCACACGAGACACGGCGTGTGCGTATGGCTGCATCTCGTCGCGGGGCAGCGGCGTGAGCAGCTAGTAGTACGCGCGAGCTCGGTGGCCGCTCTTCTGCGTCTAATGCTTCTTCCGCCGGTCGAGGGACCTGCCGGCGCTCTTTCCTTCGTCGACTCCTCTTACTTCACGCTCACTTATTTCTCCTCTTCTTCGTCTTCCGCAACTGCTTCGTTGCTTGCACATCTGCTCCGACTGCGATGCTCATACCTCGCGCCCTCGCAAACACAAACACATGAACACACACGAACACCGTCACACAAACTCACACGAACATCGTCACACAAACAGACACGAACATCGTCACACAAATACATACGAACATCGTCACACAAACACATACGAACATCGTCACATAAACACACACGAATATCGTCACATAAAACACATGAACACCATCACACAAACACACACGAACATCGTCACACAAACACCATCACACAAACACACATAAACATCGGCACACAAACACACACGGACACAGACATGGACATAGGACATGGACACAGATCCATTCGAATACACACTGACACGAAAAGACACAGATACGCACACACAAACGAATACGGACACTGACACTGACACTAAAACGGACAGACACATGTAAAACATGTCCATATTCGTGTGCATTATGTACGTGAGAACGTGTGTACAACATATGTACACACGTGCTCACGTACGGAGCAGTTCTTGACTCGGCGAGTATGGTCCGTTTCCGGCGAAAAGACGCACGAGTGTTTATTGCGCGAGTAACTTTATGAGGACGGGTCGCGAGGGACACGAATCCGAGGGCAGAGGACCACGACACACGCCTCCTCCCCATCTCCGTAATATCTCCTCTCTTCCGTTCTCGAGTGGATGTGTACTCGTCTCGTTCTCGCGTCCCCGCAAGCGGCAAAAAAGAATCTTTGTTGCTCCAACTAACTGAACGGTGAATTAATCCGTTGCCCAAGCGTCAACTGGTTTGAGAATGTAGACGAATTGGTGGGTTTGACTGAATAGATGGTTAGAAAAAACTGGGTAAATAGCTGCAAACAAATTGATTAATTAGATGCAACAAATTAATTGATTAACTGCAAACAAATTAATTAATGAGCTGCAAACAAATTCATTGATCATCTGCAGACAAATTAATGCATTAGTTGCAGGCAAATTAATTAATTGGCTACAGTCAAATTAATTAATCAGCTACAGACAAATTAATTAATTAGCGACAGTCAAGTTAATTAATTAGCTACAGCCAAATTAATTAACTGGTTCGTGTACAATTAAATCATTAGAGTTACGATTATAAGGTTGCAGTGTAAAGAAGTAGTCAAGTAAATTCAGTGGGATTGTCATTCAGAAGAAAAATCATTGTCCTTATGCTGAATAGAATTAAAATGTCATGATTGAAATGTTATATGAGAATATACGGTGCAATTAAACGAAAAGTCACAGATGTACTAAGTACTTTGACTAATACTGGCAGTGATAGCTCCGGGCGAGTATTTCGCGAGAGTTGTGCACACGAGACACTAGGACAGGGAATGGAAAAATGTACAGCCTACAGAATAGAAGAGACCCTTAGTTGCAAACAAATTAATTAATTAGCTGCAGACAAATTAATTAATCAGCTACATACAAATTAATTAATTAGCGACAGTCAGGTTAATTAATTAGCTACAGACAAATTATTTAACAGGTTCGTGGACAATTAAATCATTAGAGTTGCGATTATGAGGTTGCAAAGAGTAAAGAAGTAGTCAGATAAATACTGTGGTATTGTCATTGCGAAAAAAATCATTGTCCTTATGCTAAATAACATTGAAATGTCATGATTGAAATGTTATATGAGAATATACGGTGCAATTAAACGAAAAGTCACAGATGTGCTAAGTACTTTGACTAATATTGGCATAGCCCTGGGCGAGTATTTCGCAAGAGTTGTGCACACGAGACACTAGGAAAGGGAAAGGAAAATTGTACAGTGCAGAGAATAGAAGAGGCCCGGGTGAGAGTGCTCGAGTGGTGTGTTGACGGTCTCCGGGATGTCTTCTATTTCAAAAGGCCACGAGCCGAAGAAACCAAGACGCGTCGATGCTGCTGCTGCTTCTGCTTCAGCTGGAGATTCTCTTATTCGGGAACGTTGAAGAGATTCTCCCGGGGACCTCACGACTTCCAATTCTTTGAACCTTCCCTGGCGTCCGTTGTCTTTTACTCTCATACGAGTCTCGGTGTTGGGTCTGAGGCTGCATTAAGGCTGCATTAAGGCGATAAGATAGCTTGACATTCGTTGCTAAGATGAATACAAGTGGCGAAGGAGTGAAACCCTCACCGAAGGCAAAATTCATCCGCTTGAAAGGTGTGACGTTGCTTATCTTACTCTTCAGACTGACTGATAGAAAGAAAGAGGCTGAGAGAAAAAATTATGCACTGGAATCTAGGGAATAAT
The DNA here is from genome assembly GCA_964034905.1 of Itoplectis maculator. Classification (NCBI taxonomy): domain Eukaryota; kingdom Metazoa; phylum Arthropoda; class Insecta; order Hymenoptera; family Ichneumonidae; genus Itoplectis; species Itoplectis maculator. The sequence goes on from OZ035859.1 coordinate 4,883,942, forward strand.
TATTCTTTCAAAGCGAATTTTTTTCCGATAGTTTCAACGACAAAACAAAACTTTCCTTGAACATTTTTATAGATTTCAATAGTGAGATTTTTATAATGAGTTTATCTTTAAATCAATGCAACGTATTTATGATTCGGTACCTTCGAAATCAATGAAAAAAAAAAAACGTACGGCGCAGCAAATGGAGGAAATTCTGTTTTTTCCCTCACCGAAGGCAAAATTCATCCGCTTGAGAGTTGTGACGTTGCTTATCTCACTCTTCAGATTGACTGACAGAAAAAGGAAGGCTGAGAGAAAGAGTTATGCACTGGAATCTAGGAAATAATTATTCTTTCAAAGCGAATTGTTTCCAATAGATTCAGCGACAAAACAAAACTTTCCGTAAACATTTTTATAGATTTCAATAGTAAGATGTTTATAATGAGTTTTACTTTAAATCAATGCAGTGAATTTATAATTCGGTTCCTACGAAATCAATGACAAAAAAAACGTGCGACGCAGAAAATACAGGAAATTCTTTTTTTTTCTTCATGAATTTTCATCGCAGTTCAGAATTCACAGGGCGACGGATTTTTTTTACCTGTCTCGGCTGCCTCGGGGCGCATTAATTATTTCTCGCAATTCCAACGAGTCAGCGAGTCGGGAAAACTCATTTCCCAGGGGCGACCGAAAGAGAGGAAAGCAGGAAACGAATGAAAAACAGCGACGCGGCGAGAACGAGAGGATTAGGGGCGGCAACGAGGTGCATGGCGCGTCGAATGACTGCAAAGCGAAAGCTTGGGTGCGCAAGAGAGGCGCTCGTGTACGCAGCGAAAGGAATGGAAGAGGAAATGGCATCGGCGAGCGAGAAGGAGCGCCTTTTCGTCGGGCGGAAAGAGGCTCGAGAGGGTCGTTGCGTTTCTTGGGTGTATTTTCGGAAAGCGACGAGAGGCCGGAGTGCGTGGAAACGAGAGAAGTGTCAAACCGAGCTGCGGCTGCCGCTGCCAGCGGCGATGATGGTATTGGTGCTGCTGCTGCTAGCAGTGATGAGGGTGTTGGTGCTGTTGTGGTAACTTGCACGCGGTAGGAATTCCCGGCATTTGTCCCCGTGGAGAAATATCTACGTTTCTCTTATTCGTTGCTTTCTGTCCTTCGAGGAAACGACACCTGCTGGACAATAGAAATTCAACGAATTTGCGCTAAAAAAATTAATCCCAATCTATTTAAACGATTGTATACACTAGTCAAATGAGTGCTGATTTTTTAAAATAATGTATACTTAGTTTTAAGCATCTGTTGATTTTTTTTAATGGTGATTTGTATTGCCAGATATGTTCTTAACCTGGGAAAAAATGAATCCAATGAATTTGCACGAAAAAAAATCAATCCCAATCTATTTTAAGGATGATATACAGCTCCACACTAGTCAAATGAGTACTGATTTTTTTAAATAATGTATACATAGTTTTAAGCATCTGTTGATTATTTTTAATGGTGATTTGTATTGCCAGATATGTTCTTAACCTGGGAAAAAATTAATCCGATGAGTTTGCACGAAAAAGATCAATTCCAATCTATTTTAATCGAACACAATTTTATTTCATCTAAGTAGCCGCAATTAGAAACCTATTTAGTGGATTTAAAAACAATCCTGCTTTGTTCGTTAAATAAACCAACATTGAACCAGCGTCGAGCTTCATGCTATTTTAGCCATAATCATTTTTATCATCTGCTTACTCTAAAAGCGATTTAGTCCCGATTTGAATTTATTGCAGCTTGAGAGACTGTAAGCGCGACGACGCGACGCGCGTCGATATACAGCCAAGTAGGGAAGAGTGGGGTCAATTGCAGCACCAATATTCCCGATCGCTGTGGCATCCCCAGATGCTACAGTCCAGACCGATGGTGCTAATCATTGCGTTATATTCTGATGACATTTCACTTTTCCTTCATCATAGAGGACTTTTGTTTTCATCGAAAATTAGTTTTTATGTCAGAACACTCAGAATTGTCCAAAATAAATAAATACGCTTCTTCATCAGTGTAAAATAAAATGAAAATTAACGAGTAAAAAATAGAAATAAACAGAATAGTAATAGAAAAATAGAAATTAATAGGGAAGCAATGTGCAAGATTCTACTGTGCAACATTTCACTTTTGCTTCATCATAGAAAACGTTTCTTTTCATAAAAAATTAGTTTTTCGCGATTTCTATGTCAGAACACTCCGAATTATCCAAAATTAAAAAATGCGCTTCCTCATTAGTATAAAATAAAATGAAAACTAATTAGGCAAAATAGAAATAAATAGAATAGAAATATAAAAATAGAAATTAATAGGAAAGCAATGTGCAAGGTTACTTTGCAACTTTCTTTTAACAAAAAGTGTAACAATTGCCAAAATGAAAGAGGCGTTGCAATTGACCCCGGTCTCTCCTGTGCAAACATATGCAAACCCACTGAGGTTACACGTCCGAGGAGCCGTTGATTCGCATCGATGAAACGCGAATTGACGCGGTCTTCTCGCGGCCCCGGTCTAACAATACTCGACGCTGACAGGGTTGAATTTATGACGAAGCGGTGCGGCACTCTGCCACGATGAGATTCGTTAAGGCTCGTTACCGTTGGTCACCGGAGTCAAGTGTACCATCCCCCCCCCCTTCTCCTGATCGCTCCGGTCTTCAACGTGGATACACGCGGACTTGGTTGTATATCGTTGTATTTCCGCGAGGCGTTCTCACATGTGCATCGCGAATTATCGCGCAAGTGACAGGAGCTCCTCTGTAATGTGAACCCAAACAGAAGAGTAGTCTCTCTATATGTGAACCCAAACAGTAGAGTAGTGATTATGTCGAAGTTTGCATCGTTGAAAAGCAACGAAAATAAAATATGAAAAAAAATCATAATCAACCCAAAGTAATAACTTTGTATTGGGTATACAAAGTTATTAGATCGATTGATCGTTACAATAACTTTTTAGAAGCTCCTCTGTAATGTGAACCCAAACAGTAGAATAGTGATTATGTTGAAGTTTGCATCGATGGAAAGCAACGAAAAAAATAAAAATAATAATAATTCTAATGAACTCAAAGTAATCACTTTATATTGGGTATACAAAGTTATTAGAACGATTGATTGTTATAATAACTTTTTACAACCCTTAGAATAATTTTAGAGAAATAATAACAAAAAATAATAATAATTCTAATGACCCCAAAGTAATAACTTTGTATTGGGTATTCAAAGTTATTGCAACGATTGATCTTTATAATAACTTTTCACAATCCTTAGAATAATTTTAGAAAAATAATAAAAAAAAAGAATAATAATTCTAATGAGCCCAAAGTAATAACTTTATATTGGGTATACAACGTTATTAGAACGATTGATCGTTATAATAACTTTTTTAAATCCCTAGAATAATTTTAGAATCGTGAATATACATTTTTTTTTTTTTTTTTCGTTGCATTCCAACGATACAAACTTCAACATTATAGAGTGCACGTTGGTACTGACGACAAGTGTGTAAGAGTCTCGGTAAGCGTCGAGAAACTTTATCGGCAACATTTTATTCAAATTCCTGGTGCACTCAAGGCTCCGAGTACGGAAACCAATAGGAACAAGACGTCCTCGTACCACTTTATAGGTATTTCGCGAATAGTCGCGAGCGCGTTGCAGCGATGAAATGCATCCGCTCTATTAATCCGTTCGAAGATGAAAGTTACAGGCACCTAAAGATATTCGAGATATAGGCATTTTTGCTTCAAAATATATAATGTATTTCAAATTCTATACAACATATATTTTGCGTATATACTTCATTTTAACATATTCTTTATTGCCACGCCAGAGGGGCTTCAATGTATGCATTTTGCGCTGCAGTTTGCAGTCAAGTAGCATTCGAGAAGGGGTAATTTACAGTTACGTGCGTATCGTTGAGTTTTTTCCTCGCGCCTCGCGGGTCCTCGCGACAATTGGAAAATTACTATTCTCGAACGTGCCGTAGCGACACCCAACGCGATGTGAATAGTATATACATTTATGCATGGTCTTCGTGACGAGAACAGCCGTAAATACGTGTACAAGGTCGGAGGACAATAGTGGATAAATTTTGAAATAAATTATTTTCGTGTCGGTTGCAAGATATTTTTATAACACTCGGTTCCCTGACGCACGACAAGTTTATTGCTTTATTTTCGGAAGAGTTATAAATCCCCGAGTGACAATGTTTTATTATATTGAAACAAAAGGTCAGACGGAATAATGGAATTTCCCAAAGGGACAATTATCTTATGGTTAAATATTGCTAGCCACTCCCCGTACATACACCCCCCCCCCCCCCCTCCGGCTTCCCTGATAAATTTGCTCGAAAAAAATCAATCCCAATATATTTTAATCCAAAACAAAATTATTTCGACTGAGTAACAGCAATTTAAAATTTACTTACTGGATTTAAAAAAAAGGTCGGAGGACAGTAGCAGATAAATTTTGAAATAAATTATTATTGTGACGGTTGTAAGATATTATTTTTATAACACTCGGTTCCCTGTCGCACAACAAGTTTATTGCTTGACTTTCGGCAATTTAAAATCTATTTACTGGATTAAAAAAAACAAGGTCGAAGGACAGTAGCAGATAAATTTTTAAATAAATTATTATCGTGAAGGTTGTAAGATATTATTTTTACAACACTCGGTTCCCTGTCGCACGACAAGTTTATTGCTTTATTTTCGGAAGAGTTACAAATCCCTGAGTAACAATGTTTGCTTACATTGAACACGTTTTGCTACATTGAAACAAAAGGTCAACCCGAATAATGGAATATCCCAAAGGGACGATTATCTTATGGTTAAATATTGCTACCCATTCCCCGTATACACTCCCCCCAGCCCCCCTCTCCCCGGCTTCCCTGATGACCTGCAGTACAATGCCGTCCGCCCCGGTGACACTTATATATACCTGTTTCAAGCGGTACGAAGCAGGTAGTAGCTCCACGTATCTAATACGAGGCCAACAATCGATTTGATAGATTTATTGCACACGGAATTCTCTGAGACCCGAGTGCTTCGGAAATCGATAGCACTGGGTGCTGCTGCTGCTGCAGCCGTACGACCAGACAACAATGCAGACGCGGAACAATAGGTAAACGCTCCGCGCGTATCTCGAGACTCGCTAATGAAAACTCGTCTGGGAAAACACTCAAGGAGCGAACGCTTATTCCTCACCGTGCGGCTGGTTTTTGAGCGCATCCTTTTTTTTCTGCAGACTGCGGAGTCCTTTCATTAATTTAAATTCGGAAAACGTGCTCCTTGCATTAATATCTTCCGTAAATAAATATATAAATAAATAAAAAGTAATTCCATGCAAAATGATTGATTTTTTTAACGTTTCACATTATTATAAAATTATAATATTTCATGCCTGCATTTCCAAAAAAAAAAAAAAAAAAAAAAATGTTCCGTGTACATTTTTACAAAAAAACAAAATGCGTATCTTCCATGCGTATTTATTTACAACAAAAATAACAATATTCCATGCATTAAATTAAAAAAATTATTAATTTAAAAAAATCGAATCGTATCAGCTTAGGGATTAATGTGTGATGCATTCTTGACCATTTTTGTTTTGATTGCGACGGATGACTTGAGACGGTCAGAATTAAGGTTCGGGATATCGTTGTACACAAGTTCAGTGTCGAAACCAGGGGAAAAGTGGGGGTGCGTAATGGGTCGATATTCCACGGCGCCAGTCCAAGCCAACCCCATCGACGTCGAATGGCGGCTGACACGCAGCAGCAGCAGCAGCAGCCACCCCTCGAGGAACGCTCGCGCCCACGCCGCGGCGTCCGCAGGTTCAGTTCAGTCTGAGCCCGCGAACCGCCGCTTCCGGGGGCTGATGTTACCTCACCGGTTACCCAACGCGCAATCTTTTCCCACAAACGCCGACTCTCGACTTATCATTTGTCTCGAAAAAAAATGTGTCGTATCATCATTAAAAAATAATAATGATGACACAAGCGTCAATATTCAATCAGTTAATCAATTAAACTAAAATTAGAAATCAATTTTTTTACGTGTTTACGGATTAAATAAATTCCGGTTCGAATAATTTCGCACGCAATTTGATCTTCATTAAAAAGAGTCACCAGCTGAACAAACTTTTCAAGTTCATTTTTAATCATGTTTTTTATTTTGACAATTCAAGATCTTTGAACGTGTTTTTGTTATTTTTTCTTGATCTTTATTAAAAATAGTCACCAGCTGAACAAACTTTTCAAGTTCATTTTTAATCATGTTTTTTATTTTGACAATTCGAGATCTTTGAACGTGTTTTTGTTATTTTTTCGTATTGGTTTTTCTTGAAGTCTGACAAATTCTTCAGACTTTGTCGGATTACCCGAAAATCCTTTATCTCGGTGGGTTAGCTTTCTCCGAGTTGTAATATTTGCTCGCGCTAATGGGACGATAGTGGGTATCGCGGAATTCGTCAGACGGAGATAAATCAAGGGTCAGCGGTTCGGTCGGATGGTTCCGTCGTTCTGAGAAATTTTTACGGAAACCCTCGAACTGCATTCCGATTGGTCACTAGATTTTCGCCTTGATCTGCAGTAGTGACCGTTTCCCTCGAACTCACTGACAGTTCTTTCGGTGACGTTTCCATCGCTGACCAACGTGCTCGGTCAGTCACTGAAGCGAGATCGTATTTTCGACGTCACTCGTATTTTCACTTCTGTCTCGACGCGTAGCGCAAAACGTGACAATTGCCAGGAATTTACGTGACTTTCGGTTGTGCGTGTTGGTGCGCGAATTCCGTTCGTAATTAAAAGCAAAGCCGAACGCCATGACGCCAACCCTGACCTTGTCGAAGCCTCCGAAGAAGGTAAAGACATTTTCATTTGACATTTGCGCTATCAAGTATAGATTTTTTTTTCATGCCCTCCGCCGATCGAATCGTAATATATTATCGCATCGTGCATATATAAAATATAAGGTTTATTAATAAAGTTATTCCTCGTTCGATATAAACCAAGAAAAGTGAGGAGATTTTTCATGAGTTGCATTGGTCACCAATCACTAAATCGGTGGATACATTTTTTCATTATGTTGAAGTTTGCATCGTTGGAAAGCAACGAAAATTAAAAAAAAAATTATTCTAATGGACTCAAAGGATCATACTGAGTATTAAAAGTTATTATAACAATTGATCGTTATAATAACTTTTTAGAATCGCTAGAATAATTTTGAAATCGTTAGAATTTTTTTTTTTTTTTTTGGTTGCATTCCAACGATGCAAACTTCAACATTCTTTTTTTTCATGTGCTTCGCCTGACCGAATCGTAATATATAATCACGTGTATATTATATATATAAAGTAAGGTGTATTAATAGAATTACTCCTCGTTCGATACGAGCCAAGAGCGAGGCTATTCTTTATGAGCCAATCACTAAATTGGCGGCCAACGAACGCGCAACCCCCGATTGTGATGTTCCTTTTGCAGTCGGGAAAACAATTTTCCATCGCGATTGGCGAACGTCCACACGGAACGCGTCCACCGACATCGCTTTCTTCTTTGGCTGGCCGCACGTGGCCGAAATCCGGCGTCGGCGGCTTCGACCCCAGCAGGGCCAGCATCAGCCTACGCGTCGTTGCCGTAAATAGAAGTCGCGCGAATCTCAGTTTCGACTTGATCGAATCACCGGGACGACACTCGGGTGTCGAGAGAGAGCGGAACCAGGTTTTAGGTGGCTTTTTGTCGCTGAAAATGCACTTCGTCGTTGTCGACGTATAAAATCGTAGGGCTGGGAGTGCAGCAGCCGCTGGCTGCGCGCCAGTTGCTCGCATAATCATCGCGACGAATGCAATTTTTGTTGGAAACGAAGAGAGTCAGTTGTATAAATAAAAATTATTTAAACAATTCACTAAGAAAAAGGGCTTACAAATATCTTGGTTGAAAATGCTAAAAAAAATGGTACACATAATCGAGTTATTGGTTAGACATATACTAAATATTTGGACGTCTTACCAAATACTTGGTTATGTTAAAAAAACTTCCTGGGTTATGCTACAAAAAAAAAATCTTGGTTATGTTAATTAATAAAATAGTTTTTCCTACCAATTATTTTTAGTAATATTTTTAACCAAATTTTTGGTAGTCCTAATCACGCCTATTTCTCAGTGTTGCTCAGACAACGTTTTCTTTAATGTGAGCTGAACGACGTTTGCGATAAAGACAAATAACTCCAATTGGCTGCTCAATGCACTTGGATTTCTCTGGTATGCACTTATATTTTTTACCGTCTGCGTTCAATGAAAAAAATAAATAAAAACATAGTCTTGATAATAATTGCCGTTTAATCGCGACTCGACCGAGCGTATCGAGTCCGGGGCATCAGCGCGTGGTAATCGAGTCGAACGCTTCAATCATCGTGCGATGGTTATTAAATGCTTGAACTCGAGTTATTGCTGATATATCGTTGGTTCTCTCGAGGTTCTCGCTTTTACTCGAGGCTCTGTTGCTGTCCGTTTATACACGGAGAGAAAATGTGGGAAAAATCACTATACTATTATGTTGAAGTATGCATCGTTGGAAAGCAATGAAAATAACAAATAAAATGATTCTAATGAACCCAAAGAAATTTTAGAATCACTAAAATAGTTTTTTTTTTCGTTGCATTCCAACAATACAAACTTCAACATAAAACTATAGTTGTGTGGCAATTGAAAAACATTCCGGCATTTTGGTGATTTTTTTCCATACTCGTGGGCATATATAGAATAAATTTTCTATCGCATATTCCTACAAGTATGGGAAAAATCGCCAGAATTCCGAAATGTTTCTCAATTGTCAAATGAGTATAGAGATTATTCCCATATATTTCTTTCCGTGTACAGAGCGTTCGCACATTTTTTTCCTTAATGTTTGCACATCATAGTCATGAAAATGTTTGTGCGAAAATTGTCTCTCCGAAAAAAAAACATTAATTTAATTGCGTGCCAAGAATATTGTGGGACCCACGGAACGATGAACTCGCGTTGCGTTTTTGCGAAACGTAAGACAGAAAATGCAATGTGATTCTCGGTGGGGCTTTTGACTCACGCGAGTCGTCAGGCAAGCAGCTGATGTAGTTGCAGCGTCGTGCGAAAGGCTTTCACGTTTTTCACTCGCTGTCTCGGCGATGAGATTTCTTTGAAGGGTCTTCGGGGTCTTCGAACGACGGGTAAGACCGGCTTAACACAGATAGGGTCGAAGACGAGGATTCTTGACCCGAGTTTATTCTCAATCCTCTGTGAATATTGAGTAACTACACTCAGCCTTTGTATCTGGTAGCTGGACAATTAGTCACTGCGATAATACAGTGAAAACGTTTTTACGTCATTTAAGAGTTCTTATCTGTTCATTAAAACGTATTTCATTGAAATTAAATGTATGCAAATGTTTCATAAAATGTATTGGAAAGATAGATTTTGCGAGAGCAATTCACAATTGTTTTTCTTTCTTTTTTTTTACGATAATAGCAATTTTTATTTGCTAATAAATTTTATAATAATTTTTTTATTTGCTATTATCAAATTTCGATTTGATAATAGCAATGTTCATTTGCTAATTCAAAATAAAATAAAAATTATATTTTAGGCTGGTAAATAAATTATAGTTTAACGTAAACAATGTTTTAAACATAGAAAAAAAATTGTATATCGATGTGTTTCTTTTGGCAATAATAGCAATTTTGATTTCCTGCCGCAAATTCTTCTTCACAAAATTTAAAAAAATGATATTTTAGGCAGGTAAATAAATTATAGTTTAGCACAAAAAAATATTTTAAATGTAGGACAAAATTTGTATATCGATATGTTTCTTTTGACAACAATAGCAATTTTGTTTTGCTGCCGCAAACTCTTGTTGACAAAAGCTACGCTTAAAGCCACCGAAACGTTATAACCAAGCTCGGATTGTAACTCGAAGACTGTACCCTCGAGATTGGCGTTGCGCAGAGCGCAGTCGGGGGTTTCTCCTTCAGGGTCGCTGCCCTCTCCTCCGTCTGTGCGGCTATATAGCGCAGACTCGGCGGGTGTTCCTCTCGTTGACTTTGCAGCCTGCAAATATACAAACACGGTGGCACTTGGCTGCGCGCGCGTAGTAGGCTGCGCGCACGGGTTTTAAAACGAACGCGGAGAACGCACAATGCGACCGCGCTAATTCACGCGAGTTCGTTCTCCCGCATCTCGCGCGGGGCGTTCGTCGCCGCGCGCGCACTCGCGAAAACTTTTGTATTTATAGTACGACCGAACGGAGACCTCGAATTTCTACGGCTAAGCATTATTATTATTATCATGTCGTCTATTTCCTTCAATACAACGTCAACACTTAAACATTAAGAACAAAACATTAAGATTATTGTTATATTATGAATATCGTTTTGTTTCCAACTTTTTTTTATTAAAAAAATAAGACCTGAAATAATTTTTTTTTTATTTTTTTTTTTTTTCATGTCAAACTTAATAATAAAATAGCAATTTTATGATGACATACAACATTTGCGTTTTGACATTTCTATTGTCATGGAAAATACCTATTTTTTCCAAGTGTAATGTCAACTTGCACTTATGGCAGCCCAGTAATAATTGTATGCTCGTTCGAAGCGTAGACTTTTATGGTTATCAGCACGCAAACGATTACGTCGTTTAGATAACGACAAACAGACATTTGTTCGAAGTGGATATCAAGTTGGACTGATCGTAGCAGTAAGGCATAGATATTCTGTCTTCGTTCCAAGCGTCCAATTTTATAGGGCACCTTGGAATGAACTTTAATAAGTTCGAATTGTCCTATTTTATATCCCATCACCACAGGAATGATGACGTATTTTTTCTCTGTGTTTTGTTAAAGTTTTACGTGGCAAACTTCGCAAGGAAATTATAATTCTCCAAAAGTTTTTTTTTTATTTGACGTACAACAGCGATTATAGGTTCTCGTGTTACGGTGTAAAAGAATGGCTACGATTGTTTCGTGTTGCGTGGCACGAGCGCCAGGATTTATCGCTCGGAAAGCGTAAAACAAGGTAAAGCGTTATGAGAAGTTCAGCTGGTCGACGAACTCCTTGAATTAGATTCGACATAACGCGAAACGCTGCAGTCGGAGCTTCGAGCTGCCAAACGCAGAGCCCACGGTTCACACTTTGGCACCGTCAGAAAGTCCTCGTTTCAGAATACTTAAGAGGCAGTGTAGGCGGTCAAAACAACGGAAAACGTGAACGATACGCGGAATTGATTAAATATGAAATATAAATTCGAAGTTATTTGCCTATTTTTCACATTTTATTTGCCTATTTTATCACAAAAAGATCACATTTTGCATGAATTACAAAATTCACGAATTTTTTTCTCTCTGTGTCGATGACTCGAGTCTCCGATTTTACCGAGCGACTGAGGGTTCACAACGAAACCACCGATTTCATCAAAATTCAAATTCACTGAAAACTGCATTTCGCAGATTTTTAAGCATCGTGTTACGGACGGTGCGAAAAGATCGCGGCGACGAAACTCGCTGACGCATCGGTATTTGCGTGAACTCGAAAGAAGTTCATTTCGCACTGACGGCGACCGACAATGCACATGTTTTTATTGTCAGCGTTCTTCGCCTTCCGGATGCAGAACCAGACAGATTTTTTTGTATCCTAGTATACAGCAATATTTTTTTTCTGTTTTTTCGTCGAATCTAAGAAGGTGACAACGATGACCGATCGAAGCATATATGCACGATTGTCTATGCAAAACCAGACAGATTTTTTGTATTTCGGTAGACAGCATTTTTTTTCTTTTTTTTTTTCGCGGTACTTTTTTATTTATGTTTCGTCCGTCGAATCTAAGAAGGTAACGACGATGACCGACCAATGCACGATTGTCGATAGACAACCAGTCCGATTTTTTGTATTTCGATAGACAGCATTTTTTTTCTTTTTTTTTCGCGGTACTTTTTTATTTATGTTTCGTCCGTCGAACCTAAAAAGGTGACGACGATAACTGACCGATGCACATGCACGATTGTCGATGCACAACCAGACAGATTTTTTGTATCTTGGTAGACAGCATTTTTTTTGCGGTACTTTTTTATTTATGTTTTGTCCATCGAATCTAAGAAGGTGACGACGATGACCGGCCAATGCATATGCACGATTGACATTCAACAAGCCCGACGATGCCGCATCCTGCGCGTACTGCATCGGGCATACTAATCGGCGCCGCGTTGCTGAAACCAAAGAGGTGACCGAGCGACTCGTTGCCGTTAGGTCAGCAACGCGAAGCCTTCCTGAGGAAGTGTAAAAAGGCGAAAAATCGTCACTCGTCAAACCTTGTTTGGCAATGAGCGTGCGAAAAGATACAAATTATAATCACATTTTCTCGCTACCACTTTTCTGACAATTTTCCATCGACCTTTTCTCCGGAAAACTTTCATACCGGCCAATTATTTTTCTGTCGCCTTCCCGATGTTTGTTTTCCAGAATTCTAAAAATAAGTTTACTAACAACCACAGTGTAGTTAATTTTTAAAAAATATATTGACGTACCGATTTTGGTCACCTTTTTTATTTATTTAGTATATTTATTTGAATGTGATTGCCGATTGTAGCCATCACATTCAAAGGAATAAAACAAAGCATTCAATCGCTTAAAAAAAAACATCAAACAGATCATTCAGTGAATTTATATGAATTAAAAAAAAAAATCAAAATGCAGTTATGGGAAAAAAATAATAAAAATTATAAAATAATAAAAATGGCCACAATTGGTACATCTACCCTATTTATTTTTTTATTGCAATATGTAGTACATCCTGAGTGTTAAATGATTCGGAGTCCAGCAGAAGAAGCAGCATTAAATTAAAATACCCGAGAATAAGAGAGTAGTGAGTGTCGCGTGTCTCGCGCGATTTTGACTCGGCGATTATTCGGCTGAGTGTAGCATTTCTCCGATCTAAGCCACATAGCTTTGAGTACGGCTGCTAGCTGCCGCCGCAGGTGCCGGTGCCGGGCGACGTTGACGGGTGGTGCTGGCCGCGCAGTTGTGGCAGCAGACACTTGCACAAGCTTTTTGCCCCCCTTGGTGCTTGGGCCGATTATACTGCGGTGCACTCTCGGCTCCTTCGTATATGTGCCGCAGTTTCTCGTGAGAAGTCGAGCAAATTAGTTCGTCTCCTCGGCCGGCTCCTCGCGCACTTCCTGGTCTATCTATAACGCATCGCGGGCCACAGACATACGCATCGCATCGCACTTTCCCCAATTGGCTCGTTGAAATACTCCAACTGCTTGTGCTAAATATTTTTCGACGTGGCGATTGAGCGAAAACTCTCAGACCAGCTCCGAACATTTTTGGACCAGCTCCGAAAATTTTTGGACCAGCTCCGAAAAATCTCGGACCAGCTCCGAAAAATCTCGGACTAGCTCTGAAAAATCTTGGACCAACTCTGAAAAATCTTGGACCAACTCTGAAAAATCTTGGACCAGCTCTGAAAAATCTTAATCCAGCTCTGAAAAATCTCGGGCCAGCCATACGCTTCGCACTTTCCTAAATTGGCTTGTCGTGCGTGTGATAAATATTTACTCCAGAGAAAAAAATTTAGCAACGCGTTCGAATAAGAATTTCCCGAAAACGTGACGATTTGTAGTTTTGTCGCGAGTTGCTCCGATATATTTTTTCCCAAACGAGCACGCGCTGATTCTATCGTCTCCCTCGACACAGTGAAAAGATAAAATTCTTCGAGCGAAAAAATGCGACTCCTGACGAACATTCTCGATCGCACTACGGTGAGCCGGAAGCATTTTTTTCGATCTTGTTATTGTCAACTGCATGAGTCACGTGAAATACTGGAATTTATTGGTTTGCGCAATAGCCGAGAAGATTAATAATTATATTGCCAATAGCTAATTTATTAATAAAATAGCTGAGGAAATATATGCAATAATAGAGGAAATTAATTTTGGAGCAAATTGTTTGACGAAAAAAATAATGTGGGTTTTTCTTTTATAGATGCAATAATTTTTCGTATTTTTTGTGATTTCAGGAATATGATCTGGAGCAGAAGATCGAGGTGGAGATTAAGATGCGGGAGGGCTCGGCCAGACTTTTGGCCGCCGCTCGTCATCGGGCCCAGAGCCTGGAAGCTGCCAGGGCGCTGCTGACTTCCAACGAACGGATGTCGGCGTACATGGCCGAGCTGCAGCGACGCAAGAAGGAACCAGTTAGCAAGCCCAGGTAAATGAACTACGTATTCTATTCAACGTATTCTCTAGCTTTTCATCCCAACCTGTAATTAGATACCTCAACTTGGGGGCCACTTTTTTCAAAGAAGACTTCACAATGCACTTTAATTCAGACATAAAAAACCGTTCTAATTTCTAATAAAAAGCCAGAATTCTTTATACAATTTTCTGTATGAAGAAAAATTTTAAAAAATAATAAAAAATTGCTACCTCCAACCAATTAGGGTAGACGTACCGTTTTTGACCATCTTAGGGCCAATTGTAGCCATCACATTCGAAGGAATAAATCGAAACATTTAATCGGATAAAAAAAACGTCGGGTAGGTCATTTAGTGAATTGAAATGAATTTGTTAAAAAAATCAACGTGCAATTGTGGGCAAAAAATAATTTGAAGAATAAAATTTAAAAAAATTGCCACAATGGGTACAGCGGACTCTAACGGTACATCTACTCTATTACCAATTATGTATAGATATCAACAATGGTTACATTGAACATTTTGTGGTATTTGCAGCCTCCCCGCAAGCACAGCGAGGGTTTCCCTCTCGGAGCTCCGCGTTCCTCTCATGTGGAGGGACTCCGATCACTTCAAGAATCGCGGCGACTATCGTCGCTTTGCCGTTTTCTGTCTGGCGCGCGTCGGCACCGAGATCCACGACACGGCGCTGCTATGCCCCGTTGATCGGGCGCTAACGGACATAAGTTTTCCGGACGTTCTTCTATTGTAAGTATCACGATTGAAACTCGATAAACTTTCTTGCATCTTCGCACGATTGCCGATTAATAAAACGTCCGGAGGCTGAAGGACTCCGGACGATGGCCTATTGGCATTGCGTATACTTTTAAAAACCATGGATACACTTTTGAAAAATTATGTACAACAAAAATTTGTAAACGTATTGCCAACAAAACTCTTTTACTACTACTAATAAAACATACGGTGCAGCAGTAACACTGGCGTGACATTATTTACAGCAACAATGTACCAGCCGAGTTCGAGCTCACCCTGGAAATATACAGTCACATACTTCAGGAGGATTTAAGCATCGCCAGCACACCGCGAAGAATCAAACGCACAATTCATTCCTCAATATCAAAGACCGTCGGAAAAAAATTGGCTGCTTCTCTTCGCGACGAATTGAACTCGGGAAAAATGTGAGTTGACTTTTATATTTTCTGTAGCTGCAAAAAAAATGGAATCTTGATTTCCATTCAATTAGAAACTTAAAAATATTTTTTGCTTTTTCGTGAATTTATTTGAACTGTTTTGTTTCAGTGGTCCACATTTCGAGCTGATGGCATCTGCCAGGCTAACCTTAGACGAAACGGACGAGAATATCCACACTCACGACCTGGTGATCAATAACTTAGGTAATTTGCGACATCCATTGTATAATGTAATTCGTGCGATACAATCTCCGCGGAAGGTGTAAATATTTTATCTGTTTCGTGTTTCCGCAACAGAAAACAAACACCATGCTTTGCCGCTGTTCGGGCACTTTTGTTGTCGACTCGCGGCCCAACCCGAATGCGTTACGAAAGAAGTCTGCGCTGGTAACGTCAACCTGAACGGCCGGAATTGCTGGGCACGGCTTCAAGGCTTCACCATACAGAGCTGGGAATCTCGAAAGCTCGCGGACGAGGAACAGAGCCCAATTCACAGTGTTCCCATAAACAAGGTTGGTATACTGAGAAAAATCCATGGGACAATAATGCCAAATATAGCGAATTTTATCATACAAATATGTGACAGTTACCATAAAATATTGCCGGTGACATTAATTATCGTCGCGAGAACCATAAAAGCATTGTTGTCCTCTCAGACAAATATGTCGTATAGCAAAATTTAACATACATTTTTTTGAGTGTACAAATTCGCGCGTTCATCGTTGTTTTGCAGACCTTTTTTTTCTGAAATGTGCACAAGGAAAATATTATTATTAAAATCCAACTTTAATAAACATTATTTATTTTTGAACAGGAAACATCTATACAGCCATCCAAATCCTCGTCGAAAGAACTGCGAATCGTGAACAACGTCGACGGTTCGGAAAAGACGGCGACGCTTAGGCTGGACTCGAGCGAAGAGGCGCAAAAATGGCTGAGGCAATTGGTTTCCCACGCCAAGGATCACAGTCGATGGAAGCACGCCGCAGAGTCGATTCAAGAGGTGCCCTGCGTCGAAAGCGCGAGAAATTCGTTCATCAGCAACAAAAGACAGGGTTCCCTGTACGACGAGACACCTCTCATCGGTTAGTTCACAACCCCAATAAAACGATTGTTAAAATATTCCTTGTCTAATGCCGCATAATCTGAAAAAATTCTGCTAAGATTCGTACGTATTCAGAAAAATAAACAAATGTTTTTCATAACAAAAAAGTAGGTTTCCGGATAATTTGTTGCACTATTATTTATTTAAATAATTTATTATTAAAATTTTTCAATTATTATGGTGCCAAAATAATCTTTTCAGCATCTTCCATATGCTTGATTTTCTTCGGATTTTTATCTTATCGAGAACTGTCCGGAAATTGTGTCTAATTCGAACTTATACGGCATCGGACAAGGACTACCTTAAATGAAAGTGTAATATTTTTTTAAAACGATTTTTCACGGACTTTTTTCAGAATCCGTTCAATCGGAGTACTCGTCGTCCAGGCCAACAGTCCAAGAGATATTCGGTCTGACGCCGAGCACCAGCCTGAGCAGTTGCAGCTCAAACAGTCCCCCGAGCTTGCGTTCGCGTTCCCTGAGCACCAGTGGCCCCCGAAAATTGAGCGCGAGCACGCTCAAATCCCACTGGCCATTCTCATCCAAGGGACACGATTAAAATCCGTTCGAGACAATCGACACGCGGAATCGTATGGCTCCTGAGGAGCCGATACTCGAATTTCTGGCAGCGATTTGGAAGACACGAGAACGACGATTGCTGCACGTGGGACGTGCAAACCGAGTGCCACTGCGGCGGGCGACGTAGTTAACGAGAGACTAAGAAATCCGGATGAACTCGTCACAGGGATCGAAATATCTTTCTTTCGATACCCTTCAAACCCGCTTCGCGATGTTCGTTCGATAGGTTCTTATCAAGACTGAAAAAAAAAACAAACGGAAAGTGTAGCCGGCAGACCGAACACTTTGTGGCCATATTTGCCGAAACGCGAAGAAACAAATAAAAGAAAAGTTAAAGAAACTGTTCGTCCGAGCGAGCATAGATAAAATATACGACTTAGGCTTCGAATTAGGCATACGAATAATTATCCTTCGACTTTTCTTTTTTTCCTTTCATTTTAACATGTTTGGCACGAATAAATAATGTTTATTTGCGTTAAGCGTTAACACACATCACAGTCGTACATGCTGTGTGAAATAAATAACTCGACGTTGACCCGATCGGGGTCACTGCCGACCGTTTGTACGAAACCGAAGATCCGGCATTTATTTCAATAAATAAATCGTCATTTTTCGCTGTTAAATTATGATATTGAAGTTTGCATCGTTGGAAAGCAGCGAAAATAAAAAAAAATATTCTAATGAACCCAAAAGATCGTACTGGGTATATAATGTTATTATAACGATTAATCCGTTATAATAACTTTTTAGAATCATTAAAATAATTTCAGAATCCTCAGGATAATTATTTTTTTTAATTTTCGCTGCATCCCAACGATGCAAAATTCAACGTCATGATAAAATTAGAGTAACGCTGTAAATTCACGGTCGATGTTTAATTTGCAATAATTACCGTGGAAACGTATCTTTACGTAAAGTCACAATGATAAAGGCGGATTGTCTCTCACAAAAATATTGTTTGTGACATTAACATTTTTTTTTATTCCGACTATACAGTTTTACTTCGATAAGAGGCTTCAGTCTTTGTGCAGCACAGAGCCTTTCGCGATAAGAACCCCCACAGATTGTTTTTGATTATAACGCAAATGTGTGCAGCGACGTAAACTTTGCTCACAAATTCTGCAGCGAAAAAAAATCCCGTACGAAACATTTATTTGCTTTCTCCTCGAAACCATTTCGTAGAATCAGAGTTTTCTAATACGATTCTCAAATGCCATATTTATTTTTTTTTCTGAATGAAAAAAATATCGTTCGTTTCTTGATTTTTCGTTGATAAATTTTTGTTTTGTACAACAAACTTTCAAGATAACTCACATGTATTGAGTTCCGTTTGCAATCGCCATTTACTTCCTTTCGCCACCCGATCCATTGTATTTATTTTTGAAATCAACAATTGGTAAAATGTTCTTTGGTTTAAATTTTCGGTTTTTCTATCACGAAAAAGTAGGAAGAAAAAAAAAACGATTTTCGGTCGAGTGTTTAAAGCGAAATAGACGGTCTTTGGCAATAAAGAAATTCATACAACGTGTATAAACGATTTAATCATAATCGAAGATATATTATATACATAAACATATTGCTATCAATGTTATCATTACGACATTACTGCCACATTTTTCTTTCTAGTTATTAGAATCGATACAGAAAGTATAAGATTTACCAATGTCATTTCCTCAACTATATTATATATATTATATATATGTATATGTCTATTAAACGCAGAGTATTTATACATTGTGTTCTTACTTTTTTATTTCGTAAATTGCAGGATCAACGTTTGAAATCAATAAGAATGTGATACAGTCGTTACAGAATCTTTAAGAGATACAAAAATATAGTACAAACGTCGTATGTCGAATTTCAGATTCCGTAGGGCGATTGGTTCAACGCGAACTAATCGTTGATTCTCGAGCTTCTGGATAAAGTGACTAATGTCCAACGAGAAGGTTTGCGAAGCTGGAAACCTAAATTTTTCTCGTCGGCCTCGTTACCGCCGCGCTTAAGCTAATGAGCACAGCGGTGATCGTGACTCCCTGAGCAACGATTCGAGCGCGCATCATGTACTGCGACATCAGAGATCGACCTTTTATGAAGTTGTAAACTCCATATGTGAGTGCAGCAACGGTCGCCGCACAACCTGTTAATAAAAAAAAAAAAAAAAACGATAATTAGATGTGAAAAATTAATAATATCGATGATGTTGAAGTTTGCATTGTTGGAATACAACGAAAATTAGAAAAAAAAAAAAAAATTACTATGAACCCAAAAAATCATACTGGATATATAAAGTTATCTAAGAGAGGATTATGACGATTAATCGTTGTAAGAACCTTTTAGAATCGTTCGAATAATTTTAGAATCGTTGGAATATATATATTTTTTTCATTTTCGTTGCATTTTAACGATGCAAACTTCAACATCATTAATATCGGCATTTAGGGTAGTGCAGGTTACAAGCATGAAGTCTTTTGCCTTCGATCGAAATTGAATGATGTGTATTCCTAAATTTGGGCAATTTTTTTACCGACAGGCCAAAAAAAGCTTATTCTGTAACAGTTCTTCGGTAACTGGACGTTACATTTTTTTACCGACTGAGCAGTACCACATCATCTTTAGGTAATACAATTCCCCGTTACACATCTTATCCTGTGCACAGTAAGTACAGGAAACTGTAGAGGATGCCATTAAAAATTGACTAGCAATTATTGAAAAAATACATAAACAATTTATTTTTTTTGTCAATTTATTTTGTGAGTATATTTTTCTCTTATGAAAAAAGAGGGTTTCAATTTGACAATTTTAAGAAATGTAAATGTATAACCGCAAGAATGTATCTTTCGTCTCTGCCATGGAGATATTTTTGCCAGAGTAGCGATGATACAGCGTACTGTAAAAAATGGTTTTTTTCAAAGCAAAAACCAAGTTATAAATCCAGTTCATGACATTCTGAATCGCTCTAGTTTTGCAGCAGAATGGCAGTGGACACTCTGCTGCAAGTACCTAAAACTTAGCTACGATAATTTTCACTGCGCCAAACACTGGCAGAAGGAAAAATAATTTTCTCGCAGGGGTGACCAAACCATTGTGAACGGTGCACCCCTGAATCTATCTGTTCAATACTGTTGTGCAATTGGTCATCTCTGTCTCGCAAAAACTGTCATGCGAAGCATTGTACTTCACATACAAGTTACAAAAAAAAATAATAACGCTTCTGAAATATGGATAACAAAAAAAGTAGGCACAGAATTACAACTCGAATATTCAAGTCTTTATATAATAAATCCATTATTCGTATTTACAATCACTGACATTCTTTTTTTGTTAGTAAAAAAAAAGTGCGTTGTTATGATCCGTGGTTAGGATCTCGAATTTGAGGTTATATTTACCCAACGGTACGACCGGATTTTCTCCGAATTTTCGGATAGCTTTTTGTTGCATCGTCTCCGAGACTTGTAATTGATCCATATCCTGTCTCAACTGGACCCAGTCGAGGTCCTCCTGTCGGACTGTATTAGCCTCCATCGTAACGAAATTGTCGGACAGAACCAACAACAACAGCGTTCCGGTGGCGCGACCGGAGTGACATAACGAACACCGCTTATTCTGCGACGACACGAGCACCGAATCGTCTGCTCTGCGCAACTCGTCTCGGTGCACTATATTTTTTATTTTCGTATATATACAAAAGGAATTAAATAACAATCGTGAATCCTCTAAATCAGTCGCAATCATCTTATTTCAACAGTTGCATGATGATTATTACTATTTTCATTTATATTTCCTTTTGTATATATTTTTTTTCGTATATATATAAAAGTAATTAAACAACAATCATGAATCCTCTAAATCTATCGCAATCATCTTATTTCAACATTTTCATGATGATTATTACCATTTTCATATATATTTCCTTTTATATATATCTACATTTTCGTATATACATAAAAGGAATTAAATAACAATCGTGAATCCTCTAAATCTATCGCAATCATCTTATTTCAACAGTTGCATGATGATTATTAATATTTTCATATGTATTTCCTTTTATATATATCTATATTTTCGAATATATATATAAGGAATTAAATAACAATCGTGAATCCTCTAAATCTATCGCAATCATCTTATTTCAACAGTTGCATGATGATGATTATTATTATTCTCGTCTTAAACTTCGGAAAAGTCGCAGGCAAAGCACGTGTAGTGTGCTCGATCGATATAGGATGCCCTACTTCATCTGCACGCTGCATATGAACGTTTGGGATAATACAAGACGGTTGTTGACGTTCGTTAGCAGAGTGTGAACGCTACCTGTGGACATTTCATTACGAATTTACACGACGTAAGGCGAAATTTACTAATGTTTATTCACGTTTGTTTTTACACTTGGGACATGGGTGATTTTCCTCGAGCTTTGCTATACCGATTATTGTAAATTTTACGATCCTGCGTATACGATTTAGGAAGCATTTGTAGTCTTAGCCACATTTTTTTCTAAACCTCGCTGACTTTTTTTTTTAGGAAAAACCCACACTGCTATCAATAATCATATTTCAGCTTCTTGTAGCAATAATAAAAATGGTAAGTGAACGCATCGTGTGTAAAGGTTTTGAAGACCGAAGAAAAATGAAAAGGTTGTAAAATTTTCGAGGAGCAATACAATTAATTCTTGACTTTAATGATTGTATTGTGTTATCGAACAAATAGCCTGTGTACTATACACTACCTGGAGTATTTGATGACGGGTAAGCAATTGAGCGTCACGTTGTGTCAATAGAGCCGCGCGGTATACCTGAGTATATTTGCATGTATGATGAACCGCCCGATCCTTTGACCCGAGTGGCCATGACCGGATTGGGCACTTTTATTATAATTGTTCTAAATGGAACACTCGCTGTCCATGCATTACGAGAAGTAGTGCATTATTATTAGATGTTTTCTTTATTTTTTTTTATTGAGATCAAATAAAGTACAAAAGCCAGGTATTTTCGAGATTCAATATTTTATTGAAGAGTTTTACATAGCGTTCAGTCTCCTTAGTTATAAAAAAATGCAAAAAATTCGGCAGTAAAAGCACTTTCGGTGCTTCGATATTAGTACATTACTATACTAGTGCGAAAATGCAATATAGTACGATACACCTCGTAGTATATTTATACAACGCTTTGAGTATTTATACAACGCCTTCTCATTAAACAGCATTTTTCCTTTCCCATAACTGCTTGTTAACTTTTCAAACAAATTTATTTAAATCCACCTGATTGATCTACTGGATTTTTTTTAATTTTTTTAAATTAAAGGTGTTGATTTATTTCTTGTGATGGCAGCAATCAGCCCTAAGGTGGCCAAAAACGGTACGTCTATCTTAATAGGTTGAAGGTTGAAACTGTTCCAGAAATCCTCCTCCAAATATTTGGAATAGCGGTTAGTTTGGTGCACCAATTGTCTGGTTAATTTTTTATCGGTTTGGGTTGACAAGAAGCTTCAGTCAAGTTCTTCAGATCTTCGTCGATCAGCAGTCTCAACATTTTCGTCGACAAAATAGCAGGCAATGAATACCCAACGATGACATCCAGAGAATTCATAGCAGAATCCAGTAAATCCTTTCTTCTTTGTCCCCTCTTAAAGCTACTGCTTATCATGTCGCAGTAAATCGGACAAGTCTCTTTGTAATTTTTCGACGTCGCAGCTTGTGCGACACTTTCGTTTGCTAAATATGTCGCCACTTGTGAATCATCTTTCGTCAAGATATCGTAAAAAGAGACGGTGCTATCGCCGATCTTCGTGATTCGCATGTTATCAGTTTCTTGCATACAACTTTCAAAAAAGATTGTATAATTCTTGAATGTAATCAATTCAATGTTGTGGTGGTCCACGAACAGACCAAGCGCTATCATTTTAATGACCCGTTTTTCAAGGACGTCAGTGACTTCGTCGTAAACCCTGAGGTTGGGACAGTTTTTGAGACGTTGGATGAAGGCCACAGTCATCTCATCTGGGAACTGTTCGTACAGCGTCGGAATGTTAGAATAGTTGAGGGCTGTGCTGAAGTCTTTGCTTTTAATGTTGAGATCGGCGCCATAATCCAGAAGAACCGAAACGACCTTGACTTTTGCACTGATGGATGCCGTGTGAAGAGGTGTTCTGCCGTATTTATCAATGGCATCGACGGCAGCGCCATGTTCCAGCAGCAGTTCCGCCATTTTGGCGTGTCCTTCTTCGCTCGCGACGTGAAGAGCGGTTTGTCTATCCCCATTTATGGCGTTGACCTTGGCTCCTTTGTTGATAAGTATTTCGGCAACCTTCAGATTTCCCTTATACGCTGCAAAATGAAGCGGCGTTCGCCTAAATTCACCGCTGAAATTGACATTTCCACCGTGTTCCAACAGAACTTCGACTACTCTGGCGCTTCCAGCTTCAGCAGCAACGTGTAGAGGTGTTTTGAGTGCGTCGTCTATCTCATCGACATCGGCTCCGCTCTTTAAAAGCAGTTCAGCGATTTTTGCCCTTTTGGCTTCAGAACGTATCTCGTTAGCGTCATTGTCTTCGTAATCGTCGTTTTTGGGACTCAGCCTCAAAGCCGTGCAATGCAAAGCTGTTAGAAAATGAGATTCGTCGCGATCATTGATCATTTCGATGTCGTGCTGCAAAAGCAACTTAACGATCTCGATGGACTCCACTTTGACTGCAGTTTGAAGCAAGCCCTTTACTTTCAAGCTAGCACCGTGTTGCAAAAGTAGTTTGGTCAAATCGACATCAGCGTTTTCGATGGCGTAGAATATGGGAGTTTTGCCATTTCTGTCTTTGGCATTCACATCCGCTCCGTGCGATAACAGCAGTTCAGCGACACTGATGTCCTTGCGCACTGCTGCTAAGTGCAGAAGGGTCCAACATTTCTTGGAATAACGTGGGTCGTCATGGTCGACGAATTTTTGAAGTTGTTTCCCAGCAGCACTCAGACATCCTTTGTGACCGGTGAAGGTGTCGATCAATCTTTTCACCGTTTCGAGGCTTTCTTTGCAATCTTTACTTGTCAGGTCGTTTACTATATTAACGTTGCTTGCCATGGTTATGCGGTCGAATTAATGTCTTTTTTAGGCACTAACGTTTTGAAAAAACGCGCAGAAGTGCCTAAATTTGTTTCACTTGACGTCGAGAAGTTATCGTGTCTCTTATCGTATTTGGATACAATAAAATAAGGTTATTGTCGATTTTTCACTGTCACGAATGTAAGTTGAAGGCACTTCAACTCAGTCACTAGCCACACGCAGCGACCAACCTTCCTCTTAAACTGCGATGGTTCGACTGAAGTCCACTCTGATATGCTTGATCCACTTTACTTGTCTTTGAGCTTGTCACCAACACTTTTGTTCGGCTTATGTGAGGCGATAAGCAATTTTAGTGTCACACGATTGACTCACTTAGTGCGGGAAGCGATGTGCTTGGCTCCGCCGCTCGTGGCGTTGTGAGTCTGATGGAGACGCGCAGGTCACTTTATACTCCAGGAGTGGGGATGATGGGCGGAGCCTCTGAGCGCGCACGGCCAATCACATACCTCCAGCGCTCAGCGCTCGCGGCTCATTGGCTACGTCCCCACTATTAGGCCCCAGGTCCGTTGGGATACAGCTGCGCAGGCGCAGCAGATTTCAGGTTAAGGTGACAGTAAACGGCGACGTGGAAGTGGAAGGACCGACGGACCCACAACTCCGAGGATCAGTTGAGCCCCTCGCTTTGAGTAGGGCGGACATATTGGCACACTAAATTTACAGCTAAGTTCGAATTCTTGTTATAAGTTCGCATGTCGGTGAAGGGATGTCTGCCCGAAAAAGGAGGCTGCGAAAATAAAAAAATATATGAGAACAATGCTAAACAAATAAATCACGTTAACTGGGGTGAATTTAAATCCATCGGTAAAACTTTTCATATTGAAAGTTGACTTTAGAATCTCTGTCTCTCGATCGATCACAGCAGCAATTAAAAAGAATCATACTGTTAAAAATATTTGGCATATGCTTCCATTACGGGTAAAGGAAGCCTGCTTACATAAACTGGTATATTAAATTTGCGACGTAAATGGAATGCAAAATTACAGTATTTTCTACCAAATTCTATAAAAACTTGAAAAATTAATATAAACGATAAGAAAGAGAATATAAAATTTTGAAATTTTATCAAACACGCGTATTAAATTTAATACATCAGCTGATGAAAGTAAAATCAAATTTTCAGTAACGTAAATTCAGAAAGACTTTTAACAGTGTACAATACATAATACATTGAATTTTAAGCCTGTCAAGAAAATAATTATGAAACATCAAATTTATATCTCGGAGATTTAAAGCTCATAAAATGCACAGAGGAAAAACATTTGGTACAAATAGTGCTGATAAAAGCGTAATTAATCAGAAATAAATTGTTCTGCCTTATTAAAGTCGCTTCGCCTGAGTCTCATTACCGTTATATGCCCCGATAACCGGCAATCAATAAATGCTTTACCTGGTGCGAGCGAATGTTCAGTAATTCAACGTTCGTTTGCGTTACTCTGAACAAAACATCGAATAACTTCGTCGCGAGTTTAATTACGTAATCAAACAATCATACAATCTCGTTGTTTTGTTCAATTTATTTTGTTTCGAACGGTAGGTATAAGCGTAAGTTACTTTACCGTCAAGCGTTGCATGCAAATCCTCTTATACACATTTAATTATAACTGATGTATCCAATGCACTATATATGTTCTACTTTCATTATTGAACCATGATCGGCCGCTTAATAATTGGGATTACAAAACCGCATTTAACGTCATAAACGTTACAAAACCGCATTACAATAAAAAATAATGACATAAAAATGGCTCATGTACTGCGACACGTACGAAAAATAAAAAATAAAAATCCCCAATATTTTCAAATGCCGTTAATTCCAATTTTTCTTGTCCTAAGTAGTCTAAATGTCAATACAAAAAATTCGCATCGAACTTTTCGCGGAGAATGCGTGTCCGATACATGTTCAACGGTATCTTAACTTACAGAAATTAATCGAACGAGTGCATACTCACTAATTGACGACTGTTCCGCTCCACGACGACGAGAACACAGTTGTCGGCATACTTTTCTCTCCGTCCAGCGAATGGGACTCGCCGCGGTGGTTGCCAACA
The DNA here is from genome assembly GCA_964034905.1 of Itoplectis maculator. NCBI lineage: Eukaryota > Metazoa > Arthropoda > Insecta > Hymenoptera > Ichneumonidae > Itoplectis > Itoplectis maculator. Next base: position 4,910,185 of record OZ035859.1, read on the forward strand.
GCTGTTTCACTGCGAAGGACTGTGCCGCTCGCGGCGAAGATGAGGAAGAAGCGCGTCGCCGAAGGTGAACGCGCGCAACGAGGAGCGGCGCGCGACACACACGGGAGGGTTGAACGTCGCGTCGCATCGAGTTCGCGCGTACGAGAGGGGGATGCTGCGCGTTCGGGAGTGATCGTGGATGCTCGTGGGTGAGACGGAGACAGTGAGGAGTCGTGCTCCAAGCTCGCGAGGCTGCGGAGAGAGAAGGCCAATAAAGCGATGGCAGTCGGTCTGCGAGGTCTGCGAAAAATGAATTGGAGGGAGTGAGCAAGAGAGAGATAGATATAGATATAGACAGGGACTGAGTAAGAGAGAGACAGATAGAGATATAGACAGAGACTGACTAAGAGAGAGACAGATAGAGATATAGATAGGGACTTAGTAAGAGAAAGACAGGGAGAGATATAGATAGGCACTGAGTAAGAGAAAGACAGAGAGATATATAGACAGAGACTGACTAAGAGAGAGACAGATAGAGATATATACAGTAACTGACTAAGAGAGAGTGACAGAGAGAAATATAGACAGGGACTGACTGAGAGAGAGACAGAGAGATATATAGACAGGCACTGAGTAAAAGAGAGAGACAGATAGAGATATATAGACAGGGACTGAGTAAAAGAGAGAGACAGATAGAGATATAGATATAGGGACTGTGTAAGAGAGAGAGACAGAGAGATATGCAGACAGGGACTGAGTAAAAGAGAGAGACAGATAGAGATATAGATATAGGGACTGAGTAAGAGAGAGAGACAGATAGAGATATAGATATAGGGACTGAGTAAGAGAGAGACAGATAGAGATATAGATATAGGGACTGAGTATAAGAGAGAGACAGAGAGAGGCAATAAGTAAGAGAGAGACAGAGAGAGACATATAAAGCTACCCAACAACCGAGTGCGAACTGGAGGGGAAGCGAGAAAGGGAGAGGGATCCGAACCCCCGGAGGAGCGACGAGGAGGACCGCAGCGCTGTTGCGGAGCAGAAGCGAAGGAGCGAACTCTGCCGAGCGCGGCGGCGGGAGAATATGAAGCAACGAGAGTGAGAGCGAGGGCGCGAGAGTAAGGTCGAGAGAACGGCGTCGGCGGTGGCGGCGGCGGAGGTGGCAGTGGAGGGTGGTGGGCATCGAGCGCGATGGCGGGGCGCGCTGGTGCTCCTGGTGGAGGGACGACGGCTGACCCGCTGCTCGGCAGTCTCGTTGATCCGGCGCTAGGCAGTGTGCCGCCGTGTCGTGACAATGGCAGTAGTCGTTAATACGGCACGGAGCATTATCGCCGATCAGCTGATCGAATAACGAAAAACGACTACTGCCAAACAAGGCGCGGACGACTTCCGCGTGTCGCTAATCGTCTGCCAATTAATTATATCCATTTTTGAAAAAGACACAGCGACGACCCTTTGTTTTTTCTGTTTTCCTTTTATTTCGTTTTTTAAGTGAAGGGTATAAAAAAGAAATCGCAGGATTAGGACACTCGACGTTAAGTCTGTTTTGGATGGATAGGAGTAGGCGATGAGGTTTCGTTGAGTTGAGTTGAGTTGAGTTGAGAATATCTTAGCTCGCGCCTGATGTTCGATCTGTGGCCGTGCATAATACTCGGTCGTGTACATGTGCGCGGGTGCGAAGGAGTGCGCGAAAATCGCAACCTGAGTGCGTAGAATAAATGTGCCGCAGTCATGCCAGCGAAGAGGTACAGAAGGGATACGAGTGAAGTGAGCTGTTGTCTCAAATATGTGATCTTTGGATTTAACGTCTTGTTTTGGGTAAGTTTGTATTGGGTTGTTGTTGTCGAGATCAGTGGATCTTTTACGCTACTTTGAAGGGACGAAGACATCGCGAATACAAAATGCAACCTCGCACGTTGGACTCTGATTATTTTTATCACTTTGCTTTTTAATTCTTAAGTATAATTACTGTAAATTTATTTTAATACATTCGTCTGTCAATTTTCTTAGTCGGAGAAGTTAAAATAAATTATAGAAAAATTAAGCAATGGTAATTAAAGCAAATTAAGTTTACGCCTTCAATTATTATTCAAAACAAATTTTAGAAACTAAAGTAAAAATTAAATTGGGTGTCCAAGGAATCGAAACAAAGATGAAGCACAAATTCCAAATTCATTCACAAATTTAGTGAATCGAGATTTTTTATAGGACGATTGCAACCAACTTAAAACCAAAGCAAATTAAGATTACGCCTTGAATTATTATTCAAAACAAATCTTAGAAAATAAAGTAAAAAAAAATGGCATGACCGAGGAATCAAAACACAGACGAAGAGCACAAATTCCATATCCATTCACAAATTTAGTAAATCGAGATTTTTTATAGGACAATTGCAACCAGCTTAAAACTGACGATAAAAAAAATTGTCCGTCGCAAATCTTGCTTGATAATAAAAAAAACAAGCTTCCTCCGCGAGGAAGCAAAAAATGGGGAAAAGCAGTGGAAGATAAATTAAAAGCACGCGACTGCCCCGAAAGTAGTAATAGAATGATCGGTTCGCCAGCCGGTTCGTCTGACAATAAAAAATATTTATCACTCTCCGTTGACCGGGGAAGATTCACTGCACCTTTCGTACAGTGGATTCCCTTATAAAATGTCAGTGCACCGTCCATTGTGTGCGAGTTCAAGCACCATGTGTTTCCCGACCCGGTCCTGTTTATTGCCTGCGCTATGCCAGGCGATACGTATATATTACGGACTCCGGCGGAATATAACGTCGAGCATAAAGGGACTTCCGGGCGCGTGAATGAAAAAACTTTTCGCGGAATTTCTGATTGATTTTTATTCTCACGTCCGCACGCGCGCGTCAAGTGCACGTGGGGGAACCTTTCGTGCCAACTCACGCAGCGTGTAATCTGTTCTTCTATCGTCCCAATATTTTTTTGTATTTTTTTTTTTTTTAATATTGTGAATGAGAGAGCAATCCGTGTTTTAATATTGGTTCCCATTCCCACCCGTTGTAAATTCATTAAAATATATGAAATATATTTCATTGCAAATTAAATTTGCAGTGAAAAATGCAATCGTCGAGGATGGGATAATTTTTCTATCATGCAACACGGTTCAATGTAAATATATCGGGAAGCTGATAAATACACGATGACCCAGCATTTTTTTTAATAGCTTGCCAGAGGAATTCTGTAATGCTAACTGCATGACTCTTAGGATTGCGGAGGACACAAAAAATTAAGTACAGGTTTCGATGGAGGAAAGTGATAAATATAGAAAAAAAAAGCTGAGCACAGATAAACGCGAATAAATGATTTGGTAAATTATCGTGTGCGGCAATTTGCGATAATGGAACTTTTAGGGTTACAGGAGACAGATGAAATTAAGGGATCTATGAAAAAATGGCCGAGAAAAAACGGCGGCGGAAAAATTGGTCGATGGAAAAAAAGTTCCCCAGCCTATTCCAACCGGACATTTTTTCCCAACGATTTTTTCCTGATCTCAACATTAAATACAGTCGGTTTCGATCGAAAGTGATAAATATAGGAAAAAAGCTGCCGAAAAAAGCAGAGCTGCCGAGCTGTCGAAAAAATGTCCCGGCCATTATTTAAACCGGAATTTTTTTCCCGACCATTTTTCCCTGATCTCAAAATTAAGTACAGTCGGTTTCGATCGAAAGTGATAAATATAGAAAAAAGCTGATCACAGGTAAACGCGAATAAATGATTTGTGTAAATTATCGCGTTCGGCGATTTGATAATGGAATTAACTTAGCGTTAACGTTCCGTGAGGTGCGATGGACGCGCTTTGTTTGCAGTTCGTCATTAACGACACACGGACCGTCGTTCGAATCGTCTGGTGCGCGAGTGTATGACGCACATACGTCGAGATCGGTAATTAGCATGATTGGCAAAACACCCCCGCCAACTCGGGGTACGTGCTCGGCTTAATTAGTAGTAGTCATAAAGGGGTTCACAAGCAAACGTTGGATTTTCTCAGTAAGTTAACGAGGGTGTGGGCGACACTCGACGTTTCACGTGTGATATCGGCACCTTTGCTCCTTTTGTAACTCGAGACGTTACTCGCAACACACGCGGCGAATTTCAACGCGAAATTTCCGATTCTGAAATTGGATTTTCGACGATTGACTTAATGGTTAAGCGAAGGTTTCTCTGATCTAAGAGATTCACGCCTAAAATTCTTAATTTTTGGTCTTAAGTACGATGTGGGTTGTATTATGATTATCATTATCTATTACTATCATTTTATCAAAAATATTCATAAGCATTCAACTTTAAAAAAATAATAATCTGGAAAAAATAGGGACAGGAGTAAAATTGGAAAATTCGCATATTCGCATCATTTTTAATTTTTGCTCATAATATAGTTATTCTATAGTTTAACGACTAATTAATTGCTTTTTGGAAACTCGAAGCTACGAGCTTAACGTTGATTACGGTATTTTTAATAATAAAAAAAAAAATGTAAAAAAAATGTAGCAAAAAACTTTGCTTGCCCGACTAATAAATGCATGAACCTAGCGATGGGCTGGACTTTCGGAGCACTGGAACCAATAATGTAGGGGCAACCGGGCAACTCTAACTCGGTCAGCCTATAAAAACCTGTAATATGCGACTACGATCGGTTTCCGCTAATTGCTCTTAATTATTACGTTTCGGAAATACCAGGTACACGTTATTCACAACATACGCGAGAAGCCGTAAAATATCAACACGAATGAAGACAAGAAAAAAGACAAAAAATACTTGGAGAGCGATACAATCTCTCATTTCCATACAATTCCTCGTTTTCATAAACCTACAACTGTATATAAGATATATACGTGTGTATTTATATATCCTTGATATTCGCTGGCCTATTTTCCTTCGCATGTTTTATATTTTATATTTTGCTACCATTGTGCTGCTATCGAGTTTTATAATAAGACATGTGACAGAAAATTGCGCGACGAGTAGGAAAAAAAGCAATGGACTTTCCAATTCGATGATGTTGAAGTTTGCATCGTTGGGATGCAACGAAAATATAATAAAATGTGTATATTCTAATGAACACAAAAAATCCGACTGGTTATGAAATGTTATTATAACCGATTAATCGTCATAATAATTTAAGAATAGTTAGAATTTTTTTTTTAACTTTTCATTGCATTCCAACGGTGCAAACATCATCCAATTGGATGGAATTAATTATTGCGTTTCGGAAACCGTTAACTGAAACCGAGAAGCCATAAAAAATGTAAAAAAATAAAATAAAGACGAGAAAAACGTACAACAAAAAATACTTGAAGTCCTACAATCTCTACTTTCTCATTTTCCTAACCCTACAACTGATGTACGGGGGTATTTATTTGTTCTTGATATTCGCTGGCCTATTTTCCTTCGCGCATTTTATATTTTATATTTTACTACCATTGTGCTGCTATCGAGTTTTATAATAAGGCACGTGACGGAAAACTGCGCGACGAGTTGGAACAAAAAGCATCGGCTTTAAACGTTGTGTGGCACGCAGACACTCGCAAAAGTCACGTACGCAACGAATCTCCCGTTCGATTCCATTCAGTCGATAAAAAAAGATAAAAAACGTTTTTTCATATAACTTGTTAACGAATTCCTATTTAACACTCATGAATTTTCGGTGCTCGTAATAATCTGACTGCGCATCGATAACACGAAAAATGTATGCGTGCCATAATTAATCCTGCAGAACTGTTATGCGATACTGCGGCTATGTATAAACCGTAAATGCGTTAAACAATGTCGATTTGGCCAATACACGGCCAGTGGTCAACCACTTGAAACCTGACACCCAGATTTAATGGTCTGATTATCCAAATATGAGGTAATACATGCAAACCACCGTGTTCTAATAATTTCAGGCGCAATATTAAATATAAACGACCGAAATAATTTTCGGGATGTATTAACTACTTCATGACATGACTCTTTCTTTTAAGTCTATTTCAGTTTTCGAGAAACGCAGATTACGTGTCTCGTATTTTTTTCAAGTGCATAATGTATTATTACGACAGTGGGTCATTGAATATTCGACGTTTATAAAAAGGCACGTAACGTTTATTAATAATCTCGCGGTACGTCAGATTGTTTACACGTCAGTCGGATTAGTTGGATCCAGAATTGTAAATCCCCAAATATTCATGAGATATGGTCAACAGTACAATTTTTTCGTAATGATGATTTCACAATAATAATAACTAGGGATAATGAAAAAGAGTGTAAACATTTGAATAGCTGAAAAAAGTATAGATTTTCGCTTTAATATTAAAAGAAATTATAGAAAAAATGAAAAAAATGAATTGCATTCAGAAAGTAATACATCCATGACTTCTTCCATTTTTTCCACTGTTTCTTCTGATATCAAAGCGAAAATTAGACATTTTTTCTGCTATTCAAATGTTTACACTCCATTTTTCAATCACTACATATTATTATTATAAAATCATCATTACAAAAAAAAATGTACTGTAACCTATGTCTCATGAATTTTTGGGGATTTACAACTCTGGTTGGATCAGATATCAAAAGATCAAAGAAAAAAGTGTCCATGTTGACACGGAATGCATCGTACATAAGTGACTATAGAACGTGACTTGCTATGCGAATCGCGATCTGATGCATTTTTTCGTCACGTCTGACGTTAGGCTGTTAGGATGTTATCGTTTGGTATCTCGAAAACAAAGTTAACAATTTTTTTTCCGTCGATGCAGGCAGCGTCGATAAAACGTGCTGTCCCATAAATTTCGTGAAACTGACGTGAATTTGACTTAGCCTACGAAGAGCGTAGGCGCCACAGCCAACAACGATGCAACGCGCTATACTGTTCTTCATGAAAACGTTCGTGCGCACCTTCGTCCGCCTGCTTCGTCTCCTTTTCTTGCGTCATTCGTCTTTCGCTCCTCTCCGCACATCATTCTCGTTTCGTCCGCGTTTTCTTCCCCTGCGCCTGTGGCTCGCTCATCGCTCGGCAGGCGTTTGAGGAATCTCATTATAAAAGTTGACCGTAAAACCGGTTTGCATCTTCCGCCGGCCATTTGGCCTATCGGCGATCCCGTAGGTGCGAGAGGAGTTTGCAACCGATTTGTCGGCGAACTGCAGCAGCGCAGGAGCCGACGTTGCTTTCCTACTGAACCGAACTGATGAACGATTCGAGCCGAAAGCCTCGCTTTTTTCTTTTTAACTTAAAAAAATAATAACCTGGAAAAAATAGGGGCATTCGGAGTAAAATCGGAAAGTTCGCATATTCGCATAAAAAATTTAATAAAAAAGGTTCACGGCTAAAATTCATATTTTTTTTTTTTTTTTTTTTTTTTTTTTATTTATTTATTTCCGTTTCCGAGGTACACCCGTGAGGGTTTTACCTTGCTCCCCCCCCTAGTTTTTCCCCTCCTATCACTCCCTACCCGCACTTAGCTAAGCTAACCTAACTTCCGTGCGTCCGCAGCCGGCTTAGCTACACTGTACCGCATTTGCCGAGGGCACGGGGAAACTGCGGAAAACCCGTGCCGGTACAGACGGCATTATATATTTCTGATTCTCCAGTGTATACACGAAAGAAACACATGCTTCTTAAGTGCAGACACCAAAGTTTCTGAAAAATGCCTCCCGCTCACTGTTTGATGCGCCAGTCGATGCACGGCTAAGCGGTCACCCATCCAAGTTACGGCCGCAATCAATGCTGCTTAACTCGTGGGACCGCCGAAGCCGCACTCCGAACGCACACCCATCAGTGTCGGTGCTAAAATTCATAATTTTTGGCCTTAAATACGATGTGAGTTGTATTATTATTATCATAATGTATTACTATCATTTTATCAAAAATATTCATAAGCAGACAACTCTAAAAAAATAATAACCTGGAAAAAATAGGGATAGGAGTAAAATCGGAAAATTTGCATATTCGCACCATTTTTTATTTTTCCACATAATAATATAGTTATTCCATAGTTTAAAGATTAATTAATTGCTTTTTGGAAACTCGAAGCTACGAGCTTAACGTTGATTACGGTATTTTTAATAATAAAAAAATGTTGATAAAAAATGTAGCAAAAAAAACTTTGCTTGCCCGACGGATAAATGCATGAACCTAGCGCTGTGCTGGACTGTCGGAGCACTGGAACCAATACCGTAGGGGCGACCGGTCAACACTAACTCGGTCAGCCTATAAAAACCTGTAATATGCAACTACGATCGGTTTCCGCTAATTGCTCTTAATTATTACGTTTCGGAAATACCTGGTACACGTTATTCACAACATACGCGAGAAGCCGTAAAATATCAACACGAATGAAGTCAAGAGAACTGCAGCAGCGCAGGAGCCAACGTTACTTTCCTACTGAACCGAACTGACGAACGATCCGAGCCGAAAGCCTCGCTTTTATTTTTATAGAAAATAAACTTCGCGACAGGACGATGAATCAACGACGAGTTGCCATAAACGTGAAGGTGGCCATGAAAAAAGATTCTCTCCTCCTACGCGCGATCGCCAAACCCTTCGTCGTGTCCTCGTCGCTCGACCGAGAATGGCAAGGACCAGTTGGTCATCCACAGGGAGTTTCAGGTCAAGTGGACGCAGCAGCCACTTCCTTTGTGCAATAATTGATTAATTTTGGGGTCTCGAGCTGTTTACTGCTGCAAATGTTTGGGAATTTGCATTAGCGGATATTTGATGAGTAAACTGTTGCGATAAATTGAATACGCAAGTATTCAATACGCACGTCCAATTTAGCTTTGCTTCTAAATATAGTACTATTTCTAATCTACTACAATTTAGCTTTAATTCTGAATAATAAAATTTAATTCAGTTTCAATTCTAAATATATTCTATGTTCTAATCCAATCTAAATTAGCTTTTATTCTAAAACACCTATTTTGTAATTTTTAGATCAAAACACATTAATTTCAGATTAAATTGTTTACATCAGTTATGACAGAATCTTAAAGTATATTTTTTATCACTGTGGGAAAGCATAAAAAAGTCCGCAGTGTTTCACTATTTCTGTAAATATTTTTCATCCATTCGGAATTCCAATAGCTTTTGTTTTTACACTTCCCTTAGGATCCTTTCAGTAATCTTCGGATTGAAATCTGAGACAAAACAGTTTCATCTACTAGCAAAATGCTCGATGGGTGGCGGAGGAGCCGAAAATGCTGGATATAATTCGTTTTTGTTGTCGACGGTTCTTATCGGTCAGAAGCACTTTGGCGCTATGATTGACTGTGCGAGAGAGACGACGGCGACGCAGCGCCATTAATTTCCCATCGACTTACGTCGACGAGCAAGCAGTTTCCATTATTAGATTCCAGAGCTGACGCAGTGTGCACTTTCCGATAATTGGTCGCGTAGCGCAGTAGTGAACGCAGCAGTATCATAGAGAAAGAGAGGGAGAGAGGGAAAGAGGGGGAGAGATGGAGAGAAGGAGATACGGTGATAGAGGGAGATAGGGGGATATCACAGCTATCTATCTCTCCTTCGATCCGTCGCCCCGAGCTCTGAATGCACTTAACCCTGAAACGCACAAGTGGGGCTTTCGGGGGCTCAGTTAGCGCTGCAAAGTAAATGGAACAATTACAGCTTGCGACCATTTTCGAGGGATAAATGCCTGGATTTCAGCTGCCAGGCTGGTGCTTCGTCAAAGGAATTGCAAACGAAAATCCGTGCTGGAATATTGCAGTCATTCGGTCGTAGACTCACATAAAAATTACTTGAAATTTGAAGTACATGTACTGGAAGTTTTTATTCATAAACTGGTATACTAAATTTACTGTACAAGTGCGAGGTCCAATTTATTTTCGGTACAATAATTTTTATAATTTGCTTTAATTTTACTGTAAAAGTATTTCCATTTTTCAAATTTACTCATATTTCGTTGCAAAGGTACCTTAATGTAATATTACAATTGTACATCAAATTTAATTGACGAGTTTATGGATAAAAATGTCCAGTCTTCTCTGACCGTGTATGCAATGTTGTCATACACAGGGAGAAAAAGTTTCATTGATTCAATGAAATTTAATTGTAATTCCAACCTATGAAACATTTCTTTGAAATGAGTGGAATATTAATATACTTAAAATAATATTTTCTCTTCTTTGATTCAAAGACACCGTTTCATGGAAATAATGAAATAGTTTCATTGAATCAATGAAATGTTTCATTGAAGTCAATAGAATGCGTCTGAAATTTAATGAACACATTTTATTGAAATGAATGAAAAACATTGAATACACCTTTTTCATTGAATAAATGAAACTTTTTTTGCTGGTGTGCCTGTCAACCGCTTCACCCAAAAAAAATCGAACCTTGACTGCTCTTAACCCTGAAACGCACGAGAGGGGCTTTCGAGGCTCACTTAGCGCTCTGCAAAGTGAATGGAACAATTGGAGCTTGCGACCATTTTCCAGGGATAAATGCCTGGATTCCAGCTGCTGCCAGTCTGGTATTTCTTCAAATGAATTGCAACGAAAATTCGTGCTGGAATATCATCCGATCGTATGCAATGCAGTCATGCTTGACAACCGGTTCGCCCGGGAAAAAAAAATCCTTGTCTTATTCTCAAACACGGTCAATCGAATCCTATATACAGATGAGTCACAAAACACGATTTCTTGTTGCCATCCCGCGCGGCGTCGCGGTCGTCGTCGTCGACGACGCGACACGTCGAGTTACATCCGGGTAGAACGCGAGAATAACGGTGGGGGAAGCACGAAGTAGCGGGCACGTGGTTTTTTGTACAAGGTCATCGAACGAAGGTTCCTTTCTTCGCTGCACCTCCCACGCGGATCGCGTAGTTTTGTGGGCGGCAACGTCGTGCCGCATGCAAAAAGCCAGTCGGTGCCTCTTCCATGTTACGGAGAACTTCGGAAAAAAATGAAATGCGTCAGTGCCTCTTCCATGTTTCGGAGAATTTTGAAAAAAATAAAATGCGTCAGTGCCTCTTCCATGTTGCGGAGAATTTCGAAAAAAATAAAATGAGTCAGTGCTTCTTCCATGTTGCGCAGAATTTCAAAACAAATAAAATGCGTCTGTGCGCGTGACAAAAAATTTTACCGAAGAAGTCGGTGCTCGCAAAAAAGGTACCTGATTAAAAAGCCTTCGGAACAAACCGAGGTTTACATGTAACGATGTTGAAGTTTCGTTGGAATGTAACGAAAATTGAAAAAAAAAAAAAAAAAAAAAAAAAAAAATTATTCCAACGATTCTAAAAGGTTATTATAACTATCAATCGTTAAAATAACTTTTTATACCCAGCACAATCTTTTGGGTTTATAAGAATAATTCATTTTCTAATTTTCGTTGCATTCCAACGATGCAAACTTCAGCATCATTGCATGTGCCATTTCCGCTTTGTTCAAAAATATGTTTCACGTATAACATATTAAAAAATCGTACGTCCAGAACTTCTCGCTCTGCCCTCAAAGGCCTCGAGGGACCCATTCTTGCTTTAACGGAATAAAAACTTTAACTTTTTAATCCAAGTTATAATTAACAATTCCATTTAATTCTGCAAAATTCTTTCGGCCCTCGAAACACTCCTGCGGCTGTCCAGCGGCTGCTGTGGAATCGGCAACATCGCCGAGCGGAGAGAAACGTTCCCTCGGTGCGGTTCTTGCGAACTCGGTTGTCTGTATCCAACGCACGGAGAGCCGGAGAGCTGCTGACCACTGACGTCGTCCTTACCTCACCCGGCGGCGGCGAGAGGTTCGCTCCGCCATCGAGAGTTTGTTCTTTCGTTGCTCCTGCTGCAGTTACAACCGCTACGCGGAAACTCACTTTCAATTATTTGTCACTCTCGCCTTTGGTGCCACACCTCGTGTACACCTGATGCGTTTCACCGAGTTTTGCGCCGCTTAATCGAATTATACCGCACCGCTCGTTCGCCCGGGGCCGGGGGTAGGGGGAGGAGGGACGATGTTCCTCCTTTTCCTCCGCGTCTCCTCTTCTATCCTCGTCCTCGTCGCGCAACGTTACATCCTCGAGCTTTTCCACGCGCAAACTTTTCTCATGGCGTGCGCTTACCGATATTTCCTCATCAAAACGTAGGAAACCGTACCCCTTTTGCACGCCCTGCAATATACTGCACACCGTATTACGTAGGTACGTCGCACGTACTGCACACGTCGAGGTATATTGTACGGGTTGTTCCACGTTGAATCTAAAATTATGGTTTTACCTTCCTTTAGACTTCAATCAATGTCATTAATTCATTAGTGATTGCGATTAAGAGGATACGATAGTATGATCGGAATTTCGTCATCCAATGTTAAACGTCTGTGAGTCTGTCTTATGCTCCTAACCTCATTTTTTGCTTTTTCGGTTATCCCGAACAAACGGCTTCGAGTTTTGAAAAACCAGAAGCTTAGCTGAATTCTGCCATCGTTTTTTAATTGTGTTTCGAATTCAGTTGCGATTCGATGGACCGTTTCTAGGAAAATAGCTTTTGAAATTTCGAAGCGACGGTGCGGGGCTCCTAACCTCATTTTTTGCTTTTTCGGTACGCCCGAACAAACGGCTTCAAGTTTTGAAAAGCCAGACGCTTTTGCTTTTTCGGTACGCCCGAACAAACGGCTTCAAGTTTTGAAAAGCCAGACGCTTAGCCCAATTCTGCCATCGTTTCTTACTTGTGTTCCAAATTTGGTTGCAATTCGATCCACCATTTCGAAAAAAATAGATTTTAAAATCTCGAAGTGGTGGCGCGGGGGGAAGTTCGTCTTAACACCATCACTGCCTCTTAACCCCATTTTTGAAAATTAAATGACGCGATTAGATAGTTCAGCAAATCGCCGAATAACGTGCAAAAAATAGGAGGCTGTTCCTAAACCTGTCAACTTGACATGGAATCTCCTATACACAGAGTACTCTTTAATTAACGTCACGAGTGACTGCAATTAACGCAATTTTAGAGAAAATGGAATTACGCGATTGAATAGTTCGGCAAATCGTCGCATAACGTGCAAAAAAATAGGAGGCTGTTCTCGAACCTATTCGTTTGACTCGGAATATCCTGTATACAGTATATGGTAGCCATTCTGCCGACGTTTCGCAGTGTGTCGCGAAATATGCAATAAACAACGTTACCGCGTAAAGATGCTGCGACGCTGTGTGTGCCGCACACATCTTACGCCGTGTAGATGCTAATGACGAGATGAGCGCATCTCGGGGAAAAGCCCGAGCACGTCAAACGGATACGTACAAGTGCGCGCGGCTGTATGGGCAACGCGCAGTTCCGACTGCAGCGCAATACGAGGAACTTCACGAGAAATCATGAATCGCGAAAGTTCAGAGATGTAACGAGAACTCGGTATATTAATATAGGGTTCCGAGAAGTGTGGTGGCGAAATATCGCGCCCCAGTTACGTTACATTGAAAACATCTTTAAACTCCTGAGGGCTGGGAATATTATTACGGTTTAGGTTTATCCAAGAAACCTAATAATAATAATAATATTCCGAGTCTTTGGCTTTAAAGTATACTCGAAAAAATTGCTTCAAAATATAAATTGACTTTCATGCTATTTATATTGATAGTTATATATTTATGTATTATTACGACTTCGGTTTATCCAAGAAACCTAGTAATAAAAATAATAAAAATAATAACAATAATAATATTCTTAGTCATTGGCTTTAAATTATAGTGAAAAAGATTGCTTCGAAATATTATAAGTTTTCATTTCATTCTACGATAGTTATATATTTAAATAAGCATACGAACTTTCATTGGAATACATAGAAATGGCTGGAGTGCGTCCTACGCTTCAATGGAAACTATTTTACCTTGATTCAACATTTATTCTCGGATCCAATTATGGAATAAAATATTCTCGAAATGACCATCGTTTCAAGAATCTTATTTGACGTTGGTGTGACTTACAAAAACTCGTTAAAACATAACGACACGATTGTGGTTCGTTTAAGGGGTTAAACGCACAATCGCACGTTAAGCATGTTGGAACGGTGATGCCGAGAAACTGTTATGCAACTGAATCCGAGGAGCCAAGTTCGCTTTGTCACGCGAAGAAATATCCAGGATTGGTCCTAGGGTGAGGATCAAAGCCTTTGATGGCTTTGACGTCGGTGTGCCTTCCACCTCGTCAGAGGTGTCTTCCAACTCCTCGTGCGGTTCTGCCGCGCATCTCCTGCTGATTCGAACGCTGCGGAAAAGCCCATAGAATTCTCGCTTGGTGGACCAATATTTTCACCGCGCTACACGTTATACGTTATCCGCCTCTGCAACTCGGTTCGGGCTGGCAGACTGGCTGCTTGCCTGGCTGCTTTCTTGACTGGAGGAGTGTCGAATGAGGTGGGCAGGCAAGCGTAAGGACTCACAAACGACCGCTGATATCTCGCTCCGGCGAGGTAGAATTACCATTTATCAAGAGAAACGCGTTATGGGGACATAATCGTAGGTCAAGAAAACGTCGACCTGCGATCATTAGAACCCAACGTTTCTTATTGTTGCGTCAAGCTCCACAATCATTAGAGCCCAACGTTTCTTAATGTTCCGTCGAGCTCTACACAGCGACACGTGGCTCGTAGGTGACACTTGGAGTGATTCTAATGTCAAAACATAGTGCTAATGCGGGATTGGTCCTAGGGTGATGATCAGAACCTTTGATGTTGGTGTCTTCCAACTCCTCATGATTCTGTCGCGCGTCTCCCGCTGATTCATACGCTGCGGAAAAGCCCATAGAATTCTCGCTTGGTGGACCAATATTTTCACCACGCTACACGTTATACGTTATCCGCCTCTGCAACGCGGTTGGGGCTGGCAAACTGGCTGCTTGCCTGGCTGCTTTCTTGACTGGAGGAGTGTCGAATGAGGTGGGCAGGCAAGCGTACGGACTCACAAACGACCGCTGATATCTCGCTCCGGCGAGGTAGAATGACCATTTATCAAGAGAAACGCGTTATGAGGACATAATCGTAGGTCAAGAAAATGTCGACCTGCGATCATTAGAACCCAACGTTTCTTAATGTTGCGTCAAGCTCCACAATCATTAGAGCCCAACGTTTCTTAATGTTCCGTCGAGCTCTACGCAGCGACACGTGGCTCGTAGGTGACACTTGGAGTGATTCTAATGTCAAAACATAGTGCTACTGCGGGATTGGTCCTAGGGTGATGATCAGAACCTTTGATGTTGGTGTTTTCCAACTCCTCATGATTCTGTCGCGCGTCTGCCGCTGATTCGAACGCCGCGGAAAAGCCCATAGAATTCTCGCTTGGTGGACCAATATTTTCACCACGCTACACGTTATACGTTATCCGCCTCTGCAACTCGGTTGGGGCTGGCAGACTGGCTGCTTGCCTGGCTGCTTTCTTGACTGGAGGAGTGTCGAATGAGGTGGGCAGGCAAGCGTACGGACTCACAAACGACCGCTGATATCTCGCTCCGGCGAGGTAGAATGACCATTTATCAAGAGAAACGCGTTATGGGGACATAATCGTAGGTCAAGAAAATGTCGACCCACGATCATTAGAACCCAACGTTTGTTAATGTTCCGTCAACTCGTAGGTGAGTCTTGGAACCATTCTAATGCCAAGACACATCCCTGGTAGAAAATATACAGCGTTACACTCGGCGCTAGTCAGGGCCGTGTCATCCCTGTCCCGGCCTTATCAGCCCCCGGTTTGGGCCGAATGTAACGCTACACATTTACCAGCGTATTACTCTAAGTTACGTCTGACATTTTTTTTTATTATTATTATTATTTCTTTTTATTGGAATCTAACGAATAATACGGCATTCCAGCTGATCTGGTCCAGCGCCAAAAAGATAAATGGATCCAATTACGTAGTGCAATTTGTTTGTGATTCATATCTCGACGAAATTTCCTCCGGATTGCGTTTCCAAATCTTTCGTTGCGCAATAAAACTGACCGACATTGCAGGCGTTGCGCTCAAGGTATTTGGAACACCGGAGGAGAATACGGCAAAGGAAATATAGGAACAGGGGCACGATCGAGAATATGCTTGACGATAAGGTATAAAATGATCGTGTGTCAGCTGTATGTAACTCGATACAACAGCGAATCGCGACTCACGGTTTCGCTTTCTAAATATTGCACAATCGTATAGTATAACGACGGTGCGGTCCGCCTGTATAATACATCGCCGGTAGCGCGTCCAGTCGCGGTCACAATCTCGCGTGCCATATAAATGCAGCATAGGGACTGTGCCAGATGTTAACGACGTATCGCCTATTGATCAATGTGCATGCGAAACAGAACTTACGCCCGAGCTGCGAATCTGCTGAAATTAAATAACAAAACGCGAGCACCATTTTGCTTTCGTTCGCCGGATGTTTATCGGCGCAAGCTGCGACCCGAATACCAGGTGGCATATCGCAAATGGTTCTTAGGGGCATCGATTACGCCGAATGAATCGAACTGGTTTCCGGTTGTATAGCCACGTACACCGTGTCTAATGGATGGCTCTATTAAATGCACTTTACGCAGCTAAGCTACAGTCCTACGCCGGAAAGCTCGAAGTGGTCCACCGGCCGATTGGCAGTGATGCCACAAGGCAAGACAAGACAAGATCCCTCTTTTAAAAAGTTCATAGAAAAGCATTGTTACCAGTTTATTCGTGTTGTGATTAGCCGAGACTCTCAGACCGTGTCCAAGTTCATTTGTCCTTGATAACTTTGACAGTTCTGTTAAATATCGTATTTTTTTAAATCCACTAAAAAAAGGTTGATACCAGTGTTTTCAGGGGTAGAATATGCGACTTGAGAACGATGGTATAGGTTAGAAGTCGATATTTTGAAAAAATAAATTTCGTGACCCCGATTTGGGCGGTTTTCGGCCCGGTGGCCAGATCTACGATTTCTGACAAACTGTTCGACCAACATTTTTTTTTTTCAAAATCAACTAAAAAAGGGTTGTAACCAGTGTTTTCAGGGGTAGAATATGTGACTTGAGAACGATGGTATAGGTTAAAAGTCGATATTTTGAAAAAATAAATTTCGTGACCCCGATTTGGGCGGTGGTTGTCCGGGCGGCCAGATCTAGGATTTCTGACAAACAAAACGTCAAATTTATTCATCTTTTTCAAAATCAACTAAAAAGGGGTTTTTCAGACAAGACAGATGGCAACCATTGCCATAGCAATGACAGAATCACCCCGGACAAAATCTCCCCAGCACCGTCAATCACATCAATGCCCATGCGAAACAGAACTCTCGCCCAACGCACCATATTCTGCTGAAATAAAAGTAACAAAACCGAGAACCATTTTGCTTTCGTTCGCCGGACGTTTATCGGCAAGTTTGCGACCCGAATACCAGGTGGCATGGCAAACGGTTCTTAGGGGCATCGATTACGCCGAATGAATCGAACTGGTTTCCGGTCGCATTGCCACGTACACCGTGTCTAATGCATGGCCCTATTAAGTGCACCTCACGCTGCTAAGCTACAGTCCTACGGCGGAAAGCTCGGAGGGGTCCACACCGGCCAATTGCCATTTGTCCCGGGGCAGCGTCGGCGCGGCTCTCCCCCAACGGCGCACCTAAGGCTGCGCCGCAAATTAACCGAATTATCTTTATTGCATTGCATGTACCGCAAGTACAAGAGAGCCCCAGAACTCGCGATATTACAGCTCTAATTCTATTCAGGAAGCTCGGTCGCTTGCTGGCTCCGCTCTCGGTTGCCGCGCGCACCGCGTAGCACCACGTAGCACCGCATAGTACGTGCAGCAGCTACAGGGAGCTCGCCTCTTACCTTTCGTGCCAGCGTTGTGTTCTAACGCCATTTGCCGATTGTTCATGCGGTAACATAACTCGCGAGACATTAGGCAGGGGGTGGTTCACCGATTTTCGGCAAAGGAGGGTGCGTCGAGTTCTTTGTTCCAAGATTCTACAGTCGAATCGCGCTTTTCCTTTATGTCTTCACTCAGGCTTTGAAGTTCATAGTCATGTCGGATGTTGTGGCTAAAATGTATCGGCTGATTGATTGTTCTAACGCCATTTGCCGATTGTTCATGCGGTAATATAACTCGCGAGACATTAGGCAGGAGGTGGTTCACCGATTTTCGGCAAAGAAGGGTGCGTCGAGTTCTTTGTTCCAAGATTCCAGAAGTACAGTCGAAACGCGCGATTTTCTTCACTCATGCGCCAAAGTATCGTAGTCATTTGGAATTGTAGGTTGGAATGTTTCAAGACTGCTTTGCATCCAATAATAACAATAAGCTAAAATATATAAGCATAATAATAATAATAATAATAATAATAATAATAATAATAATAATAATAATAATAATATTAATAATAATAAGCTTCTCGGTATCAGATGTGAGAAAAGTACTGATGATAATAATAAATCGGAAGTTCGCCGATTTTTGATAAAGAAGGGTGCGTCGAGTTCTTTGTTCCAAGATTCTGCAGTCGAATCGCGCATTTCCCTTATTTCTTCGCTCAGGCCTTTAAAAATCATAGTCATGTCGGATGATGTGGCTGAAATGTATCGGTTGATTGATCGAAATTTATATTTCAAGATGATTTAGCATGCAATAAGCTTACCATAAGAAAAAATGTATTCACTGCTCTGGTGATATCCGTAGTGAATAAATTTCTTCTTCTAGCTGTAAATGCAAATATGCGTAAAAATCGTACATAACAATTTTTCATACCGACTGGGCACGGCGTGGATGTTTTACACGCTCTTAAGAGCATGCGAATCCCTTCCCCAACGCCCATCCCAGTGTCAATGGGTATTAAAAACTGAAATGAACTTTGAGGTCCAGTAAATGAATTTCTTTTTTAGCTGTAAATGCAAATATGCGTAAAACCGTTCATTACAGTTTTTATTATCGACTGTGGTATTTCATGTGCCGTTAAGGCGAGTCATGGGGGAAAAGTGGGAGGGCCTTCTCCATGTTTTCCAAGCGAGATGGCCAGATCCCAGTCAGGACGTGTAGGGTAGACGTTCCGTTTTCGGCCACTTTAGGACCGATTGTGGCCCTCACATTTAAAGGAATAAAACAACACATTAAATGGTATAAAAAAACATCGAGTAGATCAATCTGTGAATTTATATGAATTTGTTCCAAACGTCAACACGTTTTTATGGGGGAAAACAATTTCAAGAATAAATTAATTAAAATAGGCGCAATCTTCTGCGGAAAATTCATCTAAAACAATTCGTCTAAGACAATTCGTCTACGATACAATTTGTCTAAGATACAATTGATCTAAAGCACTATTCGTCTAATAGCAATTCGTCCAATAACAATTTAAAATTTGAAGAAAATCTTCTGCTAAAATAGACAACATCGACTAATGATTTCCGCTATAGTTGTGAAATACGAATTATTATTGGGTGAAATGTCTTTTAGACGATTTGTTATAAGACGAATCGTTATTAGACGAATTGTTTTAGACGAATTGTTATTAGGCACATTAGACGAATTGTGCTTTAGTCGAATTGTGTTTTAGACGAATTCATTTAGACAAATTGTTTTAGACGAATTTTCCGCAAATCAGGCACAATAAGTATAGTGGCTACTAATGGTACATCTACCCTAGGTGAGGTTCGACTGTACCAAGATCCCACAAGTGGACCGAGCCCACCGAGTATACCGCGCACCGAGAGGAAAAGTTTATCTCGTGCGGCCCACTCTGTTCCGCTTTGCGCCCGTACATAAGGCAGTAAACTGCACGTATGCATGCTCACGCGGCGGTGGCTACACGTCGGTGTGCGCGCGGGGGGCGGCGATGGTATTTCGAACGACCATCAGGGGCACTCAACTGTCGCGCTTGGATAATGGATGAGACTCGGAAATGTCTCTCGCAGCGGAATTCAATGCGCCTGGTTACGGCGTAACAGGCCTCTCCGCGCGCGCGCTCTCGTTTCATCGCTATAACAGAAACGAACTCATGTGTCTCGTTAAACCTGTCATTCATTGTTACTCTCGCGTTTGATAACAAGTTCAAACTCTGAGGAACTCCGGCGATATCCGACGCGCCGTCGGAGGAAAAAAATCAATACCTTCCGTGTAAACCCAAAGTTTATGTGTGACAGGGTAATGGATATGGAGCATGAATAGGAAACGGATTTCGGTGGGTCCGTATTTGGTTTCGTGCGAATTAGGCGCGACCACGTGATCACCTGTATTTCCCGTGATGCTTGAACCGCAGCGTCGAGGCGACGATTCGTAATGGCTACTGTCAATAGGGGCGAACGCGTGGACGCTCTTGGTGAATTTGATTGGGGGGAACTACTAACTGTATTTGCGAAAAATGTTCATTTGGTTGACGACCATTTGAGAACTATCATTGACATGTTTCGATACTACCTTTCATACACCGAGAGAAAAAGTTTCATTGAAATCCAAAACTATGAACCATTTCTATGAAATAAATAAAATAATATACTTAAGATAATATAATTTTTTCATTGAATTAATGAAAACGTCTCCTTGATTGTGGTGATTAATTAAATGTTTCTTTGACGTCAATGAAATATCTCTTGGAAATTCAAAGAAAACATTTCCTTGGAATCAATGAAGAAAATTCAATACACCTATTTCATAGAATCAATGACATTTTTTTCTCGGTGCACTATCTATTCTGTATGCCCTGATAACACCGGATGGAAAGTCATGTGTAGTTTTCATATAGGAATAGGGAGCATGAATAGGAAACGGATTTCGACGGCTCGTATTTGGTTTCGTGCGAATTAGGCGCGACCACGTGATCACCTGTATTTCCCGTGATGCTTGAACCGCAGCGTCGAGGCGACGATTCGTAATGGCTACTGTCAATAGGGGCGAACGCGTGAACGCGTGAACGCTCTTGGTGAACTTGATTGCGGGAACTACTCACTTTATTTGCGGAAAATGTCCAGCTGGTTGACGACCATTTGGGAACTATCATTGACCCCTCTCGATTCGACCTTCCATACCGCCTATTCCATATGTGCTTTGATGGTTGGAATCCCTACAGACTGACTGGTACATAGTTGCTAAATGGACAGCTTGTCCTTCATTTTTACCAAAACGGCTGCAAGCAAATTCATGTTCACTCTGATCACTTTGTTCCACGTAAAACGGCTTAAAACTTAGAACGTAAAAAGCTTAGAACTTAGAAGATTTATTTGCGATAGATGTTCAGTTCGTTGACGACCATTTTTTAGGACCTTCCGTATCCTGTATTACGTACTCTGATAACAGTGTATGGAAGGTCATGTGTAGTTCTTATATAGGACTCTAAAAGTTCGATTTTAAATGGTCAGTCTAACTTTTACAGCCGCAATGCTAAAATTAGCTGCCAATAACGAATGCTTTTTTGGACATCATAAGCGTGAAAATGAAAATCTACGTAGTGGACATTGGTATACCAAATGCTCACAAATAAAGGTGTTATCAGGGATATGTTTTGATGGTAGAAATCTCAACTGACACTGACTACATGATTGCTGAATGGCGCCTCCTGTCTTGTCCTTCTTATTTATTTTTACCAAAACAGCTGCGCACAAATTCATGTTCACTCTGCCCACTTTGTTTCACGTAA
Source organism: Itoplectis maculator (assembly GCA_964034905.1). NCBI lineage: Eukaryota > Metazoa > Arthropoda > Insecta > Hymenoptera > Ichneumonidae > Itoplectis > Itoplectis maculator. Next base: position 4,931,720 of record OZ035859.1, read on the forward strand.
ACGGTGGCGAAGAACTTAAAAGCCTCCATGCCAAGTCGCGCGGCATTGTGACGTCAAAAAGTTTTTTCCCAAACACTTGTGGAGTGTCTTCGGCCATCTGGTGCTCCCCAGCAGCAAGGAGCGGATGTCCTCTCTCCTGCTTCACCCGTACACATCCCTTTCCACCGTCTTGTCAGAATTTTTATTTTGCAACAACCCGCGCGTTGTATATTCCGTTGGGAACAGATTCGCCCGCCTTAGCTATTCCGCATTTTCGCAACTTTCGTGATGGATTCGTCCGACGAAAGATACCGGCCTCAACGGTCTTTCGTGGTGGCTTCCCAAGTTTCGCTAAAGTCTCCTGATGGCTTCGCCGCCGCCGCCGCTGAACTCCCGGTGCGCCCGCTGCATCGAGACTGAAAAACTTCCGAATCCTTAAGGGATTGGGAGGGAAGACAGAAGGGGCGGCGTTTCGGGCGCGTCAGGGCTAAATTCCAAACAAGCTTCAGGCGCATCCCCAGGGTGCAATTTTACGTCCCTCTACTGAGTTATAAATCTTACCAATTTTTCGGTCAAGATCTTCTTGGGGATCAACAAAACTCTGCGCACGTTGGGAAATAAGAATGTCGTTTTATAGACTAGGTTGACAAAGTGATGTTTATCGTCGTTGAATAATTACAAATGTCGTTACGACGAAATTGTGCAAATATGACTTTGCAATAATTAGAGCTCTAGGGATTTACATGTGATTTTACTAAATATACAATGAAATATTTTGATTATAAATGGAAATGTACTTTGGCTGCATATCAGAAAACGCGGCGTTGATGATAATAAATTTCAATCAGCATTCCTATGAAATATTTAAAAACCCATATTTGTAAAAACGCGAACGAACAAAATACCAATAACTTTAGACTGAACACGACAAAAATATAAATATCTGGAAAATAATTCTGTTCGTTCCAGTAAATCAGTAATTATCAGCAATCCCGATTATCAGTGTGCTCAATAAAAATCCGAAAAATGTCCATTTCTTAAATTCCTTGATTCGAATCATTTCATTCCATTCATCCATTTCATTTCATTTTTCTCTGTTCTGTTCCCAATGTTCCAACAGTAATAGATAGTCCAGTTCGATAGAACCTTCGGACAACGCTGAAGCAAAAATCCTCGCGCGTTTCACTTTGACGAAAAAAAATCCATCGTTATCGTTGGTCGTTTCCATGGCAGAGCGCGTACAATCGAAGGCACCGAGGGATTCGGGGCAGGTTCGTGTGTGGCGTTTCCTCAAAATCGCGGCGTGCTCGCCAGGTGTTTCGAGTCCAGCAGCAGTTACGCGTCCGAGCGAGCAGGAACGTGCAGGGGGGAAGGGGGGCGGGCCCCACCGGCGTAAAAAAGGGGGTGCAGTTCGTCGACCCTTCGCGTTGCTGCCGCGTGAGTCAGTCCAGCGATTAAGTATGCGCGTGTGGTACCCTCTATCTTCCGTTCCCGCAGCCCCCCTCCCCTCCCCCTCGCCCACCCACCGGAAAATGTCATAAAACACGTTATTTAATGGCTCGACCCTTTGGCGACCTCGTTGCCCCAACAATTCGTGACTTTCGAGAGGCTCCTTCCTCCCGGCTGACACGAGTGTAATCTTGTCCGTCATTAGTCCGTGCATGTAACTTTCATTTTTTCACTCGCGACAAATGCAACCAGCATAAATTAAGAGGATACGATACTTCGCTCGGAAATTCGTTGCCCAATGTTAAACGCCTATAAGTCTGTCTTTCTGGCTCCTAACCTCACTTTTTGGTTTTTCCAAAAATTAAGAGGATAAAAATAAACAAGAAAGGTTTTTATAAATTAAGAGGATATGATACTTCGCTCGCAACTTCGTCGCCCAATGTTAAACGTCTATAAGGCCGTCTCTCTCACTCCTAACCTCACTTTTCAGTTTTTCGGTTCTCCCTATCAAACGGCTATACAAGTTTCGAGGAGCCAGAAGCTTAGCCTAATTCTGCCATCATTTCCTACTTGTGTTCCAAATTTGGTTGCGATTCGATGCACCGTTTCGAAGAAAATCGCTTTTAAAATCGCGATGCGGGGGCGCGGGTTCCTAACCTCACTTTTTGGTTTTTCGATTCTCCCAAAAAAATGGCTTCATGTATCGAGGAGCCAGAAGCTTATCCCAATTCTGCAGTATTTCCGCACATTCTCTCAAAATCTGAGTCCTATCTGTCAAGGACTTTAGGAGAAAATAGCTTTCAAAAATTCGAAGCAGGGGCATGGGAGTACCACTGCTTCTTAAAACCAACGCATAAATTAAAACCAACGTTCGCCATTTTTGGTTCGAACCAATAGCACTTTACTCGTGTCTACGGAAGCTCCAGGTGGAAGGGGGGAGGGGGACCAAGCGTGCTTCGTGCCGTTCGTGTCATCCCCCCCCCCCCATGGCCCCAGGGGGACCCTCCCATCGTCATTAAAGTATAAAACAGTCGCAAGAACATAATATTAAACTGCGCGGGCTGTGATGAGGTCAACGTTGAAAATAAGAGACACACCGCGCGCGCCGCCATCCACGTCTGAATGCCGGATTTATGAAGTTATTACGAGTACGCGGGGAATTCAGAGCTCGGCGGCGCGCATTCTCCCGTCGTGAATTTCGCCGTGGCCCCCGGAATTGCAACTGGAGTTTCATTTCGGTCTCGACGGCACACAGAATAGTTCACCGGTTCGCTTCCTCGCGTTCACCGCGAGCAAGTTATAGGGGGGGTGGAGCGGGGGGAGGGTTGAACAAAGAAGAGCGCTGGGGGGGGGGGGAGGGGGGCAGCGCGGACCACAGCAACCCCCTCCCCCCCGCGTTCTCGTTTGCGCCAGGACGCCGTCGCCACCGCTGCAGCCAGATAGCTTATTATCATAGTTTCGGAAAACGAGGGGCAGGGGGCTCCGACTCCGCGAGCCGGGGTTATTATTCGATTGTTCGGCTCCCATTATGTTCGGTTTATTGTCCGTCAAAAGAATTTGCCATTCCAGTTATCCGCGAGGAGCAGACATTCCTAGGGGGCACGGAGGACCGCCCCCCCCCTCCCCCCCTCCCTCGCCCCACCCTCCTCTCCTACCCTTGGAATGCCGGGATAAATTAATTGTCGCGCATTGTTGACGCCTTCATCTCGAGTCAGCGAACAATTCGGGCTTAATGGCGCGAGATAAAGATTGAATAACTCGATGGAAATGTCGGCAGCTGTTGCTGTGTCTTCGCTGTTTCTCCGACACTGGACTCTTTGTAGGTTGAGACAGTTATAAGAGAGCTGGAGCTTTGGACCAGTGAGGGGAAACTTATCTGGATTTTCTCAGCTATTCAGATTCAAATGATGTGAGATATTTCGTGTCATTTTTGTGATGATCGAAGGACCGAAGTTACGTGTCAATTTGAAAGGTTTGATGAATGTGTTTATGAAAGTATTGCTGGAACTTGTTGACAGCTGTTACCAATATGAACGAATAGTTGGCGTGTCGACGAATTTGAATCGGAATAATAATATTTGATGTTACAATATGGGAGATTTTAACACTACATAACAGCTCAAGAAGAAAGCTCAGAAATGTTCATTCATCAAAGTTCATTCTTCAAGGTGGCTTATCATATTTGAACCGGACCTAAGGGAATATGTAGTAACGTAAGTTCTTGCTGGAACTTGTTGACGGCTATTACCAATATGAACGTATAATAGGTTTTAACATTATTCAACAGCTCAAGAAGGGAACTCAAAAATGTTGATTCATTAATTCTGCTTATTCAATCTGATCAGGACTCAAGTGAATCTGTAGCAATGTTACAGGTGCACGTACCGATAGCACTATGCATTCCCAAATACGAGCTTTTGTTACGTCATCAACGTAAGGTACAGTAGATCATAGAGTACAGGAAAAAGACCTGGATGAAACTGGATCAGAATGACAATACTTGATGATACAATATGATAGGTTCAAACATTATTTAACAGCTTAAGAAAGAAGTTCTGAAATGTTGAATCATTAAGGCAGCTTATTCTGTGATGAACCTGGATCAGATTGATAATACTAGATGATAATACAATATGAAAGGTTTGAACATAATTTAACAGCTCAAGAAGGAAGCTTAGACATGTTGAATCACCAATGCTGTTCATCCTATCTGAACCGGACCGAAGTTAATCTGTAGCAACGTTACAGGTGCAACAATATTACACTGCCTTCCCAAATGCGAGCTTTTGTTACGCAACCAGCGTAGGGACAAAGTAGGCCATAGGGTATAGGGGGAAAGACCTGAATGATGCGCTCGGATGAATAAGGAGGGTAAGTGCACTCATGCTGTTCTTCCATTCGCGTCCTCAATCGTTGATGTTACAACCAGCTGTATCTAAGTTCGAGTGGCTGCCGAGGAAACTTCGCTGTTGCGAGTCGAGGCGTCGTTCGCAGAGAACGGCAACAGCCTCCTCGAATAATCCCATTTCAGCGTTTCTCGAACGGATACGTATTCCACGTGTCATTATTCTCCAGGGCATTTCGACTATTGCGATCATTCGTTACATCGTAGCGCATGAAATATTCAAACTGTATTTCGCGAAAACGCCTCATACGACTAAATTGATTTATTCATAACTTTGCGATATATATAGCAGGATTGCTATGAAGGACCGAGGCGAATAAAAGGATCGTGGAGAAAAATTACCCTGGAAGAATTTGTGGAGCGATTCGCAACAATTGCAGAAAGTGCATCCACAGCAACATAAAATATGACCAAGAAAATGTGGCATCTTTTTCAGATTACGGTGTTTTCGTCCGAGTTTTAATTACAAAACTCGGGTAGCAATTCGAAAGAGCAGGAGAATTAAGGACCAAGCGTTTCTGAAACTTGGGAGCAACTGTAATGTCGTATTTATAAACTTCTTGAAGTACATGGTAATTAATATAATACCTTAATGTAGTTTAATTAATGTAACACATAGCATTGGAACACTAAAAGGTACCTTTATTTTTTTACCAAGACGATTTCTGCTGTGTAACGAATCTCATTTTATTTTAAATTCATGAGAAACGGTCCAATGTCATCGTTTTATTTGTGCTGTGTTCAATTCTCCTTGGAACTTTGACACTTCCATCAAATATCGTTTTTTTTTAAATCAACTCAAAAAGGCCCGAAAAGAAAAAAATTTACGCAGTTTTTGGTCCCAATTCCAAAAAATGCCCAACAAGTTCAGTTTGGTGTCTAATTAAAAATAATCGTTAAAAAAAAACCAATGAGCTCTGTTGACTCAGGACTCACTTTCATTTGCATCCAATAAGAAATAATTGTTAAGCGTTCTTCGTTTAATTAACGCTATAACGTACACCGAGCAATTTGATAAAAAGCTTTTGGACCGAGAACTCTGATACTGAACCATAAATGGTTTTGTAATTAAAAGGCCTGACGAGCTGGAATTCTTGCTGCATCGAATTCTTGATCCCATTCCAGACCCTCTGTCTCTGTCCCTCATAGAGAAACGCATATGGAAAGAGGAAGTCATTCCTTCGCCCATTTCGCATTCGATCAGAGTCGAGAGTGTTGCAGAAGTGTTGGGTAACTCGTCCGGGTTGCTCGCTGCTATTCGACTCTTCCGCCGTTGTGTACGTCCCCCTCGTGAACTTTCATCCTCTCTTCGTTATCGTCCATTTGAGTTCTCCGGCCTCGTGTGTCGTGTTGGCTGCTCACGACCCGGGGATCTCGGGACCCCTCGCATTGCGAGTCACACACACAAACACACACACATACACGCAGAACCAATAGAAACAGTGGAGCAAAGTGGATGGAGGGCTCGGCTAATAACTTTAGAGCGAAATGTCAATACGTCCGACGACTTCCCCAGCTCGACGTTCCTTCGCTTCCTCTCGGCTCTCGTTTCTCGAAAACTCGCAGAAGGAAACGCGGATACATCGACGTCATCCACATTTCTTCATCGTGGACCAGATGAACAAGACCAAACGGATCAACGTAGGGCAAAATTTTGCTCCTTATTCAGCTTCTTCTCTGCGCTCAGCGTTTGAAACCCTTGACCGAACACACGAGGAGTTATGGACTTTTTAATGTTGAATGAATCAAGGCTCGAGCAGATTCAAAGGGACAGATTAAATTAACACTTTGTATAAGCAAAAAATCGCGGAATCATTTCCAGGCACTGTTAGAACCTAATATGTCTAATAATGGCTAATAACTTTAGAGCTAAATGTTAATACGTCCGAAGACTTCCCCAGCTCGACGTTCCTTCGCTTCCTCTCGACTCTCATTCCCTGAAAACTCGCTGAAGGAAACGCGGATACATCGACGTCATCCACATTTCTTCATCGTGGACCAGATGAACAAGACCAATCGGATCAACACGAGGCCAAATTTTGCTCCTTATTCAGCTTCTCCTGTGCGCTCAGCGTTTGAAACCCTCGACCGAAACCACGAGGCGGATTTTTTAATGTTGAATAAAACGAGGCTCAAGCTGATTCAAAGAGACAGATTAAATTAACACTTTCTATAAGCAAAAAATCGTGGGACCATCTTCAGGCACTGTTAGAACCTAATATGTCTAATATGTCTAATATGCCTAATATGTCTAATAATGGCTGATAACTTTAGAGCGAAATGTCAATCCGTCGAACGACTTTCCCAACTCGACGTTCCTTCACTTCCTCTCAGCTCTCGTTTCTCGAAAACTCACTTTAGGAAACGCGGATACATCGACTCCATCGACATTTCTTCATCGTGGACCAGATGAACAAGACCAAACGGATCAACGTGGGGCAAAATTTTGCTCCTTATTCAGCTTCTCCTCTGCACCCTCGTTGAAACCCTCGACCGAGCACGCAAATCCCGGCGATTCTCCGTCTCGTCCGGTCCGCGTGCACCATAACAAATTTCCCAACTCGCTGCCGCGCGAATCCGCCAGGAGTTATGCACTTTTGATTTGGCTCCGAGCCACTCGGATGGTCGAGCCGAGACTCGAAATTCGCGAAATGGATCAAGATACGTCGGACAAACGGCGAAGCCTGCGGGGTAAAGCGGAGCTGAGAGTAGCGCCGGAAGTTCTTAAGGGAGTAGATTGACCGAGCGTTCGGGCCGATTGGTTCGCGAATGAGCCAAATGTTTCGAACTTGCGCGCGCGTAGTTTGCTCGTTGAAGGGGAAGCACCAGCATCGCTGGGACTGTCAAACACTTGTCGAGGGACAGAGAGATACAGATGCGCTTATTGCGGAGAAAGAGAGAAAGAGAGAGATGGGAAAACCTGGTGTTCCAGTTGCTGCTCGAGTTATTTATCTTATATTTCCTCCCAGCGATGTAATTTTCGTAAAAGCTATGTAGCAGGTACACCGCGCGGTTACTCAGGTTGATTCGAAAAGTTTAAGTTAAAATTGATCGATGTTTGCAAAACGCGGCACGCGATTCAATTCCGATATATTCATGCTTCGTGTTTTTGCTTTTGTTGCTTTCTCACTCCCCTCTATTTTTTTTTTGGGTATTTTCTGTTTTTTTCCGCGAAAATTTTTGGTCGTCTTTGTTTTTCGATTACTTAGGTTGATTTAAAAAGTTTAAGTTCAAATTGATCGATGCTTGCAAAACGCACAATACAATTTAATTCCTATATTCGTGCTTTCCGTTTTTCTTTCAGCTTTTATTCTTTTTCACACCCCTTAATTATTTTGTGTATTTTCTGTTTATTTTTCCGCGAAAACCTTCGGTTGTCTTTGTCTTCCGATTACTTACGTTGATTTGAAAAGTTCAAGTTCAAATTGATCGATGCTTGCAAAACGCACAATACAATTTAATTCGTGCTTTCAGTTTTCCTTTCAGCTTTTATTCTTTCTCACACCCCTTAATTATTTTGTGTATTTTCTGTTTATTTTTTCGCGAAAACTTTCGGTCGGCTTTGTCTTTCGATTACTTACGTTGATTCGAAAAGTTTACGTTCAAATTGATCGATGCTTGCAAAACGCACAATGCAATTTAATTCCGATATTCGTGCTTTCAGTTTTTCTTTCAGCTTTTATTGCTTTCTCACACCCCTCCGTTTTTTTGTGTATTTTCCGTTTATTTTTCTGCGAACATCTTCGGTACTTTCAGTGTTACGTGCAACGCGAAAACCAACGTCGTCTTTGTTGGCCGCGCTGCTGCTGCTCGCGCGTCTCGAGCAAATGCCTCGCACTCTCTCGCCCTCTTTCCGAACTTTACGTCGCTCCGTCTGTCTCCCACTCGCTCGCGCCCCTCGCTCGCTCGCTCCTTTCGAACATCTCGTGACAACCGAGACTCGCACTCGGATCGATAAAGGTTGTGGCCTCTTTATCTGCTACTCCCTCTACACCCTTAACCCAAATGCGTCCGAGCGTCGCAAGAGCGATATGAAGGCGATTCGCTCACTACGCAGGTGCACCGAAACGCAAAAGAGCCAATGACGGCTCGCGTCGAGAGATCTACACGCGATATCATTGATTGTCTATTAGCGTTGTAAGTTTTAGTGGTGAATTAAATGAGTTTAGTGGTGAATTAAATGTCTCGATTTTCAGGATAAACCATAAGGAACTTATATTTCTTAAACGTTAAGAATTTTGTCTGGAAAGGTTTTTTCCGAGGAGATTTTGTCCAGGGAAATTTCGTCCGGGGAGACTTTTGTCCGGTTTATAGGGTAGACGTACCGTTTTTGGCCACTTTAAGGCCGATTATAACCATCACATTCAAAGGAATAAAACAACACATTTAATGGCATTAAAAAAACATCGAGTAGATCAATCGGTAAATTTATATGAATTTGTTCGATACGTCAATATGTTTTTATGGGGAAAAAATAATTTCAAAAATAAATTAATGAAAATGGCCGCAATAGGTACAGTGGTAACGGTACATCTACCCTATAAGCAGAAAATCGTAAAAACATTTTTAGCTACTGCTGGAACCACTTGACTTATACTTATCTTGACATTATAATGTCTTTCTCAGCAGCGAAATGTACTTGTTCCATTGTGAGTCAAGTGTATATCAAGAATTGTGTACACTGTTAAAAATATACAGTGTCAAACGCTGCCAGTGCGGCCTTTTTCCTAGTGTTATTCATTATAGTATTAATAGCAACACTTTTTACTGTGTATAATTAACACGAACGATTTCTTTGAATTTTTTCATGTCTTTGATTCCAATTTTTAACGCCAATTTTAGATTTCTTTCGGATAAGCCTGAAGAAGGCATACGTATAAATAAATATATAAAAAAAAAGAATTATTGTGGACCAGTGATGACATGAATCAGTATTAATCAGTGACGAAATGTTTTAACACTGCTCGATATCACCGATATCTGTGTGGACCTATATTAGACACCGTCTTGGTGTAGTTTTTAACACCACATTTTTAACAGTGTAAGTAAATGTCAAAATGGTCCACCGACTGATGGTGCTTTTGGCTAGTTAAAGAAGTACACGCACATATTGGCCTACTGGCCATCGCAGCTGGAATTACATTAATGATATATGAAGAAAAAAAAAACAAGGAGGTCGATCGTTCCCTATTTTTAACGGACCTTACGGACCCTCGTCGTTACTTCGCAAAGTATAAGGTGGAGCGGTCTGTGGTAATGGAATTTATAGTGGATGGGACGCGGTGTACGGTTGGGCCATTTCGATCATAAAGTGCCCCATTTCCTCTTTCGACCAGCGTACAGCATACCGCGCGCGCTTGGTGTGCGACGCGATTGGTCCTATACGTTGCGTCGTTGCACTCGATCGGTCTTACATAAGACGACGTTGGAAAGCGGCGGACCCGACCCGAGAGGGGAGAGAGTGGAAATCGTCGTCTGCCGGAGAAGCGATAGTGCAAGAAAGGGGCACCTGCTATGCTTACTTCAAGTCGGTCCAAGTGCGTCTGCTCTGAATGCCATATAACTACTTGCCAGCATCACCTCGAGCTGTATTATCAGAAGCAATAACTTCGTGATTGATTCTCGCGACGTCATTGGAAACTTGTAATTAGTCGTTTTGTGCCCGCGGGATGCGAAATCCGGAAATCAATTCGAGGCGTTTCACTATTACGTTGCTCGATTAAGTGAGGTGATAAAACACGTTATTTTTCTACTTCACTTCTTTTTTTTTTCTTATCTTGGTTATAATTTTTGGTCGGGAAATTTCAGTCATGAATCAATCAGCAGACTACTGCTGTACTTAGGATTTTAGTGGGTTTGAATAAGTTTTGCAGCTTTTACTAACATTTTTGCTTTTTTAAAATTATTATCGAATAAGCTGTATTTATTTTAGTGAGGTTCATATTTTCGTACGTGCTTTTTTTTAATATTGGTACTTAGGATTTTAGTGAGTTTGAATAACTTTTGCAGTTTTTAATAGCATTTTTGCGTTATTTTTTATATTATTATCGAATAAGCTGCATTTATTTTAGCGAAGATCATACTTTTGTACGTGTTTTTTTAATATTAGTTATTTACGACGGAAACTCAGGACTTACGAATGCCCCCTTAGACGAGACTATCGACGAGGCTGTGGCAGTCCAAAATCCATAAACCACTAATAGCAAGTTTCAATATTTCCCTATCGGGTCACGCCGTCAACATAACCAAAGCTCAAGAAACAAGACGAATGAACCCCAGCGAAATATTTCCCTCGACCCAGCACAACACAATTTCTGCACCGCGCGACAATGCCGAAAAACGTGGCGTAATATGACATTGTTTATTCCTGACATTCCTTCGCTGTATACATTGTTCCACCCATGTTTCATGACATTCGCATGTTAAATTAAAGCTCCGTCAGGTGGCGCTGAGTTATTTTCGTAAACTCACGACATGATATATATACACACACACATACACACACATAAGAGCCGCATATTATATGGTGCAGTGAACGGAGTAAATAATGAAGAGCAGACACCCGAGAATTCAGCGCCGTCTCTCTTTTTCCTTTGTGTCACTTTTTGCTACGTCACTGCGCCTCACTTCCGAATTTCATCTCTGCTTGGTTACGGATATATAGGACAGAGAACGAAGGGGTGTGGAGAGGATGGGTGGGGGGAGGGTGGAAGGGGAGGGGGGGCTCCCCCCTCGAGGAAGAAGAGTGACGAAGCTCACACATAGCAGCAATGTTTCGTCCACACACACACACAAAGCACATACATAGAGCACACACATAGGTATATTTACCTCGGGAGTGGAGAACTGTAGGATCGGTTGAATAGAAATTCACGCTATATGCTCGCGGAGGCGCTCAACCGCGGGTCATGTGGCACGCTCTATGCCGCGCGCTTCCACTGTTTATTTCGCTTTTCCGAATGGGGCACAACAAACGGCCCTTTGTTGTTGGAAACTGCGTTGCCTCTGCCTACTACGCTCCCCCCCCTCCCCCCCCCCCTCTTCGACCTGCCCAGCCATTTTCGATCATCAGTCACGCAATAAACTGAGCTCTGAGCGTCGATGGCGTCCCCGTGGCTCCCTCGGTTTTCTGCGGCGATGGCATTGCTGCCGGGGATCGAGTGCGCGCCGAGGTGCGAAACTGAAAAATAGAATCCAAACAGGAGAGGGCGTGCAGGGCAACCGCACGATATCCAGCAATGGCACACCGCAGAAATTCCGCAAAAGCTTCGAGAATTTTTCCCCCGAAGCTTCGCGCAAATCCACGCGTGGATTTGAAAGCCCCAGCGACTCGTGGGTGTTTATTCTCGATTCCCGGAAATTTCCTTTCGCGATCGTTTGTCCTTGTCCCGTCGTTATGTACGTGACAAGGATAACGTTTGCTCTCTCGTCGTGTCAAATTTCAATTGTGATTGTCGAGATCGATGAGGACAACTTTTGGTGGAACGACAAAGCGTTTCATTTTTTTGCACTTTTGACGTGGATACTGAAAAAAAGTTCGCAGGACCTGTATATTTTTATTCGTGGAACTTGCGTTTTTTCTCTAAAAAATATCCAAGTTGTGGTAGAAATATATATTTTTTAGTATTTTATTTAGTCGATTATAGATCGATGTCAACTTTGTTGAAGAAGAACTATAATTGGCATTGGTTTCGTAGTAGAGGAAGCTTTGTGCTTGATGAATATTACGAGGAAGCAACGTGTAAGGATTCACTTTAATAACATCTATACATTTTCAAGTCCATTCGTTGATTCCCATCAAAGTTATTAATTTACTATAATTTAGTATGCTTTTATTATTTTTTATCTTTTTAGAACATTTGAGAAACTTGTGATGTATTTTTTAAAGTATTAACTCTAGAATGTATTATGTATTTATAGCGATATCGAGGTAATCGCCTGATTACAATTGAAACAGATGGAACTTGACGAATTCGTGAATGACGCAGAGCGGCGCTTCTTTTTTTTTTTAATGCAACATTTTTAGAAGATTTGAGAGACTTGTGATATTCAACTGAGATTCGCGGTGATGAAAAGTGGAACATTTCCTACAGTATTAACGCTGCATTATTTATTTATAGCGATATCCACGTAATCTCTGATTATAGCTGTGAATCAGATAGAACTTGACGAATTCGAAAATGACGGATGGCGCATTGTTTTTTTTTTATCCTTCGGTCCGCGTTACCGCTCGTTTCCTACGGACTCGCGTGTGCGTCGACCACGCGGCAATGGGCTCTCCGCACTGCCTCTCTCATATCGTCGGCGGTTCTACCGGCATGCAGGATGTCGAACGAAGAGACCTTGACAGGAGACACTGACCCGTGACTCCGTAATACAACTCGTTGCCAGGCTACGAATCTGGTTTCACGCACCGTCCTTCCACGTTGCGTCGGGGCTCGCGCACCGCTGACTACATTGCGCCTGCTACTCTCTTCGACTTTCGAGCTCGTATTTATCATCACCGTCATTATTGGATTTTCCGTGAAGTACATCAATTCCTCGAAGTTTTCCTACGTAAAGAAGATAAAAAAAATAAATGGTTGGTCGACATGTAAAGTTACAAATTTATTCAATTTGAAGAATATTCAATCTTCAATAATATATAAATAAAGTAGCCAATAAATTTCCGTTTGTTTGAATCTAAATAATAAAAAAAATGATCGAAATAGTATTCAACTCAGATAAAGATTTTAGAATAAATGGTTGGTCGACATTTAAACTTAGAAATTTATTTAATTTGAAGAATATTCAATCTTCAAGAATATATAAACCCAATACAATGTTATTGGTTCGAATCCAAATGATAAAAACATGTATCAAAATAAAATGGTATCGACACAAATAATCCTGGCAATTTCAAATAACAAAAATTGTCTGTCAGCGATTCGATAAAGCATCACAGTATCCTGAAGAAAAAACTGCTCTTGACGAATCGAGAGAGGAAAGAAGTATGTTAAGGACAGTTGATCTGTCTTCGCGATTCCCACGATCCTAACCTCCACTTTGTCTCTCTTTGTCTTCCCTAGAGCCGACGTTTTCCACCACAATAAAATGAAGCAGGTCTTCCTTTTCCTCGTTGAGAACAGGAAGACAGCTCCGAAGAAGGGTGACCCCAACTCAATTCGTCGTCATATTTCAACTTCACTTACCGCAACTTTCCCCATGTTAACTTAACCGGTCGTTGACTGTACCGTTTATTCCATACAAAACTCCCTTTCGCGCTCGTTCCACTTGCATCAACTGTAATATTAGCAATGCAAGCGTAACCCCGACGAAGAAAGTACTCTTACTTTGCTACGAACGGAGTTGCATAGTCCATTACACGCTACAATTGATCCCTGCATACAAATGCTGCATTCGCACAGATATGCTGAGCTCAGAATTCTGAGGAAATAATATAACAGGTTTGCTAAGGCGATGCTTTCATTCCCGCTGACTGCTGGTGAATTTGTATGAAGGAAGATGAAACTAGTTTTGTCCAGTGCACTTGTCCAAACTTGTTTACATTTTCTTAACACTTTAACGTTGAATCTAATCGTTTGTTTCTTTTTGTGTTTACAGGTGAGTAAATAACACTTCATCGTTCTTAAGTTCAACCATCAACATTGAGCCTTGAACGGTGGGTAAGTTTTCGACTCGTGTCGCAATAGTTAACGTATCAAATCTCATTAGACCACTGCGAAGATGTCTCATTGAGATCGAGATCTATGTAGGTAACTGAAAACCTTGACCTCTAATTTTGAAATTGGAATAACCAACGATTCGTGTCCATGTTTAATGCAAAGCTTTCATCTATTGAATATTAGGAAGTGGAAAAATCGTTGGGTTAGTTACCGACTCGAGTTGCAATAGTTAACGCATAAAATCTCATAAGACCACTTCAAGATATCTCGCTGCGATCGAGATCTCTGTGGTTAACTTAAATCCTTGACCTCTAATTTTGCAATTGGAATAACCAACGATTCGTGTCCATGTTTAATGCAAAGCTTTCATCTATTGAATATTAGGAAGTAGAAAAATCGTTGGGTAAGTCTCCGACTCGAGTCGCAATAGTTAACGCATAAAATCTCATAAGACCATTTCAAGATATCTCGCTGAGATCGAGATCTCTGTATGTAACTGAAAACCTTGATCTCTAATTTTGCAATTAGAATAACCAACTCTACGATTCGAGTCCATGTTTAATGCAAAGCTTTATACATTAAATATTATGAAGTTGAAGTAGTAGGAAGTAAAAAAAACGTTAGGTAAATTTCCGACTCGAGACGCAATTGTTAACGCATAAAATCTCATAAGACCATTTCAAGACGACTCACTGAGATCGAGATCTCTGTAGGTAACTGAAAACCTTGATCTCTAATTTTACAATTAGAATAACCAACTCCACGATTCGAGTCCATGTTTAATGCAAAGCTTTATACATTAAATATTATGAAGTTGAAGTAGTAGGAAGTAAAAAAAACGTTAGGTAAATTTCCGACTCGAGACGCAATTGTTAACGCATAAAATCTCATAAGACCATTTCAAGACGATTCACTGAGATCGAGATCTCTGTAGGTAACTGAAAACCTTGTTCTCTAATTTTGCAATTAGAATAACCAACTCCACGATTCGTGTCTATGTTTAATGCAAAGCTTTGTCCATTGAATATTATGAAGTTGAAGTAATAGGAAGTGAAAAAAAACGTTAGGTAAATTTCCGACTCGAGTCGCAATAGTTACCACATAAAATCTCATAAGAACACTTCAACAAATCTCGCTGAGATCGAGATCACTGTAGGTAACTGAAAACCTTGACCTCTAATTTTGCAATTAGAATAACTAACGCCACGATTCGTGTCCATGTTTAATGCAAAGCTTTGTCCATTGAATATTATGAAGTTAATATTATGATGAAGTATTAGGAAGTAGAAGAATCGTCAGAATCAACGAGGAGCTTCTTAACGAGAAAATACTATTAGGTTAACTGGGCCACGATGTCGTGATGGTGTGTTGCTCTATTTTTATCAAGCCCTACGCGCATATCGCCCACGCTAATTGACTGTGTGTATGGCCGGTGTGCCACTGCTTGTAAAAACGTCACTTATCCACTTGACGACGCCATTCATCGCGGCTTATCAGTAGATCAAAGACAGATATGGATATGGTAAACTTTCGGTTAACATCCTGATCCATGTTCGTGTCGAGGTCGGGATTGTCGCCGCTCTTGGCCAACTGTGGTGGTGATCTTAAGTCATATTCCAGTCAGTTAGCTCTGAACACGACATGCCAAATGATGATAATAGACTGTTGGTTGATAAGTCGTTAATCGCCCACGGAGCCTCCAATAAGTAATTGAGAGCATGAGATTTGTGCAATCCTTCGACATCGACGACCTTGCAGAGAGTTTGCAATTGACATCCATTCGAGGGTCGTAGGTCGAGGAGTGTAATCCGTGTTACTTGATCAGTAATAAATGATTGAGTTCTTTGGACATTTTTAATAGGTCTAATACGATTTACTGTCTTTGTTCTGAATTTAGTGGAGGTCAGTCAAGATTGTAACTTGCTTCATAGTTCAGTAAATCCTCACCAATTGTGTGTGTATTGAGTTACAGGAGTTAAGACACAGCTACACCTAAAAGTCGTGCCACGTTATTTCCAAGAGTTTATCTTAATATAATAGAAGAACCCTCCACATCCAATTGACGGTAATGAGGATTAAGTTGAGAATACGAAATTGGAGGCAGGTTCGACGTTGGCGCCGAAATAGAGCTTCTAATTTAATGCAGCGCAATTTGTGGAATTACTGATTTTCTGGAGGCGCAAATCCGTTATTAAGTCAGGGCTACCCATGTTTGCCTACGATAATCCCGAGCCATGTACCTGCTACGTCTGATATGCAATTTACAACACTCGCATACGCGCGCACATGCCCAGGCCCCTTCGCCCAAGTTCCGGTTGTTCGTAACACGCGGTGCCACCGAATAAGGAGATTAGTGTAATTCAAACAAGTGCTCTGGTAGAGATAATACATGTACCTACATATACGGCACTTACGACTTGGATGTAGCAAGTTTACGCAGCAACGGCTTAAAACCTGCCACATTTCGAACTTTTTGGGACAGAACCAAAGTACGACTAGGGTAGGTGTAGACAATTATGTTGAAGTTTGCATCGTTGGAAAGCAACGAAAATAAAAAAAAAATATTATAATAAACCCAAAGGATCGTAATGGGTATGAAAAGTTATTATAATGATTGATCGTCATAACAACTTTTTAGAATCGCTAGAATAATTTTTAAATCGTTAGAATTTTTTTTATCTTTTTTTTTCGTTGCATTTCAATGATGCAAACTTCAACATCATTCTAGACATGAGCGATGCGGATTCAGGTTTGAACAACTGTAAATTTAAATCATATGTTCTTTTCAACTTATAACGTTCAGAATTGTTCCCAGCATTAAAAATAGTTTTAAATGCTAGTTTTTACTTTTTCCAGGCAATTATAAACAAATTTAGGAGCTTGCAAATTGCTTCCTCATTATCTGACAGCGTTTTTTAAATGTTTACGAAGCTCTCTTTATGAGGAAGTATCTTTATCGTGGCTCTCTCATGAAGGTAGCTTTGTAAACATTTTTTTAAAGCTGTGAGATAATGAGGAAGCAATTTGCATGGTTCTACTTTACACGTTTTTTTGCGCTTTTTTGGAAAATAATTCAAATAATCATTACTTCTCCACTGGTCTGACGAAATTTCTGATTAATCAAACGCCTAAAAAATTTTTTTTTTCAATACCCACTAAAAAAGGCTTGAAACCAGTGTTATCAGAGCTGAGAACATGCGACTTGAAATAAATGGTATAGGTTAAAAGTCGATAATTAAAAATGAAAATTGTCGGAGGTTCGATTTTGACGTCTTCAGCTAATGGAATGCTTTTGTTTTCTCACGGCTCTAATACTCATCGGATGACCCGGCGGGGCAATCCTTTGTGCTTTCCATTTCTTTGAAAGCTCCTGATAGCAATCGCTGGTCGTACAGTATAAATGTTCGAGTCGAAGGTG
Source organism: Itoplectis maculator (assembly GCA_964034905.1). Classification (NCBI taxonomy): domain Eukaryota; kingdom Metazoa; phylum Arthropoda; class Insecta; order Hymenoptera; family Ichneumonidae; genus Itoplectis; species Itoplectis maculator. The sequence continues at coordinate 4,949,136 of OZ035859.1, forward strand.
CACTTTCAATTGGGTACTTCGCTCTGGTCTATACTCTGGCTGGAATAAAGAGACGACTTCGGAGGACTAGTAAGAGACGAAGGAAGAAGATTGAGCCACGGGAGCAGAGAGTGAGACTCGCTAGTCTGCGGATATAACGGGCGTCGCCTGAATATAAGCCCCGCGAACGTAATTACACGAGATGCAGGCGGAAAGTGGCACAAAAGACGAATGAGAGGAGGAGGAAAAGCGACGGAGACAGAGATAGAGATTCAGCGCATGGATTTCGATTTCGCAACGCGATAAATGCATTCGCAATTCCGGGTCTTATATGCCCGGTCTGACTCGTATAAAAGTTAGCAGGGGTGGTTTAGCAGAGGGTTAGCGAGAGATCGTGACTGACTCTCGCCAGGATCGTTCCCATTGGCCGTAAGCCCCTAAGGAGCAGCAGGGATTCCAATGGCCCGGGGGCATAAAGGACGACCCGACCCGTTTGCCCCGACGATAGTCGATGGCAGGAACTACGCTCATCATGTTGCTCGCCATTCCAGACCCTTCGCATCGCACCTGTTCCCATTACGGCGACCCTGCGACACTTTCGTCCGCGCGACGTATGCCACACGACGCCAATTTTGACGATCGGTACGACCAGCTCTGGCTGCCCTTGCCAAACATAACCGTCGAATCGCCATTATGGAATCGACTCTACGTCGCTGTTAACTGGTCGATCGATGGTCAGGAATGGCTTTTTCGTCAATGATTCTCCTATTAGAGACAGTGCTATGCCACAAACCGATAGAGTCGTGACCATAACTGATAGCTTATGGTCCTTTTGCTGAATTGCAATTGATCCTGACATAAACGTTGGGAACTCGGTTTGGTATAATAAAAAATTCTGAAACATTTACATTTTTACCACATTACAATACTCTACTAGAATTCAACACTTTACGCATGACGTCAATTTTGACGATCTATACGACCTGCTTTGGCTGCCCTTGCCAAACATAACCGTCGAATCGCCATTATGGAATCGACTCAACGTCGCTGTTAACTGGTCGATCGACGGTCAGGAATAGCTTTTTCGTCAATGTTCTCCTATTAGAGACAGTGCTATGCTACTAACCGATAGAGTCGTGACCATAACTGATAGCGTATGGTCCTTTTGCTGAATTACAATTGATCCTGACATAAACGTTGAGAACTCGGTTTGGTATAATAAAAAATTCTGAAACATTTACATTTCTACAAAATTACAATACTCTACTAGAATTCAACACTTTACGCATTACGTCAATTTTGACGATGGAATCGTCTCTAAGTCATTATTCACTGGTCGATCGATAGTCAGGAATGACTTTTTCGTAAATCTTTCTCCTATTAGAGACCGTGCTATGCCACTAACCAATAGCGTCATATCTATAACCAATAGTGAAGTGACCATAACCAATAGCGCATAGTCCTTTACCTGAATGTCAATTGATCCTGAAATATATAGACGATGAAAACTCGATTTTATATAATGAGAAATTCCGCAACATTTACATTCCTACGAAATTGCAATACTCTCTACCAGAACTCAGCACTTCTCTTAAACTCGACCATGACACATCTCTACCACAGAATATTTGTACCACATTGCATGACCGACATATTTCTGGTATACAAATGTAAAATTCCCAGTTGCTGATAAGGTCAATCTAGCTATGTCAATTTTTCTGCATTAATGACCGCATGGGATATTTACCAAAGACAAATTGATCGAACCTGTTTGCCTTTATTCACGTACAGAAATCGGCAAACACGACACAGTCGATTGCGCCTGCACCTCCGAATATTATACAACGTCTGCAGCAACCAGGGTATTTGTTTTCCCGTGTTGCGTTTATTTACTCAGAAATGGCAGGAGAGCGTCGGTTGAGTTATGATTGCTCATATACATAGAGCAGCAGCAGCAGCAGCAGCCAGCCGCGTAGCCGAGCGCAAGCTGCTGGGGTAGCCCGAAGGGTGGATGAGAGTCAAGTGGCGGATGAGAAGCGACGGCTGCACGCTCCTCCGCTTTATAGACGCTCAATTTCTTCTGGCGACATACACGAAGCGCGCTCGAGCGATCTTCTGCCGTCAGCGGGCGTCCCGTTATACACTTGTCGGTTCGCGACATTGACGCTCCGTTAGCGTCGTCTCGACTGTGTAATAGCGGTAACATCGCCGCACAATCTGTGTGTCTCAAGCAAAATACGCTTATCGTCACTCGCCACCAGTGACGCTTTCGGACAATAAACCGATCTTTTGACGACCTTGACTCTTATCAATATGCATGGTCGGTATCGATTTATTCAGCGAAAACCAAGACAACCGGGAAACCCCATTGGCCGTTTGGACGGACGATAAATAAATACCTGTTTGCATAACTGCATATTTTTCTATAAACTGGCTATTCAATGAGGATACCGGCCAACCTCTGAATTCCTTATCCGACTGTAGGTACGCATGACTAGCGAGCGTACGGGTCTCCCACTGGGCTCGTTTTGACTTCCGACATCCAACGGAGCCAGGTATTCGCTTGTCGTACATAAGATATGTATGTACTCGCGGCACACAGTGCTATATATCGCGTATACACTATACAGCTTACACACCCTTGCCATATTGAGGTAATATGGTGAGTCAAGCAGGAGCGAAATGCAGAGTTGGTCTATATCACGCATTCAGCAAGATGTCTGCACTTCAGGTACATCTGCATATTTTACTTGTATTGTTAGCGGTTTTTCTTTAGGATTGTCAAACGGATTAACAATTTTTTTCAAGTGACACTGAATGTGACGAGAGAAAAAGTTTCATTGATCCAATAAAATAGGTGTATTGCATTTTTTTTTCTTTTTTTTTTCATTAAACGTTGCCTTTGAATTTTAAAGAGACATTTCGGTGATTAGCACGTCAAGGAGACGTTTTTATGGAAAGAAGTGTATTGCATATTTTCATTGATTTCAATTTAACGTTTCCTCTGAATTTCAAAGAAACATTTCATTGATCAGCACAATCAAAGAGACGTTTTCATGGATTCAATAAAACAGTTTCAATTTCAAGGAAAGTCTCTGAATCAATGAAAAGATAATATTATCTGTGTATTATTTCATTGATTTCAATGAAATATTTCATAGGTTTGAAATTTCATTGAATCAATGAAACTTCTTTATTTCAGTGCAACGATTAATTTTTACACCTCTCGTCAAATGTTGATTTGGAATTTATACATCAAATCCTCTAAGAATATGTCTTTTATTTTCCGGCGTTTGAGACGTTGAGTTGACGCTTAGCATTGAAAAACCGGGAAACCCTTCTCCCACCCGCAGATGTAATATTTTTCAACTGTCGACTTATCGAGGTGACGCTTTGGCGAGAAAAGCGGGGAGCGAGCGAGAGAGGGCAAAGGCAGAGAGAAGTAAAAGGTATCGAGGAAAACGAGGCCAGGAGCAATATCTATCGGTAACAGCGGTGCTAGCTGGCTGGGTGGTTTCATCTAGCGAGTGTAAACGTAGTTGCGAGAAGTATAGCGTGTGTATTGCAAGTTCGAGCGCCGGAGCCGCTTTCCTTTCGCTGGTAGTCGTGACGACTACAGTCGCAGAGTCTGTACAGCCTCGGCGTCTGCGCTGATTGGTTTGAATTCGATTATTGGGCAGCTGCTGCCAATCAGCATAGTCAATTCTATGGTTATCGTAGCTTTACAGCGGGATGATTATAAATACTAGTAACTGTGCGCTTCACAAAATTATTTATAAATGTGAAGCACTGAAAATAGATAAAACGCACGATGGAATATTGACATGATGATACATATTCATTGTTGTAAATGATGTTCGACTATTTATCACGCGAAACCTTTGGGTTGTTTGGGTTTCATCATATTGAATCACCTTTCACGAAGATGATGTCGATCCACTGATCCAAAAATAAATAAGCCCGACGCTGATTGGTTTGAATTCGATTATTGGGCAGCTGCTGCCAATCAGCATAGTCAATTCTATGGTTATCGTAGCTTTACAGCGAGATCCTCTATCAAAAAGTGCCATTGTTGTCGATATAACTCGGCCTCCGATTGGTCGAGGGCCGTGACGACCGACAGTTTTTGTTTAACAGCGCGAGATTTGACAGTTTGTCGTGATGAGTGCTGCAGCACTGTTTAACCTACAGTGACCCCGATTTGAGCGGTTTTCGGCCCGGCGGCCAGATCTACGATTTCTGACAAACTGTTCGGCCAAAATTTTTTTTTAAATCAACTAAAAAAGGGTCGCAACCAGTGTTTTCAGGGGTAGAATATGCGACTTGAGAATGATGGTATAGGTTAGAAGTCGATATTTTGAAAATATAAATTTCGTGACCCCGATTTGGGCAGTTTTCGGCCCGGCGGCCAGATCTATGATTTCTGACAAACTGTTCGACAACATTTTTTTTTTTTAAATCAACTAAACAAGGGTTTTTAGTTGCGCCCTTTTAAAGGTTTATAAGAGCGCAGCAGCGCAAAGATATCTTGGGCACGCGCGCAAGCGCGTGTGATTAGCCTAGTGATTATAAATAGTAGTAACTGTGCGCTTTACAAAATTATTTATTAATGTGAAGCACTGAAAATAAATGAAACGCATGATGGAATATTAACATCATGATACATATTTATTGTTGTAAATGATGTCGACTCACTAATCCAAAAATAAATAAGCCCTGCGATGTTGAAAAGATACAAATGACAAGCGACCTTACAACCATTTTTCTGAAATATCCCAGCGTCATAAAATAGCGGTACCATTTCATGGCAGGATTTGACGGTACTGGGTCACTTTATCGAGGATATTTTTTCGGCAATATTTTGTCGGAGGATCAAACATCACGCAACAGTCGGGATGACGGATCTTTTATTTCTTGACCTCGCTGTGAGCCTGAATAAGAGTTTCGAGAGCATAGATTTTTCTCTATCAAGCCACGCAGCAGTATTCCCGCTATTCGGGCAGAGCGACACGACTTGCGATGACCCGGTACGTTAGTCATCGGCTTTAGCGCCAGGCACGCTATATTGCAGTAGAATGCCAGAGATATGGCGTGCTATACGCTGCCCGCAACGTGACATAGCGTGTCTGTGCAATTTCCCCAAGGGCGTTAACCCGTGACTTATGACCTGTTGACGAAGTTGCTTTAGGCAAACTTCGCAAAACACGTAATACCATATCCGACGTCCGACGAAGTCTATCGCGCTTATCATTCGAGTTTTAGCGATTACGTTGGAAAAATTGCTGGTGTTTTCCCAACGTTATTACGCCTACGGCGTCGCCGTCGAAGAATAACAGGGACAGCTTGTTCCGTGTATCTCGGGGACAATTCACTTTCGCAAACGAGTTTGGATTCGCTGGACGGTCACCCCAACGTCGGCGGTCAATAACTGGTTTGGACGTTAATGTCCGGTTCGGTGTGTGGAACGACTCTGTTCGAGATAACGACAATGAATCTGGTCGCTGTCAAGGTTGTCGAGGATATTTGTGACCGATGCTCTTCAAGAAAATATTCGTGTAACGATGGTTTTATGAATGGGAGCAAATTTAGGGTCATTCGTAGAGCTTTCTGATTTCTGGCTGCAAACTTAGTTCTTGAACGACCACGTCAAGTGGCTTGAAGCAAGAATAGTAAAATGGGTAAATGACCCGTTGTCGTATTTCTAAAAACAACCTTCTATAATTTACGAATACCACGTGTTGTTAACAAAGTTGTGCATAGAGCTTTTATTCTGAAATATAAGATGGAACAAATGTATGCTCGTTCGTAGAGTTTTCTGATTGTTGGCTGCAAACTTAGTTCTTAAAAGGCCACATCAAGTGTCTCAAAGTAAAAATAGTACAAACGACCTAACGACCTATTGTCTTATTTCCAATAAAAAAATCTTCTATAATTCGTTAATACCACATTTCGTTCACAAAATACTTCCAGGAGCTTTCATTCTAAAGTCTAAACCATAAGATGGAATACGTGTACTCTGGTGTTGGTCCTCTCCTCGTTGAAGAAACAACTCTGAAGATATTCGTGACCGACGCTTGAAGAAAATATTCATAAAACGGTGATTACGAGTAAATTTACGCTTGATCAGAGAGCTTTCTGACTTTTGGCTGCAAACTTAATTCTTAAAAGACCACATCAAGTGTCTTAAAGTAAAAATAGTACAAACGACCTAACGACCTATTGTCTTATTTCCTATAAAAAAAAAATCTTCTATAATTTGCTAATACCCCATTTTATTGACAAACTACTGCCTGCGGAGTTTTCATTCTAAAGTCTAAACCATAAGATGGAATACGTGTATTCTGGTGTTGGTCCTCAATCCTCGTTGAAGAAACACAGCTCCAAGGAAAGTTGAATGAAGAATAGTAGCGACAGTAATTTATGTTGGTCCGCGGTGGTCCGGGATGGTCTGGGATGGTCCGGACGGGGCTGTTTTATGGGGTGGCTCGTCTCGGAATCGAAGTGGCGCATTTGCCAGTCTACGAGACAGCGGAGAGGCCATTTCGCCACGACGTTACTCCAAAGTGGCGTGGCCCCCGCGAGAGAGGAAGTAGCAACGCGGAAACGTATTGCGACCCGTGTAAATGGTATCCCGGGCTCATCTTCGGTCCAAGCGCGAGGAGAGCGGTTTGCCCCGGGATAACATCCACGCTATCTCGCGCAGTTCGTGTGGTCGCTGGTCGGGATCTTCCATGGGCTACGTCCTCGGCAATACGGATGTCCGCCTAACGCTATATATCGCGTTTACGTGCCAGCCCGTTGCGATGCACTGTTGAAACACATTCGGTATATATAGTACAACATAGCCCAGGGCCAGGGTCCAGTCCAAGCAACAGCTGCCACGTCACGTTCATACCTTTCGTTTCGTTTCCCCCAAAGATATTGGATTTTACTCGAATCAAACGATCAAGTTCCATTACCAGATCTCATTGCCCATGTTTGGGCGTTGAGTTAATATTCGATAGATATTGGCATCCGAATGGCCAAATACTGTGTCTACAAATTTGGAAGGACCTTTGACATTGGCAAAACAATGGAGGTTTATGAAGCTGAGTTGATGAAATAAATTATAATCCACGTTACGATTTATTTAGATAGATGTATATAGGCCATTCCTCGATATTTTACACAGCAGAAAATCCGACCGACTTCAATCTTCTCCTAATTATTTATGTCATTGACCGAATCAGACAGAGCATCTGTGATTTTTCAAAATGTTATTGTCATATTTGTTTGATCTATAAAATATATTTGTAATACCTGAAAAAAAAAAAAAAAAAAAATCTGATGTCAAGTGGACAAATCATAACGACAAAAAAATAAGTGGGTCAATATTTTCGTAATTCAGCACAATTTACGATGGCTTATTTAAGTATGTTGAGCATGGACATCATAGCTTAGACACGTTAGGGTTTAAGCAAAGGGCAACGTTTAAGCAAAGATTTAATCCCAATTAAGCGACGTGAAATGACGACACCTGATTTTATGGTGATGCGAAAGATGATTCCCGGATGCCATATTGCCGACATGCGGCTATGCAAAGTCATCGGGGCGGCTTTCGTCGGGAACGCAATGTCGTTCATCCCCCAGCAGCCGCTCGGCATGCAGCTATAAATTGTTCACGCACGTGTAACATGTGCTCCGGTTACGTGACACGATTTTAATGGCCGTGCGATTTGCATTGGTGCATTTTCGACGTGAGACCTTCACCGGTGTCCATATAAATGCTAATAGCCCTTGCTTCGCCCTTGCCTCGGCGACCCAGTTCCGCGACGACTCATCGCGAGATATTCCGTCGTAATCCGATTTACTCGACGGACGCTGCTCGCGTTGGTACGTGTACTGCGTAATACAATGAACGAATTGACGCTGGCTCTTGCTCAAAAGGTGACTCAAAGTATTGGGAATAAAATGAAACGAACGAGACACTGGGTGCTGCTCATCGGGTTCTTCACTGTGAGTGCGAGATTGTATATAGAGAATGACGTATATAGGGTCCTCGCGCAGGAAGATAAAGCTTCACAGTGCGCCGCTGGGATAAGCTTATAAAAGTTTCAATTTGGCTCTGCCAACTCGCTGAAGCTCATCGACGCTTGTTCGGGAAAAATCAGTGTATATTTCCGTAATTAGAGCAGACGTGAAAATTTATAATGTATGTATAATACCTCATTATTTTTTTTTCTGGTAAAAAATGTACAGCGTTACACTCGACGCTAGTCAGGTCCTCGTCAGGGCCGTGAAAACCCTGTCCGGGCCTGATCTGGCTTGGGCCGAATGTAACAGAATGCTACAGATTTTCTGGGGGGGGGGGTCAAAATAGCGAATGACCGAAATATTGAATGGCTAAAATCGCGAAATTAAAAATAATGAAGTCTGAATCTAGGAAAGTCATCATTACGGAAGTCACTATTTACGCCATTCGTTATTTTGATCATTCACTATTTTAATCCCCCATTTTATTAAAATGCAGTTAAAATAGCGAATGACCAAAACAGCGAATGGCTAAAATAACAAATTTTATATTGACGCCTATTCTAAATTCAGATGTCCATTATTTTGTATTTCGCTGTTTTAGCCATTTACTATTTTTGTCATTCGCTACTTTTGACTCTCACCCATTTTCTACCAGGGTTAACTTCTGACAAAGCTAACTGGATTCCTTGTATTCTTTTTCCTGGTAGATTCATTTTTTTTTTTTTAATGAAAATGTATTACACCCAGGCCCTGGTCTGGACCGTGGAATCCCTGTCCGGGCCTGATCAGTGCCTGGCTTGGGCCGAATGTAACATAATGCTACAGATTTTCTACCAAGGTTGACCTCTGACAAAGCCATCTTTGATTCCTTGTACGAAAATCGTTGTGAAAGTCACAAGGTGCAGCATTTTTTTTTGCAGCCCTGTTCAACTTCCGGTTAACATTCCAGGATTCGTCGCTTTGCGGAAGACGATCCGCGGATATTTGCGGAGATATGTGATTTGAGGAAAATCGTGGTTGCCCGTCACGTCCACGTTTTTCCAGAAGCATATAAGTTGACTTTTACCGCAGCACCAGTCGCGCGTCTAGTCCAGAATTCACGATCGACGGAGAGAGAGAGAGAGGAGGAGTTCTTGGTTCACGTGCAGATCGACACTTTTACATATGTGACCTCCGTCGGGGAATGCTCGACGACGAATTTCCGCGACAGTCTTTGGAATTCGCAATAAGGATTCGGAGTCACGTAGTTCGAGAAGCATCAATCCCGTTTTCAACGGTAAAGGGAAGTGACCGTTGAGGTCGATGATCGGCCAATCCATAAGAATCGGTGGATTTTCTGCTGGGTGTAGGGACAAAGCTATGTATTATTTACAAAACATCAAAGTGCTTAACGGAAGAGTAACGGAAAGCATGGTTAGCAAACTATTCGAGCTGTGATTGGCTGGGACTCTCAGACCGAGTCCAAGTGCATTTGTCTTTGATAACTTTGACAGTTCTGTCAAATATCGTATTTTTTTTTAATCCACTAAAAAAAGGTTGATAGCATTGTTTTCAGGGGGTAGAATATGCGACTTGAAAACGATGGTATAGGTTAAAAGTCAATATTTTGAAAAATTAAATTTCGTGACCCCGATTTGGGAGGATTTCGGCCCGGCGGCCAGATCTACGATTTCTGACAAACTGTTCGACCAAAATTTTTTTTTTTTTTTTCAAAATCAACTAAAAACATTTTTAACCATAGTTTTCAGGGGTAGAATATGCGACTTGAAAACGATGGTATAGGTTAAAAGTCGATATTTTGAAAAATTAAATTTCGTAACCCCGATTTGGGCGGTTTTTGGCCGGGCTGCCAGATCTACGATTTCTGGCAAGTAAAACGACAAATTTCATTTTTTTTTTTTCTCTCTATAAGAGCGCAAAAGTATCTCGGGTACAGCAGCGCAAAAGTATTTCGGGCACGTGTGATTAGCCTAGTATTATATAGATCGGATGGGATTTCTTAAGATTTTTACTTTCTAGGATTCGCATGTGCAAGTAACAAAATCCTCCCCAAAATAAAGGTTCGTCATATACGTTGGTACGTGGTAGGGTCGGATAATCAACATAGGGTTATTTGATACGGACGGATGTTTAAGTTGGGAATCGAAGTAGTGCATTTGGCAGTGTGCGAGCCACCGTGATCCTATTTCGTCGCGGCGTAACTTCAAAGTGGCGTGCCCGCGAGGAGACAGCAATGATGATACGTATTGCGAGCCATGAAATTGGTCGTGCTCGTCGCGCTGGGTTCCGCTGGTATCGGTGAACCAGTTTACCGTCGGGGTAACATCCCCCGTCGCGTCGCTGGCCCAGAGATCCTTCTATAGTTTGTCCCGGGAAATACGGATGTACGTCTCGCGCTATGCTTTTACAACTATAGTATCGTTTACGTGACGAGCCGTTCCGATGCACTGCCGGAATATACATTCGGTGTAGGGGGTAACGTAGCTCACGGGCCGGACAGTTCGAGCAACAGCTGCCATCACGTTCGCGTTCAGTTGCATTTGCCCCGAAGATATTGGGTTATTGGCTCGAATCGGGGGATCACGTTTTCGTGCCCGAGACCCTAGGTCCCTTCCAACAAATATCGTATTACTGGTGAGTCGATCTAAATTAGTATTTCGATAAAAGTACTACTTTAGATTGATCATCTGGTTGACAGATCAACATCGACGTATTTTTTCTTTTCGTTTTCAACTGTTCTTCATCCATGTTTCATTTATGTTCGATGACGTTTTTTTTTTTAGGTATTGACCTTTAAGGTCACTTCTTGAATGGATAACCGTTCCTGCACTTTCCTACAGGGTCAAAGCTTCTTTCCGTAGTCGGTTATCGAAATTCAGCCAAACAATTGATAAATTTAGCCGATCAAAAGGTAAAACTAGCCAACGGCTTGGTAACGCCAAATGAATAAAAATAGTTCAGTGTAGTATCGTCAGGTAGGTTGAATATCAAATCTGATACACACCGCAACTGAAATATTCGAAGCATTTTTATATTTTATTGGCTCGAATCGAGGGGATCACGTTTTCGTGCCCGAGACCCTAGGTCCCTCCCAACAAATATCGTGTTACTGGTGAGTCGATCTAAATTAGTATTTCGATAAAAGTACTACTTTAGTTTGATCATCTGTATGACAGATGATCAACTCAACGTCGACGATGTCTTTTTCTCTTTTCTTTTTCAACTGTTCTTCATCCATGTTTCATCTATGTTCGGCGACGTATTTTTTTTAGGTATTGACCTTTAGGTCAGTTCTTGAATGGAATACCGTTCCTGCACTTTCCTACAGGGTGAAAGCTACTTTCGGTCGTCGGTTATCGAAAGTCAACCAAACAATTGATAAATTTAGCCGATCGAAAGGTAAAACTAATCAACCGTTTGGTAACGCCAAATAAATAAAAATAGTTCAGTGTAGTATCATCAGGCAGGTTGAATATCAAATCTGATACACACCGCAACTAAAATACTCGAAGCATTTTTATATTTTTCCACCGAACCAACCATTTTTCACCATGCACCTATTTTCGTCGAATAAAAGTTTCCAACTCATTGGTTATCGATATAAATGAAAAAGTAATTGAGACGGTATCGACGCCTGAACTGTCGAAAGCGTACGCGGCCCCAGTGGTAATCTTGTTGAGAAAGTATGTCGCTGGTCCGTCGCGCGTTACACGTGTCGCATCCTGTTGACGCACATGTGACATGTGCTCGGTTCACGTGACGAGATTTTAATGGGCGTGTGATTTGTGCATCGGTGCATTTTCGACGTGCGAGACTGGTGGCACTGGTGCCCATATAAATGCTAATAGCCCTTGTCCGACGTTCGAGAGATTTTCCGTCATAATCCGATTTAGTCGCAGGAACCTTTGTCGTGTCGCAAAGCAGCGCATACGTGTACCGACACCGGTGCGATCGACATAATTACGCCATTAGACAAGACACGAATGACCGAATGACGGTACTTGTTATAGGAAGTGCATTGTGTTGGATGCAACGATGCACCAACGGGTTGGTGTATTTCCGTATGCTCATTCGTATATATGTACTAGTGCATTATTCGTATATATGTACACTGTTTGATATAAAGCTTCACGTTATGCGCTTAGCACATAAGGCATTCCCTATTTTCCACGGTACGATTATAATTCTTATGAGAGAACCACGAGATGTCTTGTTTTATTCCTGCGAAACAATGCTGGGGGGAGGGGGGGGGGGGGAGGGGTTGAAACGAAGTGGCGCAAAGACCAAATAATGGCCGCATCGCTGGTTCGCGGAATGCCAGTGTGCATTCTCAATTACTATCCCCACTTGCCCGATTCTATTCTACGTGAATGATGCTGGAATTCTTCTGTGCGCCATTCTAAAGCTCCGCCACGAAGAGTGAGGAGTTTTGCGAAAGTCCGAGTAAGCGTGTGCTGTGCTGTGCACCTCGTAAAGCATCTTTGACCCAGAATCTCGCTCTATTCAGATGGCCGCACCCTGCATTACCCTTCTTCCTTCCCTACTATTCTCGGGCACATCCGGAACGCGGGAGCTCTATTATTCAAAACCTCGCGTAGGCCTCGGGACAGCCGCGAGTCAGTTTTTTCCCTACTGGCGGCCCACCGGATGAACTTCAACTTCATTCTAGCCCTCTTCACTTCCGTCGTGTATGCATGCTCTATAAAATTGCATTGAAATAATTACCGGAGTTTACGGCGAGGTCAATTGACAGTGGTTATGGTTCATCCTGACACATGTTAAAATAATTATAAATAAATTTATTAACGAAAACATTTTACAATAGCTGTAATAGTTGATAGTGATCTAGGCGGCCATTTTCAAATAAATATGTTAAGTGTAAATTACTATTAGTAGCTGTAATATCAGAAAATGTTTTGCTATGTTGTTTGTAGGACTGCCTTAGGGAAATAGGATAGTTGCAGGCATGACTTTAAGCATATCTTATTCTTAAAGTAGGGCCAAGTGTAAATATGTTAGAATTAAGATTGAAGTAATAGTTTAAGCCGTTTCCATGATTTTAACCAGTATTGATTTACTTCATAACAAGAATATATAAACTTAAATCAACTATGAATAGATTCATGTTTGTCCGAAGCATCGTCAGTTTTAGGGGTGTGCTATAGTAGAACTTCCTAAAATGAAAGAGGACTGACATATATGCATAAGAGAAATGCTTAAAATGGGGCTCAATGCAAATATGTTAGAATCAAAATTAAAGTAGTCATTCAATCATATTCATTCTGGTAGCAAGTATCGATTTGCTTTATTACAAGAACATATGAACTTGAATTAACTATGAATAGATTTATCCTTGTTTGAACGATCTACAATTTTAGGGGTGTGCTATAGGACTTCCGAACACGTAGCAGGACTGACATATATGCATAAGAGAAATGGAATATGCTAGGAATGGCCTTCCTAGGGTGTAGCGGTAACATGAAGACAAAGAGATCTGAAAAAAAAAGTTCACAATGTAATAGGAAGGGTTTCAAGAGGCAGACCCTCGCCGTGGGTTGAACGGCATCGCGTTTGCTCACCTACTGTGCTGCGCTGACGTAACTGGGACGGAGCCGACAAAGAGATCTGTCCAATGTGCAACAACAGCCGCGCCGTGGATGAACCCGTCAGCAGAGTCTGATCGTCCCCCCCGCAGCTTTTGCTACGCCAGCAGCGCGTTGTAGCCCCTGTCCCAGCCACGTTGCCACCCTATGCGGCGGCTATTCTCCTTTTCCACCAGGCGTAATACCCTCGCGGAACGCACAACGGGAGTTGAAACTACGAGACTGACCAACCGTATCACTTTCGTCACTGTTTCACATGCGGCAAAAGACTTTTGTCAGTTTTCCCTGCTGCAACTCGATTGTTCTACCCACGAACGGTCAGCGGCGTTCCCATATTTTTCCATATGCACATTTTTTAAATCTTATGGACGTAGTATATTTTTGAACCTTCACTGCATCGCAAGAGAACGACCTGGTAAATGTGGTGAAAATTCAGAAGTCTTTGTAGTACTTTGTGTGTTTTCAACTGACCTTTGGTAATGTTGAGGAGTGCCTTATCATCCATCTCGTGTCTTCATTAGACGAAAATGTAGACTCATTTTTTTTCAGCACGTCCACACTAATTATGATGCTGCGAGGCTGCAGATTCGCGGTTGCAAATGCGGTTTCAGCTACTCCTTTGACTTGGTATAATCACATGTCGAGGATTACGGCGAGCAAAGCGTGTGGCACATGCGTCCGGGTCCATCCTACTTACCGCTCTCGGTTCACCTTCGTGTTGCCCCCTTGACGCCGTCGGCTTGTATTCATCGTATCGCGCGAATCTCTCGTTTTCATCTCGTTAGTGGAATTATTTTGTTTCGCTAACGACAGGCTGGTACGTTTTATCCGGTGTCGAGTATCGGGAATGTCAGAGTTTCTCGTTTGGCGATGGCTGCAGCTTCGCTTTTGTGCTTAACTATATTGTTTTTCAGCTGAATGGTGGTGATGTATTCGTCGAAATGTGCGGGTAGCGTGGTGGCGTTAGAGACAGTAGGTGGTATTTCTGATACCTGACCTAGTTCTAAATATTTCGTGCACTAGGTGCGTTTTATCCATTTATTTTGATACCATAACAGTCAAACTCCAATCACTGATATCTATGACGTCACTGAGGCGTGCGACGTTCTACATCACGTGCATAAAACTCCCTTTTTCACGCCTTGTGAAGTAAAATTGTACTCGCCTGAAATTCTGCAAATTTACACGAGCTGAGAAAACATTCTTCAGCTATCTATAGCTATAGTCACACGAGCTGAGAAAACATTCTTCAGCTATCTATAACTATTTTTGACCAAGAATTTTGTCACCGAAAGTCGTTAAAACTAATAATATCGTTAAATGTCGATCGACAATCGATAGAACACCGATAAAATCGATGGAGACAGTTGGACCGACGTTTCAGAAAGTATTGGCAATTAGCCTATGCGTCTTTTTATAGGCTGCGTACTTTAATTTCGCGAAATCAGTCTTGCATAAATGGTTGAACTATCGGCAACACGGTAGCGCCAGGATATTCAAACTAATTCCGTGGGGGTTCGAGGTGGGGGAACCCAACGTAAACCCACTTAATCCTCAATCGGCTTAACCTACATACACGCCACTCCGGCTACGGCCCCTCTCGTCAGTGCTGATGCACTCGCTCCCTCTCATACTGATCTCCGCTTTACACACCGATGTCTATAGGGCTCTTCTACATATTGTGCAGAATCAACAGTTACTCCGGGTCAGTCACGTGTAATTCGATTGACAGCATTTCGCTGTGGCGCAATTTCATGGAGGAACCTTTGCCGATTACCTGCGGATTCCCAGAATCCTGGCCGATAACGCAATCACATGAAATAATTATGTTCTAACGAGCTCTGCTCCTCTATCCCCCACTTGGTGCGCGACTGCAGTGCTCCGTGGAGAGTTCGCAATGAGCGTCAATTAACAATTCCACGACACACAATTCTGGTTTGCCCTAATAGCTATTGAAGCGTTTCCACGATTCACTGGAATTAAGGCAAATATACGGAATCTACCAGGAAGTTCCTATGCAGCACACGTCACGCAACGTAGTCGACTATACGTCAAAAGTGACAGTAAATGATCTGTTCCAGGTAGTGGCTCTCTCTGCATGGCGCAACACGACGAAGTTGTGCATCTGATCAACCCAATAAAACTATAGGGCAGATGTACCGGTTTTGACCACCTTTGGTCCACTTGTGGCCACCGGCTTCGAAAGGACATAATTATTTGTATCGTTGAAACGAAACAAAATTGTATGGATAATCTTGTTAACTTGTACGGCTACTTTTTAAGTTTCCA
Organism: Itoplectis maculator; assembly: GCA_964034905.1. Classification (NCBI taxonomy): domain Eukaryota; kingdom Metazoa; phylum Arthropoda; class Insecta; order Hymenoptera; family Ichneumonidae; genus Itoplectis; species Itoplectis maculator. The sequence goes on from OZ035859.1 coordinate 4,965,020, forward strand.
CATAAAATACAAGATAACAATAATTTGAAATAAATTATAGTATAAATGGCCACAACTGGTACAGTGGCCATTTATACTATAATTAGTAATACACCACCGGTGCATCTACCCTTAAAAAATTCGGCACTACCTGATAGTGACGCAGCTGCCTTCTTACACCGCTTCTCTATGGGGTTAGGTTGGATTGGGTTGGGTTGGTTTGGGTTGCGGCCTCTAAGAGGTCCGGTAGACGAAGCAGTTACTAGCTCAATTTCGACTATGGCATATTAGAAGACCGTAAGTAAAGCTATTTCCTTGCAGACATTCAGCTTGCGTTACTTCTATGCCAAAACAGCAACAAAAAATCGGGTTACATTACACAGTAACCTCGATTTTTGGGAGTCTTAGCTCCGAATCGTAGTCACAAAAATCGAGATTGCGCGTTGTCGTTAATGGAACTCTGGATAATGAATAGAGCAGAGCAAAACTGGAAGTTGCGAAACCCAAGCTTGTACTTATAGCCGGTAGCTTAAAAAGGGAGTAGTGCCACAAAGTATCCTATAAACAGAGAACCTAGTGCCCCATGGAGAAAGCCCCATGTCCTGACCCTACGCAAACAAGCGATCGATCCACCAACCTCAATCGAACCCGAAACTGTTCTCCGCGAACTTCATCGTGACCACAAAAGTTTTTCGAGTTTCCAGGCATGGACGCTTAATACGCGATATAACAATGTTGGCCCTGTCGTTAATGGACGTCGGCGTCAACGTCCACAGAAGCGCCTGCTATCGCGGTGACAAACGCGGTTGATAGCAAAGGCTTCGACAGGGCAAACCCTCCTTTGATGTTGTTGGGCAACCGGCGGTACTCGATGGAAATTGCCAACTTGATTTTGGTCCTGCACGCACATGCTCTGGTGGTTACCGATACCTTTAACCAATTACCAAATGCTCGGAAATCAACAGAAATTCCAGGCATCGCAACCGCATCCGCCTCTCGTGGAATCCCTTGTTTGTATTTCATTTTCGGAGTCCGTCGTGCGAGGCCAATAATATCAATGGAATATCGAACCGATGCGAGTCGACTGCAAAATTACAGGCTATATGATTATCGGATCGGCGTTATAATATGCAGCGTCCATGATAAACGACTGTAATTGGCTGCACAGCCATCACCGATCGATCGATAGGCTTAAATTGGTTTCAGTATTTCGATGTATCGACTTTCCATGCGCCATTGTTGTTGTTGCTGCCGTTGTATGCCGAGAACTTCTTATCGCACAAACGTCTGTAGATCTTTCGAAGCTGTTTTGTCTCCTGGGAAACGAACTCCAGTATCGACTAACCCAGCTCGACTTGGACGTTTTCAAATAGGAATAACCGAGTCGTCTGCACGTTGTAGTCGTCTCGCAATATACATACAGGTTATTTATGGTGCTCAGGCGCAAGCGGCACGTCCCGTTGCTGATTTTTCCCTTTCGGCCCAGAACCTGACGTGTAAGCTTCAAGAAGGAACCCTCTAGAATTAGATTATCGGGAAACCTATCGTAAATCAAATCGACTCTTGCGAGACCAAGCGATCCATTCATCTGTAAACGATAGAAATAAGTTGAATAGCTGACTGGATAAACGATATTGCGACAAAAAGCTATTGATCCTCGGATCCTGCAGTTTTCCATAATTTTATCGAAAGGCATATGGTAGCTATCATATGCGCCACACATTTAGTAGACAATAAAAAAGTTCGACATGGACAGTGACGTCACCTAAAGTGGCCATAAAGCATCAAACATGGAAGGCATATTCTAAGCGTTAGGTTAACGATTACCGATCATTGGTTTTCCTACTTATTAAATCGTGAAAACCCATGACGACGTTTCTTTTAAAAGTACGACGTAGATACAAATCAATCAAAAGTAGGAGTATCAAACGTAGAAGGCATATTCCAAGCGTTAGGTTAGCGATTACCGATCATTGGCTTTCCTGGTTATTAAATCGTGAAAATCCATGATGACGTCTCTTTTAAAAGTACGACGTAGATACAAATCAATCAAAAGTAGGAGTATCAAACGTAGAAGGCATATTCCAAGCGTTAGGTTAGCGATTACCGATCATTGGCTTTCCTGGTTATTAAATCGTGAAAACCCATGATAACGTCTCTTTTAAAAGTATGTCAGTTTAAAATAAGAAGTACCTAAATTATAAGGGCCCAGGCTACATGTGCGTACATGCAAATTATATCGTTGGCTCCCCCCGAAGTTTCGCTCGAGTATCCGGCTAGACTAACTCTAACAAGCTCTCGATGCAACCGCTCTCAGAAGCTCGAGTACTTCTTGCGTTTCCAGAGAAGTAACCCGACTATCCGAAGAGCCGGGGCAACAACTTCATTCGGTTGTAAGGATACCGCACTGGCCCTTTGAGAGGCGCCGCGGCAACTGTCGAGTTAGAAGCACCGAAGAACCGAGGGTTGGAGGGGGCATATGCCATGTAATACATGTAGCAAAGTTGCATGTGCCTAGGACGCGACACCGTGAAGGTGACCTGCTTACAACAGGTTTTGCCTTGGAATCCTTTGCCTCTGTCGCAGAACGTATACACAACCGCCGAGGGCTGAACTCTGCCAAGCTCTGCTCTTGTTTGGCTAATAATTGTCTTATCCGTCAGATGAAACGGCCACTCAGAACACTGACTGCCTTTGTAACGTGCTTTTCATTAAATTCCCAATGTACTAAATTAGAAGCAGTTGAGGAGTGTATTACCCCACGTAACACGATGAAACTGATCCCTTTGCCATTCGCTATGTCAATTCAAATTCAATGTTCAGGCGAAAAATACTGATTGTGTTTTCTGTGACGTGTTTTATTCGATAGCATGTTTACCGGTTGCACACCGAAACAAATGTTTCGACATTGAAATCCGAATGCGCACGCACGTAGCGAACAGTTTGCTCTCTGCAAAGCCCCCCCCTTTTCCAGTACACGGACCATCGCCGCTTCCGTGGAGAGGATTTCTGTCAGGAAACTAATATACTAACGCGCAAAAGTGTTGATCCCAAATTTGTGAAAGTTCCCGTCGCTGGGCGAAGGCATCTCTCGCGGAGCTTCGTCCGCACACCTTCCGCGATAAGCTTCTTATCATCAAAAGATAAGCTCGTTACAGCCAATGCAGAGTAATCCCTGGCTCGGCATTTCTCACCCCGGGTACCACTACGTTTAAACAAGCGGAATCGTTGTGCCACGTAGACCGTGGTCACGAAAATCTAATATGTCTGCGTGTGTGGTCTGTTTTTGTGTGAGTCTGTCGTGTGTGTAAGTGGGTCAGAGACGCTGCAAAAGAAGGTAAATTATTATGTTGAAGTCGTAAGCCCAAACGTATCCGCTGTATTACAGCTTGGGATAGCCAACACACACTCCGTTGACTTGGGATGCACAGGTTTTCTCGTTGCACAATGCTTCTTTCGGCGGTTTACCACACGGCTGAGGACATTTGTGTCCAGCGTCACCCCAGAGGCTGTACAGTAGAAACTCTCATAGCTTAACCAATGCTAAGACTTATTAGGTGAGGGGTTGATGCAACCAATGAGGCATGAGGGATGCTTGTGGGTCTAACTCTCCCTTCTACCTTTGTGCCTTCGACCAATGAAAACACTACGATGTGCCACTCCCTTTATTACTCCACTGGAATCAATGAGAAGGTGAGCTACAAAAGGCTCAACTGTAGCACGGATCCCGTTTGTCCGCCTCACACCCATGGGCACCGTTCGCCACGAAAACGTTCGTCCCTCGACGCATGGCTAAGCCGCTGCACGTTTCCGTGTGCACAAACGTGTAGGGAGTTATTCCACCCACACGCGCTTGTAACGCGTTGCGTCGTCGAGGTTGCAGAAATTCCGCGAGGCTTCGAGTAGCCCCGATGTATTATCCACACGCGAGTCGCCCCTAAGCTTCGTTTCTCTTGAAGAACCAGAATAAAAATTTGCCTCGTCAACTCGTATTTATCACGGCTATTGCTGAAGCCCATTTTGTATCGGGATGAGGGTCACAATAGTTAATGACCAAAATAGCGAATGGCTAAAAAAGCGAATTGAGAAATAATGAACGTCTGAATCTAGAATAGCCATCATTATGAAATTCACTATTTTAGCCATTCGCTATTTTCATCGTTCGCATTTTGGCTGTATTTTAATAAAATGGGGGATCAAAATAGCGAATGATTCAAATAACGAATGGATTAAATAGCGAATTACGTAATGATGACTATTCTAGATTCAGACGTTCATTATTTTTAAATTGGCTATTTCGGCAATTCACTATTTTGACACCCAACCTTGTATCGCTGTGTATAATGATTTCCTGGTCAAACCCTAGTCCCGATAGCAATTGCTTGGTCAACTGAGCTCGGTTTCTCTTGATGCACCAGAATTTAAATTCGCCTCATCAACTCGTATTCGTAATGACTAACCCTGCAGCTAATTTTGTATTACTGCGTATAATTATTAACTCTAGTCAAACCCTAGACCCGATAGCAATTATCGCATGAAGAACTCAATAAGTGAGGCAAAAAAAAAAAAATTCAGCTGCATTGGAATAAATGTTAATTAAAATTTCACAACGATCAGTGGCAAATTAATTTTTAAGGTAGGTCAGATAGAGGTGAAGACTTATTGTGACTGTAACGATGACCTAAAGTAATGATGGCTCTTTGGGGTCAAGATAGAGATCCGTGGCGCTTTATCCGTCTGTTGTTTGAAAGTAAAATAAATAAACACATTGAATCGAATTGAATTATATTCCGTCTTCTGGGTAAGTTTTTCAGTTAATTATATATTCCTTATGAATTCGTTAACTTATACGTCCACCGGGGTTCGTCTTACACTCGCGGGACTGTTCCAGTTTCGAGCTCGCCGACAAACTTCCAGATTGAAGTTATCTTATTCCGCAGTGTTTTCTCCGTTTATTCCGCGCACTTGGCAGCATTTCAGGCGATATTTTATGTATTCATAATTCACAACGAGGCGTGGAAATACCTCAGACTTCGGAATGCGTAATTTCGCATTTTCTTATTGTCTTTCTGGGCGTAAAAACCGACTCTCGAAGTACTGGAGAACTTAAGTTACAAGGATTTCAGTTGTGCTTGATGAATAGCGCACGGCAAGGGTGCACAGGTCATTCCAGTCCAACTCCATAAGGTCGTCACCGTATTATTTCACTTCAAGAGGCTGTAAAATCCTGTTAAAAATAAATATTTTTACATTTTTTGGAAATCAGTCAGACGATATCACGAAAAATGGTGATAACTGATAAATACGTTTAATTATAAAATTATTGATGATATTGATAATATTGATGATAAAATTAGTGATAAAACTGATAAATTATGAGAGATAAATACGAGGGTTGCAATTCCATCGAGTTTACGTGGAGAGCCTTGTACGCAGTTTGATATAATCCAACTGAATATACATGTATACAATTCCTATCAAGATTGGGTGAACTCCGCGAGTGCAGAGACTCCCTTGAGGTAACAGCGCAGTCAATCAAACGTCCTGCTTCAGCCATTAACAACGATTCACACCTTGCTACAAGCCCAACCTCAATCTCCTTTCTCTTACGCTTCTGACTTCTGGCTTCGCGTTTCTTGGCTTGTCTTGTTTCACCTCATTCGCTACTCCATCGGGGTAGTTCCTCCCTCCCTCGAGCCCCGACGCGGCCCCACCGATATCGTTGCTGATTTATTCCACGCCATAGTAGTTTGCCATCGATTCTCCTCGCGGGAGCGTCGGTGCGCCTAGGCGATACCGTCCGTGCAGGAGAAAACATTGATACCTCAGTTACAAAATAAATATAAAAAAATCCATAAATTTTGTTGGATAGGTAAAAGCTTTGAAATATCGATCTGAGGTAACCACTGAGGTACCACATTTAAATATCGCGAACATGTGATATTATGGGAAAAATGCTGCAGATAACATTTCATGATGGAATAACACATTCAGAAATAACAGACCTGCGTTGACAATGAAGACGATAATACTGCAATAATACAACTTGGTTTATTTTTTTTTTTTTTTTCATGCGTATTCGTAAAATCCCTAAATTTTGTTGGATAGGTAAAAGCTTTGAAATATCGATCTGAGGTAACCACTGAAGGACCACGTTTAAATATCGCGGACATGTGATATTATAGGGAAATTTCTGCAGATAACATTACACGATGGAACAACACGTTCAGAAATAACACACTGGCGTTGATAATGAAGACGATAATTCTGCAATAATACAACTTGGTTTATTTTTATTTCATGCGTATTCTTAAAAATTTTTATTATTGAACACTAGTCGTTGATGCGGTGAGGACTCTATCAACACTGCGAAGGGTCAATTTTTAACATTGGATTTTTAACAGTATGGTCATCTATTCGATGGAAGCTCTCGGTATCGAAATTCGGTCCAATTCGTATGCAGTTAGCATTATATTGATTTGTGCTATTCTTGTATTGGTTATTTATACGTGCGACGTTTTATTTCGTAACCATCTATCAATTGAATCATCGACTGTCATCGACGAGAAACATTATGCAGCCGATCGATTTTGGGAAAATATCGGTTTAACTTGGAGACCCGTCGAGTCTGACAGGATTTTGACGCGCAGCGACAATTACGAACTAAGCCAATTACGGACGGACCGCGCGGCAAAGCCGAGCGCCGCGAGTGGAGGGACGACGGCACTTAAACGCGATGGAACTCCAGCACGACCAGAGAGATTAACGTTTCCAAAAACGATCTACTCAATTTGGTTTCTTGTTGATTGGTAGTCTGGAGCGATAGGAATTCAGACTGGCGCGAGTTCGCAACGTCCCCTGGGATTAGGATGTGAATCTAAGCAGACGCAAGCCTGAATAATGAGACTCGCTACCGGTGAAAAAAAAAAGTCGAAACAGACCTATTGATTAAACGTCATTTGGAGTAACACCTAAATCACGTTTAAGTCGGATTTTGTGGGGATATATGATGATGTTCAAGTTTGCATCGTTGAAATGCAACGAAAATAAAAAAATATATATTCTAATGAATCCAAAAGATAGGACTAGGAATAAAATGCTATTATAACGATTAAACGTCATAATACGATTTCTTAGAATCGTTAGAATAATTTTTTTTTTAATGTTCGTTGCATTCCAACGATGCAAACTTCAACCTTCAACATCATGATTTATGGTGCACCGAAGTGCACCATTAATGCGTTCGGCACCATCATAGTGACGTCACCGATTGGTTCAGACAAAGTCGAGCGTTTCCGGCTCGTACAATGTTGAAGTTTGCATCGTTGGAATGCAACGAAAATAAAAAAAAATTATTCCAATGAACCGAAAAGATTGTACTGGGTACCAAATGTTATTACAACGATTAATCCGTCATAATAACTTTTTAGAATTGTTCAAATAATTCTAGAATTGCTAGAATAATTTTTTTTTTTTAATTTCGTTGCATTCCAATGATGCAAACTTCAACATCATCGGCTCGTTCAAATAATTGCTTATAACAACTTGCGTTTCAAAGTAGCCATAACTTTGAATATGTGCAATATTTTGCAAAAAGAAAAAACTATTTATAAATTCATATCCGTTCTAATCATTAGCAATGTTATCTTAACCGACTAGAAGACCCAGATTTGACGGTGCCTGGAGTAACTTGAATAAGTTGAGCTGCTCGCTCGCGACTACATCTAATCCGGGTCAAGAAGAGGAATGTCCCACTACTCTGACGTGTAAAACAGGAAATCCAGGAGCGTCGCTTTCGAAATGACTGCTGGAAGCGGTGGGCGTCTTTTTGGTGTTGTCAGACGGCTGGGTTTAGCGTATGTACACGCTTCCAGGTTCAACAACACGGGAGGAAACTGCAAAGACTGCCAGGTACCAACTGTACTATGCTATGCCGTATGTAGGTGTGTTTACATAGGTACTGTCGACGTTCCTGCATGCCGCCGTAGGGCTCGGTGTACTACTCTCCGGCTACGGAGATATTACGTGTCCGACTGGGCGGTGGGTGCAAGCGGACTTGGCCGTCCGTACAGTGTTGCAATGTCGTGTTAATTACTCGACATCGCTTCGTCGCCTGGAAAGCACGACAGCTAAGGAACGGTGTGTGCACTCCGCAGCACCGAAGCCCGTTAATCTCCCGTCCATTGTTCTTACGGTCATTGCCAGTGTTCCCAAGCGACTCAACCATGCTAATCCCAAAAGACTTCCGATGGCTTCGACTGAGTATAACTATCTTGATTATATTGATGCCTCATTTATCGAAGATTAGTTTGACACTTCCGTATCGACGGTTTTATGACGAAGATATGTTCTCTTTTTCGCCGCAGCAAAGGAAACTTTGTAATTCGTGATGAATTTTTCTGTTTCTCCAAATTGTTTTCTCTGGTAGCACTGAAGTCTTCCAAAATGAAAAGATTTCTATGCTAATCCCAAAAGACTTTTGATGGCTTCGAGTGGGTATAACTATTATTGATGCCTCATTTATCGATGATTAATTTGACACTTCCGTATCGACGTTTTTATGACGAAGATATGTTCTCTTTTTCGTCGCAGGAAAGAAAACTTTGTAATTCGTGATGAATTTTTCTGTTTCTCCAAATTGTTTTCTCTGGTAGCTCTGAAGTCTTCCAAAATGAAAAGATTTCTATGCTAATCCCAAAAGACTTTTGATGGCTTCGAGTGGGTATAACTATTATTGATGCCTCATTTATCGATGATTAATTTGACACTTTAATATCGACGTTTTTATGATGAAGATATGTTCTCTTTTTCGCCGCAGCAAAGGATACTTTGTAATTCGTGAAGAGCCATTCTTTTTCTTCAAATTTTTATCTCCGGTAGCACTGATGTCTTCCAAAATGAAAAGATTTCAAACCTCAGTGAAAAAAGGGGTTGAACAATTATTTGTGTGTCATGTGTTATGGAGGGTATAAACGTCTTTCACAATTATAGGAAGCCCATGTCAATGAGGACACTTCAATGACATACTTCAATGCAAGATATAAGCAATAGGAAACAATGAAACGTAGCGATTGTCTCCACCATTTCCTGTTCTTTGAAAACAACTGGTTTGACGGAAATTTGATGACGACTCAGGCTCCGAGCTTTGAGTCCAATCGAATGAAGGAAAGATTTTCAGCATCTTTGCCCAACTTACTGAAGCTTGGTGCAATATAGTCTCCTTTCTCATACAACAGTGACAAACGCAACAATGTTCTCAACTTTTCTGGTCCTGCTTAATTGGATAAGTTTCCAACACCTCAACTTTTCTGGTCATATACTGCAAGTTCGGAAACGTAACTGTACATTATTGTGGTCTTTTGAAACGGGGTCATTTTGTAAAAAATGCAAAAAGTATGGTGTCGCTGAACTTGACGTTCGCTCGAAGCGTTCGGTGAGTTGGACGTAACGAGGAGGTTTGTCAATACAGTCACGATTCGCGTAATATCAATAATTTTATATCGAGAGGGGTATGTCCATGGCACGGAGTATTAAACGGTTATCCAAGGTAAGACTGGTTCGACGGTCCGAGTAATCCCTGTGGGTACCCGACGGGGTTGTAGGCTTTTATCGATCCGCCAGGCGGCGAGGACTGCCACTTGCAGCACCGTCGTCACCGTGCGGCTCTATGTATGGTACCCTACTATATTCTATGTCCCCCCTGACTCTCTGCCCTCGCTCGTTCGGCGCTTCGGAGGATCTTGATTATAAAAAACGTAATTTTTCTGACGCATATTATGCCTCTCGGCAACTTTGTTTTTTCTTTCCCATCGATAACCCGATAGCAACGTTCGAGCACGTGCAACCGGGGTGCCTATTTTCGTCCGACAAATTGCAGAAGCCTCATAGACCTCAACCGCCCCCAACTATAACCGTCGATGCGGTGCATATAACCGATATAATCGGACCGCCCACGGAAATCTATCCAAGGAACGGAGATTACTTGACGCACTCTTGAAAATTTTCATCGACTCTACAATTTCCATTCTTGAAAAGTAGGTTATGGGTTATGCTCATTGGTCGAGCATCATTGATTTCAAAAATAGGACTAAAATGTCGCACGTGTCAAATATGAAAAATAATTGAAATTATCACTTCAAGTTATAGACTTCAACTTGAACCAATCGCATGGGCGAAAAATCATATTCCAGGTTGAAGTATCCTGTTTTCGGGTGTTCCGACGTTTTGAGTGATACAACGTTACGGCAATTGAGAGAGATTTTGAAAATTCGTCGGAAATTTCGTCAATCTTGTCCACCACACTCTTGACATGAAATTTTTCACACTACAATCTTCATTCTTGAAACCTAGGTTATGGGTTATGCTCATTGGTCGAGCAGCATTGATTCCAAAAATAGGACGAAATATGTCGCACATGTCAAATATGAATAATGATTAAAATTGTCACTTCAACTTATACACGTCAACTTGAACCAATCGCATGGCCCAAAAATCATATTCCAGGTCGAAGTAACCTGTTTTCGGGTGTGCCAGCGTTTTGAGTGACGCAACGCCACGGCACTCGAGAGAGCTTTTGAAAATTCGTCGGAAATGTCGTTAATATTGTCCACCGAAAAAGAAGTAAAAAAAAATACAAAAAAAATGGTGAAAAATTTCATGTCAGAGTGACATGAAATTTCTCACACTACAACTTCCATTCTTGAAACCTGGGTTATAAGTTATGCTCATTGGTCGAGCATCATTGATTTAAAAAATAGGACTAAATATGTCGCACATGTCAAATATGAATAATGATTAAAATTGTCACGTCAACTTGAACCAATCGCATTGCCCAAAAATCATATTCCAGGTTGAAGTATCCTGTTTTCGGGTGTCCCAACGTTTTGAGTGATGCAACTCCACAGCACTCGAAAGTGATTTTGAAAATCCGTCGGAAAATTTCGTCAATCTTGTCCATCGCCGTCGACGGATATGGCGGGTCATATCGAACCAGCGTAGCGGCTTCGTTTTGCCGATATTTCAAAAACTCGTTAATCAAGTAGACTCGCGGGCAAATTAATGAGAGCAGGAGCGGTGTACGATACTCGCGGGGCGCTCGCTATTCCCATATATTCGCCTGGCCGTCGGTAGGCGAAAAAAAAAACGTTAACAGGCAGCGTCGAAATAGAGGTAGGCAGAGTTATCCTATTCAGTCTCGTTCGTGAAATTGATTGCGCAGCTTGCACTTTTTATATTTTAATTTTCCCACACGTAGCCCAGGCGAAAAAGTGGACGCCAACGGACGGAGTTGATAACGAAACTCCACTGGGCTGCGGATGTATGAACGATTCGCACTATGCATATTAAGCTGTATGTATACATTGGCCCCTGTGTATATAGGCCTCATATTAGGCGACGGTGTGTGTACCGCGTTCATATTTGTGCAAATACACCGATAGACCAGTGACGCGGACCCCTTAACCGGATTTATCCGCAATCAGTACTTTGTGTATTTTTCGCATCAACTTGAGCAAACAAACAAAAAAAGTCATAACGAGGTGAACAGGATGTATTCTCGAATTTATCCTTCTTACCCCGAGCTATCTTTTTATCTCTGTGTTTTTTTCCTCCCTTTATCAACGTAAAATCATAACAGTTCTGGCACTTTATCCACCGGGAGCGAGAACCGACAGATGCGGAATTTTTTTTGTTATTTGTCGACGCACGTTCACTTTTATTTCTCGTGTAACGAAACGTTTCATCAGATCTGTTATTTTTTCGCTGAGGAAAAGCAATGAACAGTGTAGCCCATTTCTCGAGACAAGAGCTATACTTTTATAAAGTGAAACATTTCATTCAGATTTTGTCGGATAAAAAATCTTCGTAAAAATTTGTCATTAAATGATTTGTCATAAAAAAAATACCTAAAGATTGGAGACTGAAGATAAATTCAACGAATGACGAGAAACATTTTTTAACTCTGATACATTTCCTTTTTCATGACTCGTACGTAAATATTCCCTTCACGAGATCCTTACTTTTACGATTTAATATTTCTGCTCGAAAGTCAATCCTGCTCAAATAATTTTTTTGTTATTTGTCGACTCACGTTCACTTTTATTTCTCGTGTAACGAAACGTTTCATCAGATCTGTTATTTTTTCGCTGAGAAAAAGCAATGAACAATGAAGCCCATTTCTCGAGACAAGAGCTATACTTTTATAAAGTGAAACATTTCATTCAGATTTTGTTGGATAAAAAATCTTCATAAAAATTTGTCATAAAATGATTTGTCATAAAAAAAAAATACCTAAAGATTGAAGACTGAAGATAAATTCAACTCTGATACATTTCCTTTCCCATGACTCGTACCTAAATATTCCCTCCACGAGATCCTTAATTCCACGATTTAATATTCCTGCTCGAAAGTCAATCCTGCTCAAGAAAAGTAATTTCCTATCGAAGTTTGGAAGGGGATTTATTTTTTTTTCATGTACCGTCGGGAGTCGGGAATAAATTCAATTGACTCGGCAGTCGGTGCGTCGCGTCATCCGGAGACATAATAATTCTCTGTGGCTAAAAATGAAATGGGAAGCACTGTGGGAAGTCGTCGCTCTTGCTCCTCGAGTCCACGAGTCCTTAAAATATCATTTCCGGGGTAAAAACGAGGTTGGAGACAAGGACGAAGGGGCTGACGAGGGTCCTCGCCCCTCACCTCCCCCCCCCCCCCCCACCCTTCCACCACGGAGGGGGAGGGGCGAGGGAGATTTTCGTGCTACGCTATATCCGTTAGGAAAGTGCTGAAGTTGTGGATGATGTTATCGCGGACCAAGTGAGAACGCGAACCCTGCCAACCAGCAGATTTTCGTGCTGCCACGGTCTGACTCCAGCGTTGCAACCTCGCGTTACGTACACGTACGTATTATACGTAACGTAACATCGCCAGCGTACCGTCAAGCTGATCAGCTTACCGCAGCTTTTTCCACGAAACAGCAAGCGCGGACGCTCGGAGTTACTTGGACAGCATCACCGAGCTGAGTCGGAGGTCCCATATCTATAGCACACCAGAGACGTATAGCGGTATATACAGCACATACAACACGAAACAGTCGTGATATATACATAAACAGCGTCGTTCACAACGCAACGTTTCGAGTCGTCCCCCGCGTCTGCTGACTTAATCCGCCGCTTCCCTGCGACCTCGAGCTTCGCAAACTCCGAACTCCATACACAACTGCTTATTTCGACGTTTGCCAAGCTCCCTGAGTGTCGGGGCTTCTTCCTACTTTATCTTGAACGCAGAGATAAAGGAGCCAAATGTGGGTCAGAGTGGAGAGAAAATGCTGTATTTGCATGCGACACAAAACTTTACGTTTTGATGTTGTTCTCAAAAATTGATCGAGCTTTGTCTTAGAGCTTCCAAAAGTTTTAGGATGCTTTGAGAACTGTTTTGTAAGGTGAAGGGATATTTGTAGATTTATTTGTACAGCTGAGTGCTCGAAATTAATATTTCATTCTTCTCGAATGTACTTATTCTTGATCCCATCTTAATAACAATAAAATATGAATGAAACAATGCCCTTAAGGAAACATCATAAATGCTTCTTTAAGGGCTATTTTTTATAAAGTGCACTTCTCTAAGAAAGGTGACAGGTCTGCTATAATTATGAACCTCGCCACTTCTACTCATCGGTCCCTTAATGACAGACATCGGGAGGACCCACTGGTCAAATGGTACCCATACTTATTTCCTCATTACGTTTCCGACTCAGTCGTAAAAGCGTTCTATCAAAACGTTGAAATAGAGGGTTGGCTTAGCACACACCAATCCAGTTGATTTTCAGGTTGGTTGGAACGCGAGGGTAACGAGTAACTGCCATTACAGCATACGCAAATTACCTTTCTCGCTCGGTATGTTAATTAACGTTCATTAAAAAAAATGTTTAATTGCCGGTACATTTCAGTCGCTTGGGAGATCCGGGGTTGAAAATGTTCGTTAGTTAATCATGCTATTTGCATCTCAATTATGCTATCAACGTACGTGGTAATTTCAACCATACATAATATATTGTATTTGACCATGTAATGTATTAAATTACGTTATTATTGTTATTAATACGAGGTACAATCGTTCTCGACATGCTACTACTTGAAATGGCTTTTGTATTGTACCCTTTATTATCCTTAGGATATTTCACGCGGAATAGACCAGCATTTTTTTATGCAAACCGCAATTTGGCAATATTTAAGAAATTGCGTACGATTTCGTATTTAATCAAATTTCTAATTCTCTTAATTCCCGAAACCTCATTTTACCTGGTCTACTATACTACGATACGAGGGCACATCAAACGTGGAAACCGCTTTGTATTGACCGCACGATTTATAAACGGGGTTAATTATTATTTTGTCCTCCATGAGTAATCACCAGCGTTAATTAATAGGAACCTCCAACGTAGCTGGAGGGAACGATAGTTACAGAACTGATGTATCGCAAATTGCAATTTCAATACATTCGTGCGAATTGAATGTGGGCAGTCCCTGTAACTAATTGAAGATACTATTACGATACGATTCAATGATGCTGCAATTATGAAAAATCGGTTCATTCATATAGAAGAGGTTTGTAACAGAAATTTATACCCGAAGACACTTTAATAAAAGTCATTTTCATACGTCAATCCAACTGAGCAACGACCCTTTTCGCGTTACTCAATCTATTTTGCTCTGTTTCGTGTCAGACGACTTCTTTTGTGGCTGCTTTTTGCAAAACGTTTTTACAAGCCTAATCAGTCGTATGACTGTACGCTTAATTGAAGATACTATTACGATACGATTCAATGATGCTGCTATTATGAAAAATCGGTTCATTCAGATAGAAGAGGTTTCTAACAGAAATTTATACCCGAAGACACTTTAATAAAAGTCATTTTCATACGTCACTCCAACTGAGCAACGACCCTTTTCGCGTTACTCAATCTATTTTGCTCTGTTTCGTGTCAGACGACTTCTTTTGTGGCTGCTTTTTGCAAAACGTTTTTCGAAGCCTAATCAGTCGTATGACTGTGCGCTTAATTGAAGATACTATTACGATACGATTCAATGATGCTGCAATTATGAAAAATCGGTTCATTCAGATAGAAGAGGTTTCTAACAGAAATTTATACCCGAAGACACTTTAATAAAAGTCATTTTCATACGTCACTCCAACTGAGCAACGACCCTTTTCGCGTTACTCAATCTATTTTGCTCTGTTTCGTGTCAGACGACTTCTTTTGTGGCTGCTTTTTGCAAAACGTTTTTAGAAGCCTAATCAGTCGTATGACTGTGCGCTTGGTCGTGATTAATGTACTTTACTCGCTGGACAGTCACCCTAGTGAGTAGTTACTTTGTCCCTTTTGAAGTATCCACCGCGTACCAAGCACCGATCACCCTTCGGCCGGGCACCAATGAACCACTGTGAAAACAAAAATGACGAGAGGGTCTCCAGGGTTCCACCCTCGCGTCGCCAATGACACCAGCAACACAGCAGCAACGTCAGCAGGAAGGTCGTTCAGTCTTCCCTGCATTCTTCCTTCTTCCGTGATCGACTCCGTTGCTGTCTATGCTTACTCCGACCCCGACTAGCGGAGTGCAATGTAAATAGTGCTGCTAGGGTGTACGAAGCTTCACTTTACTCGAGGCTCTACCCTGGGGAAATTAACAGTTCCTCTCCAGCGTCGCGGTCACACGTCGATGCCAATTTGCACGGTGGTTGATGAGTTGTGCTCCGGAGACGTTACTTCGTATCACCCGAGCAATAAACCAGAGGTGAAAATGGAACTTGTCCACCAATCAATATGTCTTCGAGTGCTGCTAAGGAGGCGTCACCGCTTCGTCATAGTCAATAAGCTAGTTCCTGAGTTTCAGAGCCATTTCTCCGTGAATAGATCATTTTCTTCATTACAAGACACTTCATCAATTTACCTTTGAGAACATTGATGGCACCTCTTTGATGTAATTGGAAACAGATCTTTTATAAGTCATCGAACTATGACACCGAGACCTATGTTTCACTTATTTGGCTGGTTCATTTGAATTTCTTTGTCTTTTGGTTCTCGTTCGTCATTCTCCTTTTTATCCTTTCATCACCCAAGCAATAAACCAAAGGTGAAAATGGAACTTGTCCACCAATCGATATGTCTTCGACTGATGCTAAGGAGGCGTCACCGCTTCGTCATAGTCAATAAGCTAGTTCCTAAGTTTCAGAGCCATTTCTCCGTGAATAGATAATTTTCTTCATTACAAGACACTTCATCAATTTACCTTTGAGAACATCGACAGCACCACTTTGATGTAATTGTAACACATCGTAATGTAACACATTGTAACACATCTTTCCTAAGTCATCGTACTATGACACTGAAACCTATGTTTCACTCATTTGGCTGTTTCATTTGAATTTCTTTGTCTTTTGGTTGGTGTTCCTCATTCTTCTTTTTATCTTTTTACCACCCGAGCAATAAACCAGAGGTGAAAATGGAACTTGTCCACCAATCAATATGTCTTCGATTGCTGCTAAGGAGGCGTCACCGCTTCGTCATAGTCAATAAAGTAGTTCCTAAGTTCCAGGAGCATTTCTCCATGAATAGATCATTATATTGATTATAAAATACTTCATCAATGTATGGCACCTCTTTGGTGTCATTTGAAACAGATCTTTCCTCAGTCATCAAACTATGACACCGAAAAATAGTCCGCATTTGTATGTTTCACACATTTGATGTGGCTGTTTTATTTCTTTGCATTTTGTTTGTCGTACGTATCCTCCTTTTTCCTTTCCATGAGTGACCGACTCACTTCGTAACAAGTATCATCCTTGATACTCGGGCTTAGGGTTAAATCACGCTCTTGCTACCCTTGTCACGTGGCAACAACTTCAACATCCTACACGTACCTACACTAAATAATACTAAAACTAGTACATGTATCATCGCGCAAGTGGTTCCCAACTTTTTGAACGAGCGTCACGTGCTCGAGATAGTGAACGAAGCTGAAGGTGACTGAAGCCTGCGCGCAAAAGGTATTCGCTTACCAACAACTTGTAGCGTGAATCGCTTTCATCTTTTTCTTTACTTTGGGTATTGCTTATCCACAATTAAAACGGTTAAAAAATCCTCTTTAGTATCATTCCGGAGATTGACTATTCGATCTGTGATTGGCTAGGACTCTCAGACCGAGTCCAAGTTCATTTGTCCTTGATAACTTTGACAGTTCTATCAAATACCGCAAAAATACCGTATTTTTTTTTTTTTCTATTTTTCTGACAAGCAAAACGACACTTTTTTTTTTTTTTTTTTTCAAAATAACTGAAAAAGGACTTTTTAGTTGCGATTTACCCTTTTAAAGCTTTATAAGAGCGCAGCAGCGCAAACGAAAAGCGAAAAGCGCAATTTTTGTTTGGGCTAATTTGACTTTCCTTTACTTGCCTTGCTGCAAAAATGATTCACCATAGACTCGTCTATGGCAACTCGGCGAGAATCTCAGCCATAGGGGGGTGGAATATCCAGGTCTGGGCACAGATTGCGTCGTTTTCAAACAGCGTAGTCCTATAACCCGCTTTTCCCTTCCAGCATTCAGCCTGCATCCACGCTTTTCTTGCCTCTTTCTTGCCCCCTCCATTCCCTTTCTCCTTCTCCTTCTCCTCAATCTGCCCCTCGTTCAATCGCCCACGACTCTTATGGCCCTCTTTACTCATGCAATCTACAGTTAACTTTTATAGAATTCGCCAAGGGAAAATCGCCGAGCACAATGCGACTAAATGGGGCTTCTCACTGAAACTATAGTGGGAGGACGGGAAAGGGGGGAAGTGCTTAAAGCACAAAACGGACAAATGGTACCCCAAGTACATTTCCTTTATTACGCGTGTTATATACACGAATCGTTCTGCTGTGTGAGTCGCCAGTCTTCATTTTGTCTACATATTTTCTGTTTCACGCGGAAAGTAGAAATGCTTCGACGATATAAGGAGTGTCGTTTCCACCTAAAATGCAATTGGGTGCAACAAAATTACCTATTTCAGACTTTTTCGTGATGCCTTTCACACTATTCGAGCTTAGGGTCTTCGAGGAGGAAAATAATCAAATCTTTCTACTCATACCATCGGTGTAAATCAGAAAAGAGCGATATTAGGGGTCTCGTTTCCTCCTAAAATGCAATTGGGTGCATCAGAATTATCAATTCCAGACTTTTTCGTGTTGCCTTCCACATCATTCAGGCTTAGGGTCTTTGAGGCGGAAAAATAAACAAATCTTTCGACTCATACCAACGGTGTAAATCAGGAAAGAGCGATATAAGGAGTGTCGTTACCTCTTACCTTGCAATTGACTGCAACAGAATTATCAATTCCAGACTTTTCCGTGTTGCCTTTCACACTATTCGGGTTTAGGGTCTTAGAGAAGGAAAAATGATAGTACATTACGATACAAGTGCGAAAAAACTTTTTCTGACGAGTGTGAGTTTGCAGCGCAAGCCGAAGGCGAGTGCTGCAATCACACGAGCCCGAAAAAGGTTTTTCGCACGCGTATCGTACGGAATTTTATTTCACGACGTCGGAAAATGCGGTATTACGCACGGAGTGACATAAATTAATCTTTCTACTGATACCAACAGTGTAAATCAAGAAGAGTGATAATGAATTTGCAAAACGCATCGTCTTGAAATTTTAGCTCCTTAACTCGAACGTTACAGTCGTTAAGAAAGCTACTTCTTCAGCTTCCTAAGAATTATCGTTAATCTGAAACTGAGACTACCCTTTTTATGTACATTCGTATTAGCTCGTGATTGGATTTCACGCTTGCGGCGTGTCTTAATTTCAGTGTGCAGTTGGATATGGTTATATATTCCGCCTAACGGAAGCTATTTAAGGACCGTGGAAACTTCTGGTACGTCGCCAAACCTCCAGATCCCTTTTTCCTACGGCCAACGCCGCGTTCACCATCTTGGCACTCGCCGAATCCCTGTGCCACTTCGTCCACGGCTCTGATTGCGTTTTATTGATTGTTTCAAACTGTTGGTGTCGGTCTTCCAAGTTGTCGGTTCCTGATTGAGACCGATCAGTCGTGAATTTATTGCATTCAAGGTAAACACACGTTTGAGTCGTAACTTTGCAGAAGGGAACCAAGAAGCTTATAGATAAAACCTCTGGTTTTTCGCTACCTCGGTAAACCTATGTTCTTCCCTTGGCTTCTGAGCCCGGGCGTCATACGTTTATCTCACGACTTAACGCTGCAAATATTGGAGAATCCGCGGAACACGATCCGTTCCATTCATCGTGATTCGTTCAAGTTTTCGCAACCATCTGGCTCACTGGATTCAACGGCTCTAGCCTCTCCTTTATGGTTATCGTTCACATTCCAACAGCGAGTCGCCAAGTTCAGTGACTGTGCCGCCTTGCGCCATCCGTTCTCGGCGTAGGTATGTAGACACTTGCGTGCGCACATAGATATCACTATCCTTAGACACTCTGCACATATCTACGCGAGTCTCTGTGCAAATATCCGCAGCCATGTAAAGCGACTATGTAACGTTACGTGCATTCACCTTAATTCATTTGGAAAAACTTGTGAACTGGAATTCATGAAATTCAGATAATAAGTTCATTCCATTATTGGGAAGCGTTTGTTTCGGAAGCGTACCTAATCATATTCCTTTACGGTCCAAGTAAGTACAAAAAACATATTGCAGAGCGACATTTGGGAGAATGATCACTTTGTGGAAATTTAATGGTGTTATATTATTGAGTTTGACACTGCATTGTTGAATTTAGGCAAAGCGATGATTTACCAAAATAGATATCATTTTATTCTTAGATACTCTGCACATATCTACGCGAGTCTCTGTGCAAATATACGCAGCCATGTAAAGCGGCTATGTAACGTTACATGCATTCACCTTAATTCATTTGGAAAAACTTGTGAACTGGAATTCATGAAATTCAGATAATAAGTTCATTCCATTATTGGGAAGTGATTGTTTCGGAAGCGTACCTAATCATATTCCTTTAGGGTCCACATAAACACAAAAAAAACATTGCAGAGTGTAATTTAGAAGAATGATCACTTTATACAAATTTAATGATGTCATATTATTGAATTTGACACCGCATTATTGAATTTAGTCAAAACGATGATTTTCCAAAATAGATATCACTATCCGTAGACACTCTGCACATGTAAAGCACATGTAAAGCGACTATATAACGTTACGTGCATTCACCTTAATTCATTTGGAAAAATTTGCAAACTGGAATTCATGAAATTCAAATAATAAGTTCTTTCCATTATTGAGAAGCGATTGTTTTGGAAGCGTTATCAGTCATATTCCTTATTAGGGCCTAGATAACCTAAATAAATACAACAAAAAAACCCATTACCGAACGACATTTAGCCGAATGATCACTCTGTCAAAATTTAATAGTGTCATTGATTAGTAATGTCGATAAATTTCGGCAAATCGATGATTGACGATCACTTACGATGATTTCAAGAATCGTCGGTTCTTTACTTACAATTTTTGTTACTTTCTCTACTTCCAAGGAAAAATCCGTGGTTTTTGGAATCCGTGAGAAATTTCGGACCAGAAAAGGTCGAAAAATAATGGTCGAATTCCGGCAAAGATTTTTCCTTTGATGGCAAGAATTTCGATCAGTTGGCGCCTCTCAATAATCTTCAACCCAATTCCTTCGTCTCTTGGAGCACCAGTCTTGTTAGAACCACCAAGATTTCGATCGCATAGCGAGAACCGCCCCTCCGCTCCTCCACCTCCGTCTCACAATATCGTTGGTATCTTGAAAATTTTTCATTTTCCCATCGCCTGTCTCGCGGCTCGAAGATGGATCGCTCGGTCGCGTTTGCAATACATCGATGAAATATCGTTCATCGTACCGCAGTCCTTTAGATTATATAAGACCTATGTTCAACGCAGATATAAAGAGGTAAATATATACTCACAAGTGTAATGAGGCCTTCAAAGTGGTGTCTGTGATTATGCAAGCATCCAATGTGAATTATATTAATGTACACAATTTTTCGTAATCTCTTTCCGATTTTCCGGCTTACCTCACTATCTATAAATAAAAATAATGCGTTAAGCCGGAGATTATTTCTGATTCTCCGGTTTACCTCACTATCTATAAATAAACATAATGCGTCATGGGCAACGATTTCATTCATTTCTATGAGCACTTCTTATTTCTTTCAATCTTTTTCTCACGTCGGTATTCGCAACAAAAGATAAAGTGCCTTTGTCAAAGAATATCTCCTTTCGCAGAGTTTGAAATTGAAATTCTCGCGAGGAAAACGCGTTGCAGTCGTTCAATCGGATGAAAAATACCTTTGAATACTGTATTTGATTTAATTCATCAAGAAAAGCGGTAGCGTTTCGACGCCATTCAAAAATACCATAAATCGCAGAGTGCACATTGTCTGAGTTATACAGGACAAGAATTGCTATTAGGTGATAAATATATATACATAGTTGGCATTATGAAACGTGCATGAGTATAACAGTCGCGTGTGGGGAGTCACAAGTGAATGTTTGCAAATTAGCATGCTCGCGATTCAAAGTCACATATAGTATACACAGTAATTCAGGTCCCCCAACGAGTCCATGAATATGCAGTAATGTTTGCCGTAACATGGTTTATCGTTTCAAGCGTGGAAACTGGCGCTTGATTTATTAAAAAATATTCCACATTCCGTCGTCTATGTTCGCGACGTGTAAATTATGCTACCTATGTATATACTTTAGATCGTTAAAATTCATGGACTTTGCGAAAAGTTTCGTTGCCAAATTTGTCGTTAATTTACCATGTTGGGCGGAAATTTTGGCACCGATGCAATTGCCGACCAGCACACACGACGCTTTTATGGACTCGTAATTTCATTTCTCTTCGACCCGCAAATAAATCGCAAGCAATATCGACTTTGTAATTTATTTAATTTGTGCAGAATCGACTGTTTGAAATCTGGTCGCCTTCAGCTGCTGACGTTCATTGATCTTTCATTGAAAAATAAGTTAAAATCCGATTTGCAACGACGACCCTATTATAAGGACAACCAGTTCGCTTGAAATGCTCCATTGGCAACTTATAATACCAACGAAGTTTCGCTTGCTCCAGAATAAGAGTAATTCTTTTGCCTGCACTTGATGTTCCTAACAAGGCCGAACTACTAACACCGATATCGTGTTTACGGTACTAAATATGAGGGGATCCTCGGGCTGCTGCTGGGCGGTTTCTCATAGTGTGTAGTGTAAAACCTTGTTTCACTACGGCGAGACTTGTTCTTGCTGTTGAAGCACACGACGGCAAGAAAGGAATCCTGTCTGCCTACCAATGTTGCCTACCAACGATGGAGCATCAACATCTCTACTGGATGCAACTCTATTATATACATACCCACCTACAACTTCACCAGAATGTGTTACCACGTACTACTATTTTACCAGAAAAACTTTTCGACCTTATTGTTATTACCCTCTCATATTCTGTTTCGACAGCGAGACTTGTTCTTGCCGTCGAAGTACACAGCGGCAAGAAAGGAATCCTGTCTGCGGGTTACCTATTAATGATGGAGCATTAACATCTCTATTAGATGCAACTTTACTGCATATAACAATATTACCCCACTGAAACTTTACCAATATGGATAAATTCCCAATATGGGAGATCAATAAGGTCCAAAAACTACTGGTAAAATTATGTGTAAAATTCCATCACGAAACAGGAATTCGTCTGTGGGATGTCGACCAATGATGGAACATGAACATCTCTGCTAGATGCAATGTATTGTTGTGTCTTTTGTAAATTAATAACACGAACACGAAACGGAAAGATTTATTTAGGTTAGACGCACCGTTTGTAGTCACTGTACCATTAGTGGCCACATAAAAAATGTATATATCAATTCATCATACTATCAATATTCAAATTATATTCATCATAATATTCAAATTAATAAATTAGATTATTTCACACAAATTAAAGCAAATATAGCATTGAATTTTTAGTGCTTAAAATACATAATTGTTCGATAAATAATATTCAAAGCACTTTGCACCATTTGAGGCCATCACCGTCATTTACGTGCGACAAGTATGGCTACAAATGGAACAATTTGATGGCTACAAAGGGTACTAAGATGGCCAAAAACGGTACTACCACCCTATTAGCGCAGTTCAAGCTGTCATATGCTTATCGAACTACGATGATCGTCAGTTTGGTCTCAGCGGATCAATCGTGCAGTCAGTCGTAGCAATATCGCTACACATATTCATAACACCATAACAATGTTACAACCCACCTCACTACAACTTTATCAGAATATGGGAGAATAATAACAATACCGTCGAAAAGCTTCTGGCCAAATTGTAGTACAGCGGAGTTACAATACAATAGTGCTGTGTTTGAGTCGAATTTTAAGCTGTTCGGAAATCTGTTGTAACGCGCTGATGTATTGTGGTAGAATTCAAACCTGAAGTTGTAATTTTATGGAAACACGATACTTCCGGTCTACGGTCACATTAACACTGATTATTTTAATCCTTTCCATTTAAAAATTCAGAACCCAGCAATCGACTTCATATTCCGATAAATGAAGTACTTTCCTACGCGAGGCAACGAAGCCCGGAAACGTTGTGCTTGGTGAGGCGAGGGAAAGGCTTAATGTTCCCGGAGGCAAAGTTTCTAATAAACACTGAGTAGCCACGTTATCCGCGCGGAGAAACACAGTGTGGGAAGTGATTATCAAACTCATTTGTGGAATCGACAAAGCTCCTTGTATGCGCTCTCCAGTTCTCTGTACTTATACTTGTTTTCTTCGCCTGGATCCGATATAATACCCGATTCGACGTTTTTTTTCTCCTCCGCCTGAAAAGTTGTTCATTATTTGTGGAAGCTGCGAGGAGCGAAAAAAAAAATAAGAAGAAGTGGCGGGAGGGATGGACAGGGGTGCAAAGTTTAACGAGCGTAAGAGTATTTTCTCGGTAACGAGAGGATCCTCTTTTCATCGAGAAATTGGCAGCGAACACCGTGTGCGACTAAAAGGACAACGTCGCTCACACCATCTCCGCTGCAGCGCGCTGGCTGCTTGCACCCGAGCTTGCAGTGGAGCTTGCAGCGGCTTCGGCGAGGCGACCGACCACCCCTCCACCCACCCCTCCCTCCACTGTTCTTCCGCTATACACTTCCACTCTGTGCCCGACGCCTTTCGCCGCCCCCGCGGGACGTCGTCGAGTTTGTTTGAGTTTAATTGAGCTTGAAACTTTCCGACTTGTTGTCCGGTACGTACGGGTCTCACTTTTCTACTCTCCCACTTTCTACGTCGTTGCTGTCCCCTTTCTGGCGATTCTACAGCTCGTCGCTGTCTTTTTTTTTCCCCACACCGCAGTCGTTCCGACCGTTTCGGATCAAAAAAATTAGCTTCGAACGCCAACGCGAAAATCCTCAAAGCTTCCTTTGTCTTCAGGAATGTTTGATAGCTGCAAGGTGTTGAATTGGGGTGGAAGGAGAAACTGGTTCAGTTGGGAAAACCGGGAAAGTGATTGGAGTCAGAAAGACAATGTGTGTAGTGGTGTGTAACGCTAAAGGCAAATTGTGTATGGGAATCAATTTCCGTTGATTGGCTTTTCGAAGTTATATAGACCAACTTATCGCACCTATCAGCCAACTGGATATTGGCAGTACCAATTAAACTTCCCTATGGTGATTTTGGGTTGATAAGTAAACTTAACCCTTACATGCACAGCAGGAACTTTAACATCCCACCTAGATTATTATCATTCTTGAAATATTTCAACGTTTTGTTTCTCGATTTTTGTGATTTTTTTTTGTATATTTACTATAATAACATGTTGGAAAATTGAAAAATACAAAAAAAAAGAAAACGTAAAAATATTTCAAAAATTAAAGGTTATTAAAAGAATTGATAATGTCGACTCACAAAAAATAGATAAAACATATGTCTCATAAGTATACAAAAGCTCCTCCCAACTGACAATTTTTCTCGATGTGACCATTAGTAATGCCGTCAAAAATCAAGAAATCAAAAAATGTATTGACAATATAAGGAAGGTAATATTTCTTGAACGTCAAGAGTCATGACCCAGAATTTTGACTGAGGTTTTATCCGGGGAGATTTTATTTTTTACTTTTCCTACATTTTAAAGACTAGACTACAAAAATTCTTATCTTGTCGTATTACTACCCTAAAGGGTTATTAATTAAGGGACCAACAAGAAGCATTAACGAGACCGCAGAATATACCGAGTCGATAATTTCTAGGGTCGATCAATCAGCGCGGCTCTGTCATTTGCTAATACAACGGTGATGGCATAGGGGCCGTCACAATAGAAGCTTCGGCACAGGGTTGGCGATCGAAGCTCGTGAATATAAACAAAGGGTGGGAAATAAACCAGATTGAATATCACGGGCGAATGCACTTGGCCGCTTCGGATTGAAAAATTAATTGGCCGATCAATTAAATCAGTCTGCAGCGTCGGTCTAGTCAGGTACAGGTCGTACATTTTGCGGTTTCGCTACCGCGGCGATAAAAAATCCATGCGACTCGCTATTTCCGCCGCAATTGGACACGCGGAAACGAATATACGTCCAAAATGATTCCAATGAAAAAAAAAAAATGTCAGTGGTTTTAATTAGAAATCGAATCAGCAATCATCCGTCACTCCTCATTCGGTTGTAACACGATTTCGCGATTTTACGTTACGAGTGGCGGGCAAACGCGATTATTCTTCGCGAAATTTCATTATCTATTCTGTGACGGTGGCGCCGCACGTCGGGCATTACATAAGCGACCGAAAGTCGCCGAAAACCCAAATATAACAGAGTTATATCGGCATTGATTCTCCCCCATAGTCGCTTTTAATTAATGCAATTTGCAGTGCCCGTTAACTGCGCTACGTGCTCGGATTATCTAAAAATCTCTAGCAGCAGCTACAGTGGTGCTTTTCACCCGGCCACGTTTGTTCGCCGATATATTGCGGGGGCTTCTACATAGCTCTGCGCTCTGTTCCCTCTCCTCGCTTTACCTGCTGTTCGAGGTAAAACTCCAAATATCGTAGCTTTATCAGCATGCAGCGCGACCATTAACAGATTTCGGTATTTGCGTCCTGTCGCTGACGCACGAGGCTATTGTTATCTTGCTCTATGGTATTGCGACCACATAACGAGGAGCATAGACTGCGATGTGAATTCTATTCGCGGACTTGTTACATTGTCGATGTTGTTGCCTTGTTTGGAAAATAACATCCGAACAACATTCGCCTATTTTGAGGTAGGGCACAGTGGGTTGTGGCCACTGTACCAGTTGTGGACATTTTCACTGTAATTTATTTCAAATTATTGTTTACCTGTATTTTTATGTTGAAATTTGGAAAGTATCCATACAATTTTGTTTCGTTTTAACAATACATATACAATACATATCTATCCTTTCGAAATCGGTGACCACAATGGACTTAAAGGTGGCCAAAACCGGTACTTCTACCCTTTTTGTTGTAAATCTGTAAAAACTTTTATTTTTTTACGACGAGTTACATCAACGTTCTCAAAAAACACAATACTTTGACATACTGTTGAAAAAAATGTCTATGAAGCCTTTTTAACTTTTGTTTTTGTTTTTTTTTTTTTTTTTTTTTCTTTTCGAAGTGTTACACTGCGCTATAGTCAGGCCCTGGACAGGGCTGTGTCATCCCTATCCGGGCCTGATCAGTGCCTGGCTTAGGTCGAATGTAACGCTACAATTTTTTTACCAGGACAACTTTACCCCATCACTGTTAATGTGTTTGCAATGATTACATGACTCAAATCATCAAAGGCACAATTTCCACACACTTTCCTGACATCTGCCTTTTTTCTGCAGCCAATTTTTCGTCGACCATTATTTTTCCTCAATCTAGTGGCTTCGATTGCTCACAATTTATCGCACGATGATTAAACGTCTCGGATTTTCGTCGTCGTGTTTTTTCGGTGATCTGTCTTACTCGAGGGCGTAAAACGTGTGACAACGTCATTTTTAGTGCACCATAACAATATAAAGGAGGTAAACACGTCTAGACGCACGCGGGTCTCGCGTATTGATTAGTCAACCCTCTGTGTCCTAAGAGTTTACACAGGTTAGACACATAGCCAGTAGCGGGTACGAAGGAATATGAGAGTGCAATAATCTTTATGTAGGCAATAAAATGAGGTCTGCCTGTGCACTCGACACCGGTGTAGGTCGCAAGTTCCTCGACGTCGTGTATCGCGATCAACGACCCTATACACGTCAGAAATTTTTATCTGTCACTCCGGCACGTGAGACGGTGGATATACAGAAAAATCAAGTACCTATTCGCATTCGTCGAGTAGGTGCTTATGCATTTTTCGAACAGATCACGTATCACCCGCAACGATAGCAGTGAAGTACTACGTTTTCTTATCTTATCATCTTTTGGATAATAAAGACTTTTGCAGATATCGCAAGTTTTTTCCTGCTAAAGTCAATAGTCTTTCACTGTTTAATAAATATTCTGAAAATGATGGTTATAATAATTGTTAGAGGCATATTTTTTGTATAAGGAAATGAGACAGCTAAATAAGGGGAATGTCGTAAAAATTATTTTTTTAGCTGATTAACAAACCTGAAATAAATTGCAAGTTGAAAAATTATTGACTAATATTCGAAGTTAGATTTATGTATTTTTAGGGATTTTTTGTTTCTGCGATACATATTTTTCTGTTATGCTATACGTACGGTTATTTTATCTTGCATAGAAATCGATTATGGCAAAGGCTTTGTCATACGTTATCAAGTTGTAACTTTTTTGCGACAACGGTTAAAAACATATTTGTCCCAAAGCTATGAATTCGGTGGTTGCCACTCGAAAACAGTAAAATTCGAAGTTAATAGCGCCACTAATTTTGTTTGCTGCTTTGTCGAGCCAACAAAAGTTAACAGTTTACGGTCCAGACCACAAATTGATGTTTAATAAATTCATGATCACGTTAAAACGTTGAAGTAGTTTTTACGGTAAAGAAGAGTAGTTTTTTTTTTAATTCGTTCTTCGCCGAGTCTGATTCTCCGAACACGCTCGCGTTCGACAATGGAATTCGCTATGCAATTGTAGAGCGCGTTTCCATTTCGCGAAGCCAGATGAAGAGGGGTGTGTTTCCCCACTGAGCTTCCAAGCCGACAGCAAAATCTGGCGAAGCTCCGTGTGCCTCCGAACGCCTGGTACTCTACTTCCGCGCTAGCTAATTGCTAATATAACATCACTCGCTGCCGAGGTCTCAGTTGGAATGCCTTTGCAACGGCCATTTGCGTAATTGGCTGAAAACTTAACATCCAATTACCCGCTATTGAAATTGAGAGTAAGTATTCCGGCCTTTCGCCGATGCTACAATTGTGTTTCGGTTTTAGTCCGTTGCATTATATGACTTTTGATACAAATATTTATTTATTTATCTACAAGAAGTTCTAAGAGTTTTGTTTTTACTCTTTCTCCATGAAAAAAATGGAATAACCGACATTATAATAATTTTTATCTCACAAAAAATGTTTCTTCAGAACAAAAATGTTAGGCCAAGGATAAAAAAAATGTATAGGCACGTCATTATTAGTTCTATATATTTTTAAGTAGCTGTTACTACTGCCAACTTTCAATAATGTTCTGGCCGCTTCAATAGTTCTTTATATGTGATCCAAATAAATTGAAACTGTCGATCTAACAGTCAGATTCGTTTATTATAGTTCGTTGTATTATATGACTTTTGATACAAATTTTTATTTATTTATCTGCAAGTCCCAAGAGTTTTATTTGACTCTTTCCCCATGAAAAAAAAAATATATATATATATAAAAACCGACATTATAATAATTTGTATCTCACAAAACATATTTTTTCAGAACAAAAATATTAGGCCGACGATAAAAAAAATGTATATGACACGTCATTATTCGCTCTACGTATTTTTAAGCAGCTGTTACTACCACCAACTTTCAATATTGTCCTGGAGGCTCCAATAGTTCTTTATATGCGATCCAAATAAATTGAAACTGTCTTTCTAATAGTTTGATTCGTTTATCCTGTTACAGTGGCTGGGCCTGGGCATCATGGCAGTCGGTGTGTGGGCCTGGAAGGAAAAGGATACGTTCAACAATCTCTCGCGCCTCACGAACGTTGCCCTCGATCCGGCATTTATCCTCATTCTAGTCGGTAAGTATTTTATCACTTTGTCTGTGAACCGAGTAAAAGTAAGTTCTTGTTAAAAACTGCGACGAGCGCTGGTCTGCTCGCGTCCAATAATCGATTGAGTGTTATTTGAAAGCAAACGACGGTTCAGCGAAACTTTTTCAAGCCGATCTGGAGTAACGACGGATAATACGTTCTTATCGATGAGGTTGAGATTTCAGAGGCGACGCAATCTTGGCTAATCCGTTACGTTAGGATTTTGTAACAGTGATCGAGTTATGAAGACTAATGTCATTATCGCGTGGCAGGAACGACAATGAGATCTCTTCTTGCCAAGTGCACATTGTCACGTGTGCAATTAATCTGCAATAAGTTGATTCCACGCTGAGCTTAACCCTGCGGATGACGTGTCAGCCGGAAGCTTCTGTTCGAACCGCTGAATCTGCTTGAAATCTCTCTGCTGCTATTCAAACTCAATGCGCTCGATGTACATTCAGAATATTATACGATCAACGGTGCAGCAGGATTAATCTTGACAGGAGTACAATGGTGGTTCATAGAACGTGTATGTAAATAATATAAATGGTCTGAGCAAACTGATAAATCATTCACGAATGTACAATATTGCTTTAGGGAAAAATGTTGGACTGATGATGTAATGATGTAAACTCAATTTTTTGTTGGCATGAAAAAGACCAGTATTTCACAGGATGATATTGAAGTTTGCATTATTGGAATGCAACGAGATAAAAAAATTATTCTAACAATTTAAAAAAGTTATTATAATGATCAATCGCTATAGTAACTTATTATACCCAATAGGAAACTTTGGGTTCATTAGATTTTTTTTTTTTATTTTCGTTGCTTTCAACGAAGCAAACTTCAATATAATAAAATAAGCGACTTGAGAAAGTTGGTATAGGTCAAAATTTGATGTTTTCAAGAAAAAATAAAAAATAAAAATAAAAATTCATTTTGTAACCAAATCTTTTTCAACCAATATTTTTATATAACTTTTATTCACGTGCCACGTTTGTGAAGTAAAACAAAACCCTTTTACGGTTGCGACTGGCATCCCGGGATTATCCGGGTAAATTCCAGATTTCGTGATGTTGAGCGATACTCGCGGATCATTCAAGATTATACGAATGTACGTTCAAGTCGAGGTCGCACTGTACTGAACGATATTTCTGGTGTTACAGGTACAGTGACATCCATTATAGGATTCACGGGGTGTGTCGGTGCACTCAGGGAAAATACGTGCCTCCTCGCTGCAGTAAGTATACGAAGATTGAATAGTAATCGACGTTAACGCTTCGAACACCAATGTTGGCGCAGTATAAAGTTCGAGTACCGCATAGCACTACTGACATAGTTACAGACGTCAAGCATTTCCATCTGCAATTTTCACACAGATTTTTTCAAGCAGACAATACATAGATAGGGATAGATAGGTACTACTTAATTAAACCATCAAAATTAAATAAAAAATGCAGTACGTTGAAATTCTTCATGAGTGACTTTTACATTATTTACAGACTTTTACTTAATTACAGACATCGCACATCTTTATCTGCAATTTTTACACAGGTTTTTTCAAGCAGACAATAGTTACTATTTAATTGAACCTTCAGAATTAAATGAAAAAAAAAATTGATCCGTTGAAATTCTTCCACGGACGGACTTTTACATTATTTACAGACATAGTTACAAATGTCTCGCAATTCCATCTGCAATTTTCACACAGTTTTTTTCGAGCAGACAATTTTTACATCAATTAAACCTGCAGAATTAAATTCTTTTTATTTGACACGTAAAAATGCTTCCCTGACAGGATATTACATTTTTGTTAAATTATTTTGCACAATAACGACATTTAATACTGAAATTGTAAACGAGAAATAAACTGAAAGACAGAACTAGGTGACCAACCAAAAAATGGAAATGATAAAAAATGTACGATGCGTAAATCTGTAGGTCCGAACATCATTTTTTTTCGTAATAAATTTTATCCGTTTCAGTATGCAATATTTCTGGCGTCATTGCTACTGTTGGAAATGACGGTCGGTGTTTTGGGCTTTGTTTTCAAAGACTGGGTGAGTTTACATATCCGTGTTATTTAAAATAAATTCATGCTTCCTCGATTTACAATTATTTTTAATCATGAATATTCAATGGCGTTTGCGTTGATGTATTTTGCTGCGTGGAAAATGCTTTCAGCGAGTGCTCTTTTTATCTTGCATAGCTTTTAATTTCGACGAATGCACATAAACCATTCGCGAGCTCGCGGCAAGCGAAATCCTCCGCTGTATTATACACGCAAACAAGTCAAACGCATTATGGTCTATTTGCTCGTGCATATTTAAAGCCATCATTAACGTTCGGCGGCGAATTGAATTTGCATGTCTTGCGTTTCAGCCTATATCGTCAACGAATAATGTATGTTTTTCCAACACGCCATAATGAATTCCCACTGATGACTTTAAACGACGTTTGACGTCTCGATATTCCAGCCATCGGCAATACTTTATTTTAGGGGCATGTGAAACTACTCATTTCGGTAATGGAATCTGTAGTAAAATGTTTATTCCAAATGCTGAACATTAAACTCAAAATAAAACACTCATAGGATGCGAATATCGTCGCAGCGTTTGATGAATGTGTTTGTTTTAA
This sequence comes from Itoplectis maculator, assembly GCA_964034905.1. Taxonomy (NCBI): domain Eukaryota; kingdom Metazoa; phylum Arthropoda; class Insecta; order Hymenoptera; family Ichneumonidae; genus Itoplectis; species Itoplectis maculator. The sequence goes on from OZ035859.1 coordinate 4,996,879, forward strand.
ATGTTATTGTCATAATTTGGGGGAAAAAGTTGATTACAGTTTTCAATACCGACTGAACCGAATTAATAATACCAACTTAATACAACAAACAAATTAGCTCATTTAAAAACGAAAAAAAAGTCTGTCTGTCTGTCAGTAATAAAGTTTATTTATTTCTGATCGATTTATTCTTTCCATGTTCGACAGATAAAGTCACAAGCGACGGGTGGTTTCCAAGCGTTCATCATCCATTATCGCGATGATCCTGATCAACAGAACCTCATCGACTGGATCCAAGAAGATTGGGTAGGTTTTTTTCCATCATTTTCTAATGTCTACAATAAAAATATTGAAACGTGGGCGAGTAATCGAATAATCCAAGATAATCGGAGACAGCTTTGGGAATTAGTTCAGGGATCATGACAATTGTTGATGCGCCATTCAATTTTGGCTTCTGAGATTTCAATGGATGGCGAGAGGTCGGTAGCACGCCGCAATTTCGGCATCCAATCCTATCAGCAGGGAGCTCCGAGCGCTATTCCATCGGCTGCTAGCTAATCGGCGTGTTATCCTTAATTGTGGAGTTGCTAATGACATTCCTCGAGCTTCGTGCACTCAACTATTCCGATTCAAACGTGTTACCGCGGATTTGAAATCCTCCGCCAGAATAATCCAATTCGACTGGTGTGTTGCGTTTGCACACGAAAATAGTAAGCGTTCGATTTTACAAAAAACTTATTTTTAAGATTCGACTATAGCTGCTAGTATTAAAAATTTGATAGTGATTCAGCAACATACATCATCGAATTTCAATAGTTTCACGGCTTATTTTTATTTGTAACTTAAATTCTTACGGTAAAAAATATTTTATTGAAATAATTATTGAGAGACTTCTTGGCAGATTTTTTTCACAGTTGATTTTTAGGCAAGACCATAGAAATATATATTTGAAAAGAAAAATCGGTGGTTTACCGTATCTTTGATTTTTTTTTTTTTTTGGTAAGAAATCAAATACATCCAGCGGATGAATTGTTCGCCCTGGATTTTCCAGTTCAGCGCAGTGATAAAGACCGCGGAAAAAGCGCGGCAGCGACAACGTGAAAAATCGTCGTGCGGTTTCGTGGGCACGACAGATATTGAGGTTTAATGAAAGTCTGGAGGTTTTAATCCGGATGCGACCTCCATCTCTGCCAACTCCAGGCTCGCTGAACCGCAGCCACCGAGTTTGTTGCTTGTAGATCTCGGAGGCCAACCCCCGACTAAGCAGCTTTTCTCCCGCTGTGCTTAGGGGCTACGGGAGACCGGGGCCACCTGACGCACTTTTGACGTTTTAATTTTTCATGCCGCAAAGAAACGTCAGACCGATTCGTTGTATTCCACGAATATTCCAGTCATCCATTTGCATTAAAATTGCAAAAATTTTTGAATCACTGATTCAATAGATTCTAATTAATTCAAAGCTGTCAAATTTGACAATTCGAATATTCCATCTCGTACGGCTTACAGATCATTTATTAAATGTGACAGAATAACAGAATTATCACCAATGTATAAAGTAATAATTCTTCATTATGAAAAAAACTATTCAAGTATAAAGACGAATTAATATAAATAAGATGTTTATAAATTTGCAGTTGCAGTGCTGCGGTATCGAAGGCCCAAAGGACTGGGATCGCAACAATTATTTCAACTGTTCGTCCAGCGAGATTGGCTCGAGCGAAGCCTGCGGCGTGCCTTTTAGTTGCTGCAAGCGGGAACCCAACGTGAGAAGTGTAAAATGAATTTTCATACTCCTTTGATCAAACGTTACGGTTATAATTGTTTCGTCGAGATACTCGAAATAATTGAAGCTTGAGACATACGCTTGTATTTCAACAATTTGGGCTTCTTCGAATCTACAACATTTTGTATTGCTTCTTTTCTTTTAGGAAATTATCAAAAACAAACAATGCGGGTATAACGTTAGGAAACCAGGAAACGTAAGTATTGCTTCAAATTTTTAAGCATAAAACACACATTGTTACATATATGAAAAAAGTGTGAAAAAGGGGCGACCAGAACGAAACAATTAGGGAAAAAGCTTTAGAAAGGTGTCAATAGCGTTGATTTATTATTTTCCACATGAAAACAAAGTATTCACAGTTTTCACCCTTTATAAAAAATAAAAAAATCGTTAGACAAAATGGAACACACCTTCCATTTCCCAGAGTAAATGGAACGGGTGTTCCATTTTGGCCGACGATTTTTTCTTTCTTTCGAGCCCAGGAAACTCCAGAAAAATTTATCATTTTTTTCGGGTGCTCCGTTCTGTCCTGTTTTTTTTTTGGGTGTCCCATTCTTCTCGACCATTTCGTTCTGCTCGCCTCTTCTCCACTCTATCAAAGTGCTGCCCTAAATTTCGTAATTAAAGCAATTCAAGTTTACAGCCGATTATTCCTAATTACACATAATAAAAGAATAAATGTCTAACTTGCCAGCAGATTGTTGGAATAAAAATTGGTCATATTCCCTACACCAAAGTTCAAGCCTTTTAAGACTTTGAGACTTTTTAGATTGAGAATGTCTCAGTGATTAAAAAGATAATCGACTGTGAACCTGAGCTGTGAACCTAACATAATCGGTGGCTGTTTTCATTAATCAACGCACGTCCCTTAATCGAGATGAATACATTTTCTTTTTGAACTATATAATAACACATTTCCTGAAACGCTACACTACGTCAATTAACACTACATCCTCCTCTGCAACTGGCTTCGCAACGTAAAAACCGATGACGCCCAAAGTATTATATGCTCGCTTCTAAATCATCTGCTTATTCCCTGGGAAATGCAGCCCGGAGAAAGGAGTATATTTGAAAGAGGCTGCCTGCGGGCGGGCGAGGAGTGGCTAGAGTTGAACCTCGTGCCCGTCGCTGGTGCCATCGTCAGCACAATGGTTCTTCAGGTATCATATTTACTCCAGAAACTCCTAACTCATGAATATTTAAACCTTACACGGTCAGCAGTCGTTAAACTATCTGTCGTTCTGTGCCGAATTTTATTCTCGTGTACGAAATGTCGAGCATGAGTGTCTTGTCGTTTACATATTGTCAGCTAAATTAAGTGAGACGATGTGATGCACGTTTTGTTTTAAATATCTTTGGTTTTTTCGTATCGTAACATTTTTCATTTCGTTACATTTTGACGACTTAGCAAAAAAAAACCAAACGACCCCGGAGAAATACAGTTAATAGTTCCTACGATCCGAGTGTGTAAAGTGTAAGTAACAATTCGCTAACCGCTCGGTGATGTTGTGCATGACTTTTTTTTTTTTTGTAAAAAAGCTCACACATATACGAGCTCAACACGCGACGCAATAATAAGAGTTTTTCCTGTCTCATAATCAGTGTCATAAATTGCAAAGCTCCTCCCGCACGTTGAATCCCCCTGCGGTCTGAAACGGATATCCCGCTCGTTTATCACCAGCGTCTACTTTGTTTATCATGGCTTCTGGTACTACATTCCCCCTATTCCCTCTCGCCTAACCTCACCGAAAGAAATTACTTTCGTTTCTTATCCAAGCCGAACACCGTTTTTTTATTCTCTCTCCCCTCCCCGTAATTACCCGTCGGTTTAACAGCTCGTTCGCCAATCCATTTGGGACTAACGACATTCCGCGCGCAGCACCGGACACGGTAAGCAGTAGTCGTTCCGTTTGTTTTGCAGAACTCCGACGTTACCATTCACGAAAAGGGATGTATACAGGCCGGCGAGGAGTGGATGGAGAGAAATCTTCTCGTTATTGCCACCGGTGCAATAGGAATGGCGTTTGCTCAGGTATTCCACGGGGATTTCCCCGCTTGAAAATAAAGTATATTAAAAAATATATATGAGATATAGGACTTTTTACCGCGAAATATATAATAATAAGTGTAATAAGTGTGTAAAGTAGGTTATTTTTACACGTGTTACTATTTTTTGTAATTGCGTAAGTGAGATTTCTTCGGGGCTATTCCGCGTACGAGAAGTGCTCTTTTTCCACACACGTGCGGAAAGTGAAGATTTACGCTCTACTGCGGGAAACAAACACTTTAGGCACGAGTATTTACTTTAGGGACTAGTGTGAAAAACGAGCACTTTACGCACGCGAAATCCCCGAAAGACTCGAAAAGTCGAATTTTGCGCACTCTATTATAAAAACATATTTTGCCACTATGTATCACATTTTTGTATATATCTCATATATCTTGTGTATACTTTATTTCCATAAAAACTCGACAATGCTGAAATTAGCCAGATGTACCGTTAGTGGCTACTGTACCTATTGTGGCCATTTTTATTATTGTTTTCTTCAAATTATTTTTTTTTCCAAAACTGCATGTCGACGTTTCGAACAAATTCAAATAAATTCACCGATTGATCTACGCGATTTTCGTTTTGTGTAATTAAATGTGTTGTTTTATTTATTTTTTACGTGATGGCCATAATCGGCCCTAAGATGGCCAAAAACGGTACGTCTACCCTATCTAGTAGTAAAATGCGAAGGATTCGGGGGGCGCAAAAACACCACCCGAAATCGACGCAGGGCTAAAGTAATGGTCGCTTGTTATCGCCTTGGCAATCGCCGACGCGATAATTGTTAATTGTTATTTTATGTAACGTGTCGTAAAATTCTCAAGTCATTGTCTCGATGTGCCAATCAAAGTGCGACACCGGCCTCAGCATGTTTACGGGGCTGTAAAAGCGGCGACGATAAGAACTGGGCGACTCGGGCAATCGTACCAGTTTAGAGTGTAAAACGATGCCCACCCGGGGAACGTTTATCGAGAACGACGTATAGAGAAGCGGCGGCTGAGCGCGAAGGCGACGTTGGTCGAACAATGAGAGAGCCGACGATAAACTCCCGAGTCTCGATCGTAGGGCTATATCGAGGATAACAGAGTTTGCTTAAAACGAGGAGAGAGACTTTAGTCAACAGGTTCAATCGATTCACACAATGGAACCTGAATTACGGCAACCTGGATTCTGGCAAAATTCTTCGGTCGATATTGCTGTTTTTTAGCTGGTGTTCAATTTATTTTCACATTAATTCAATGACACACCGAAAGAAAAAGTTTCACTGACCGAATTAAGTTTAATAAAAATACCAAATTATGAAACATTTCTTTGAAAACCATGAAATAATATACATAAAATAAACGTTGAAACCAAAACAGTTTAATTGAATCAATAAAAATGTCTCCTAGATTGTGAAGTATTAAATGCTTCATTGATGTGAATGAAATGCCTCTTTGAAATCCACAGACATTTCATAGCAATCACTGACAAAAAATTCAATACACCTATTTCCTCGAATCAATAAAATTTTTCTCTCGGTACAATATTCTTGTTTTTTTTATCTTACGTTCAATTAATTCACGTCAACCTTCGGTCTGTTGCATCTACAAGGTCGCGAATGACAGCGGAAGTATATTGCCACAATCGAGGTTGCAGCGTCAATTTTCTCCCGAGGCCACCATAGTAATCGCTCGTTCGTTGTCATATTTTTATGTCATTTTTTCTTTTTCCAGATTCTCGGAATATGCTTCGCGCAAAATCTGCGCGCCGACATATTCGCCCAGAAGGCGAAATGGCACTGACAATCAAGAGCCCCCACGGCGGTCTAGCATCTCGTTCTCGTGGGTGCAGATCGACCGCGTTGATCGCGACTGCAGGTTCGATTCGTCGATGATAATTACTGCTGCTGCTGCTGTTGCTGCGCGCCCGGACGACGGCGTCAGCGACGAAATCTCGAGCAAGGACTCGCGCCAATTTTGACCACCGAAGAACCTGGGGAACCTGGAGAACCTGGAGAACCTGGGGAACCTGGCGAACCTTGGGAACCTGGCGAACCTGGCGAACCTGGCGAACTTTGGGAGCCTGGAGAACCTGGAGAACCTGGACAACTTGGTGAACCTGGCGAACCTGGAATACCTGGGGAACCTGGTGAAACAGGCGCGCCAATCAGAGACGAGAGCGTCGCGACGTCGCGGAACCAACGAACAATCGACGCGCGAGCGTCGCTACCGATTTTGCGACATCGCGGAGACAGCGAACAATCGACGCGCATGCGGCGCGACCGATTTCGCGAGGATTCGTCGAGAGCGAAGCGGAGCTCGCGCAGCGGGAAAGGGAAAAGCTTTGATTGTCCAACGAAGCTCGTCCGACGCGAAGACGACAGCTCCGACTTCAGCGTTCAGCGCAGCGCGACTGTCAAGACGTTGCACCGGAGAACGTGAGGGAAAATCCGGATAAATATTTGCCTTCCCTCGTCTCCTTTGAAGCGGCTCTTCACCGGCGAACGGACAATTCGACTGGGACGTAAATATTTGCTCGCGAGGAAACGACAGAGGCTCGCGGGGCTTGGGAAAGAGAAAAAATTATAAGCACTTCTATTCCGTCCAATGGATCGGATCGTACGTGCGGAAAAGTCTCGTTGGGATTGAGATTTAAGTAAAGGGCCAACGAAACGTCATTGCCGATTCACAATCGACAAAGCACGTTTTGGGCCGGTTTTTTCCTTTCTGGTTTTTTATTTCTGGTGGACGGAAATAAATGGTTGCCTTAGCCAAACGCGTGATTAATTATGCTCCGAGCGATAAAATTCCCACATGGAAATATTTATATCTGAAATATATAAAAAGTTCTATAGGTTCATATATATTGCATATATTTTTATATGCGACATACATTTTGCATATAGAACTTTTTGGCGTACATTTAACGTTGTAAATACTTCAATGTGGGTTTGTTGGGAGAACCAATTATTGGATGTCACAACCAGCAACTTAGACGTCACAATATAAATAACAAGTCAGTCGTGATACTCAACAGACGGTCCTCCTTAACAATCTTGTCGTTTGGGGCGTATTCAATTAACCAGTTAATTGGTTGAGGCAACCAATTAATTTTTTTCCGAGCGAACATGTCAAATCGTTGGAGATGCCGTTATGAACGAGACTTTTCCGCACTCGACGTCCGTCAGCCGATATGTATATGATTGATAAAGGGACGAGTCTTTCCTGCTCGGAGGGAAAAACGCTCCCGCTCGTAAAATCCGAATCCGAAAGCTACAATTTACAAATAAGTTTTACGACTATCGACCGACCAGTCACTGAGCCAGCCGCGAGCCTGTCGGTTCCGTAGAAGGGTGCAACCTCGGTTATCCGGTGCAACTGAAGGAGGGTGAAACTTTCGTTCTGAAGAATCGCACGAAGAACGCTGAGACGTTTCGTTCTCTGTCTCTCTCGGTTGGCCGCAGAGTGCTGAGGTAGTCAAACAAATTTGATGGAAAAGCAGTTTGCAGGGTGTCGAACCTAAAACGTTGATAGACGCGGTTGAGTCGTGGGGGCCGCACCGAAGAGTCTGGCCGACTTCGGTGCAAAGACGAAACTCGTGCCACACGAGCCAAGGCCATTACACACAAGTACAGGGGGGTAAAAGAGGGTTGGGAGGGGTGGGAAACAACTTTCCGTCACTCCAATTGGGCGTTAAATTGGTTGCCCGGGTCCATTCCGGGTGCATCGATCTCCGGCCAACGAGTTTCAGACCCGAACACGCGGCCGGTTCACGTCGGGGCAAAGCGAATGGCTGTGAGGACCGCCAGCTTACAAGTTCTTCTTATTAATTCCTGCCTAAACTGACTATTGTGCTTTGGGTCCTGGCGAGAATCGCGAGACTCGCCATTGTCTGGTCTGCCATCTGGCGGACTCTCTTGAAATTTTCAAACGTTTATCTTGTCGACAACATTTTTTTATTTCTTTAAAATCTTATTTTCTTATTTTTTTATAATTTAATTTTGGTTGGAAATTATATTGAAAATGGTTCAGAATTGCTACGTTCGCATATTCAAGAATTTAGTGCAAAGTTTTGGTAAACATATTATTTTGTATTATATGTCATTTTTACCTAAGAGGCAAATTTTTGTTTTCGTGGAAGAAGAATGGAAAAGAAATAATTAAGAATCGTCCGCCAGATGGCAGACACCAAAATGACGCGATGGCGGAATAATTAAACAAGTGTCATAATCTTCGAGGACCCTCGGAACCAAGGTGGACGGCAAACGCGTGGAGCACAACGTTATTCTTTTCGTTTTCATTTTTTTGTTCTTCGGTGAAATATATCTCGGTATCTTCCTGGTGACTGAGGAGTGGAAAAAAAAAGTTCAACTCGAATGATTATAAGCTGCGTTCATTAAAATATAAAATACCACGTACGTCGGAACTGATGATTCTCAGATACCACAGACGTTAGATATATAAATATGATAACTATACATATTATACAAATTTATATTATATATAAAGTTAGCAATGAGTCTGCGGTCGACACTATTTTAGTGACAAAAAATTGACAAAGGTCGACTAAGGACACGGATTTCGAAGGGTCCATCGTGCGCTACGAATTCCTTGCAGGTATTTCTGCGTGCCAGGTAGTGAGGATCGATCGTGCCCCACGCCAGCAGGTGGCACACTTTTCGTTACTACCCTCTACCCTTGCCCATTTACAGTAGACGTGCAGCGTAGATTGTAATAAAAAAAAAAAAATTCGCGTGAGAGCAATATTTGTGAGCCTGACGTGACAATGATTCGAGGTTCAGTCCTCGAGATTGATCGCAACTGAAAATATCCGAAAATTAATGCCACCGAATTCCAATGTACAGCGGATAGCAAAAGCGAACGTCAACGATCGACACGCGTCTCGATATAGATTTAGCGAATTTCCGAACTTCCATGTCTCAAGCCCGAAAAGTATAACGGGACTAAAAAAAATGTATTCAGCCTATCTTCGGCGAAACTTAGCCACGGAATTTCAAATATACGTTCGCCAATATTGTGCTTCACTGTGACATTTCTCACGCTGTCCGACAAAGGATGAAAATCTTGAAGTATTCATTTGACAGAACTCGATTTTTTTTCAATTCAATTACTGTACTCGATCAATCGAATATTCGTGGATCGCCTCACTACTCCATTGAATAAAAGCAGTCATTACTCGTAATATTTATCTTTTCAATAATGATTTACTCAATGATTTACGTGCCGAAAGGATGAAGAAAAAAAGAACCTAATCTTTCAGTCGTAATTTTATAATGTTGACTCGTGATGTTATATAGTAATAAGTTGCCGAAATAATTAAGTTACTTGAAATTATGTATATGCGTCGTTGACGCATTATTGTATGTAAATGGGTTTAGCAAAGGCTGTGTTTACATTACATATTATATACAAATTCGTCGTACTAACTGATATCGTCTGTCAGTGATGGCAGGTTCCTAGCAAAATAAATGTTTTTTTTTACCGTAACAAATGGTGAAAATGCAACACATTTGCCGGCGATATTTTCATTGGATTTTAACGAGAATAAATCATAGATAAATTCGCAGTCAAGTCTCATCAGATGGAAATTGTTACAAAGATTTACAATTTCATTTTGAATTCATAAAAAAAAAATCTGTACATTTTTGCAAGTCTGAAAAAATTCTGAAATTCCCTATTTGTCCGAAAGTCACTAATTAATCTGCCCGCTAAACCCAATAGGATCTGACAGGAACTAATCATTCCAATGCCTGTTGGTATTATTTCTTTAAGCCGACCTTGTCAACCTGCTCCAATATTCTAATCTCAGCATTTCAGCTGAGTGAAGAATATGCGGATCACGTAACAAGACAAAGAAAAAAAATGAGTTTTCTTTAAAACAATTACGTGTTGTTTTTTCAAATCAGCATAAATACTTCAAAGTTGACTCATTTTATGCCTGTGTCGAAGAGAAGTTTTTTTTAACAATTTGTTGTTTACAGTCTTATTGTATTTCATTGAATAACCGAATTACTGCCGATAAGTTGAAGCGTACATTGAATGACATCGACGTGTCAGCGTGTAGCCATGACTTTCAAGACATTGTGTCAGGTCAAGGGTCATGTAATTCCGTCTTTCTCGATTTTTATATACGCGCTGTTTTATCGAAGATAATAAAAAATAAAATGGTATTGTCGTCGATAAGCTGCTGCTGCTACTATTTCGTCATAATTGTATTCTACGAGTGCAGAATGACTAACGTTAGACAAGTGAGAATTGGGTGCTTAAGTAATATCAAAATGTACGAGAAAATGAATTGAAATGCGTCTATGTCTTTGCTTTATCTCGTGATAGATTTTGTGAGATAAAACGAAGACCCAATGGAAAATATCTACCATATTTGTTATTATAATTGTTATATTACGAATAATGTTCGACCTAGCAATCTCATATACACTGAAATAAGATGTAAGGGTTTTCAATGCATTTTTGTCTTCTAAGTTTGACGAGAAATTTTGTGAAATAAGACGACATTTGGCCAACGAAATTTTTATTGAAAATCGCTACTTTTGCGTTCAGAGTAAAAAAATATGTGAGGAGCTCTGTACAAGACAAGGACTCCGCTACGGCGAATTTTAATTAAGACGAGTTACATTCGACGCCTGATTTCTTTTGCATTCACAATAAAGACGACATTTACACATTTTACTTATAGTTTTGTTTTTTTTTTTCACCACGAATTTTTCTTTCTTCGCTTTTCGTTGCTCGGAGCTGCAACAGTCCCAAAATATTACGATAGTCAGGTTTTTAAACGAGGCAAAAATCGATGATTTCTGGAAGAGATTTTCGGACGTAACGAAGAATTATTTTTCTAAGAACGCACATGATTTCACAGTCTGAAGATGCAACGAGTACTGCCATGATTCTCTTGTCATTTTTCCGTGGAGTCCTCTCGATTTTTACTCTAACAACTCGTTCACGAAGAAGTTTTAAAGGGAACAGTCGAGATCTTCCCATTACTTTTCGACGTAGTCTGCTTATCAATTTGTTTCATAGAGTCTTCAGTATCATTGAATTAATTATCTCAATGGAATAAAATTGAGTGTCATTCGAACTCTGAAAGAATAATTTATGAAACGCAAAGTAAGTGGAGTAAGTCAAAAAGTAATACGGGTGTTGTAATGTTCTCTATGTTGGGGAACGAGTAAATGTTGTTCTGTTCCATATTCTTGAACAAAACATCTAAAGTTCTTTTTTGTTTCATTTGAAAATTCTTAGACTTTCTCGATAATTATGTAAATATTGTAAATCTATTTGTATCGATACGAAGAATTTAGATTTTAATCCATTGCTTGACCAATATAAAATAGAGAGATGGATAAGATTGTATAATACAGCTTTTATATATATAGTGGCAATATTGACCACATTCTTCGTGTGTAGATATTAAACTATACTGAAAGCGGAAAACCCAGCGCGACTGCGCTGTAATTTGGCATTTTCGTTACATTAAACTTTTAATTAATTTAATGGCAACACTTATAACTCCATTGGGCTGTTTGAGGGAAAGTTAAAATTAAATTTGTAAATACGTTGTCACACGTTAAATTAATGCTAACAAATTATAATTGCGTAATTTTCATAGCTTTTTAGTTTTTCCTTTTTTCAACATTTTTTCACTAGGTGCTCGCATTTTTTTTAATAACGATGATATGTACATTGTGTACAGAATTGGACAGTTGATTAAACTTTTCATCGTTAATTGAATTTCACGAGATGCAGTTTTTTGTCTTATGGCGTTTCTCGAGGCGCATTAGTGTGCAGTCAAGTTCAGTCCTCGGTATAAAATAGAGAAATTGCAGCGCTAACGATAACTGTGCCAAATAAATGTATCGAAATTTAGGAATGACCGTCTAGGTGACTTCGCCTCTTTCCAATTGCGCACGAGCTCATATTTTTCTGAAGCAAAACGATTGCGTTTAGCGGTTACTTATACAGTTGAATCTCGACGAAACTTCGTTTTAAATATATACTAAGCGAATTGTCAAAAAAAAAGTATATTTGATATTATAATAAAACCTTCGTGGTAACTGTATGAGGATTTCTGAAGCTAAGTAATTATACGTACGCGCCTGCACACTGACAATGCAAATAAAGTAGGCTGATAGAAATTGAAATGAAGAAAATGATAACAAAAAAGTTGTAGAACAAGTTGGACATTGGAATCCTGTCTTAACGAATCGAATACTATAAAAGAGCAGAATATTGCAATGGTGCAGTTTCGACAATTACCTTGAAAATATAACTGTGCTCCTAGAACGCGATACAATAATTGCCAGACGATAAAATGAATAATTAGTCACGCCTCTACGTGTTTACATTAGCGGTATAATTCCGATTTTTATTCTTGACTCCACTAAATCCGTGTTAACATCTTTGCCGTTTGGCCCCGATGTATAAATACATCTGGATTCCCCGGAAGTAGCTGCGATTTCCGTACATTCGAAATGAGTTGTCGAATAATGCAGTCAACAATCCGAAGACGACGCTGCCCCAATGGAAATGCAATTATCATATTGACGCTAAGTAAGACTTATTATTTATCGTCGCCAAATTGTGAATGTCTGTCGAAATATATAAATATGTAACATACCTACAGGTAATTAGGAACTCATGTGTAAACGTTGTAATTGATGATTGTAAATATGGCTATGTAATTTTCATATAACTAACGAGGGATAACTGTAATGTTTTTATGGAAAAATAAATATTTATACGTAATTTGCGTGCACATTAAATTACTATCGCGCTGTCCTTACAGAGGCGACAATTAATCAAGATAAATGTATCAAATCGAGATATTAAGTTTATACATATTTATGTGTTTCATTATATATAACATACAAAATGCAAGTGATTTACTAAATAAAATATCCGTATAAATTTCCATTAATCAAGATATCAAATGATGGGCAAAAATGCAATAAAAAAGTGCCCAATTATGCAACTTTGATGGGCCAAAGGGATCTCCTAATATCTGGTTCATCAGTTTCCTACGTAACCGATGGAAAGCAACCCACTGACTGTTCAACCTATGCTTCTGCCGGGATGGAAGGAATTGAGCGTCCTCGCCCACTAGAAAATGGTAAAAACGAAGAGATGACCAGCTGTCGCGGTTTAGTGGTGCAAATATGAGTCTCCTTATCCGCCTAAAAATCCTCCTATCCCTTTTTTAAAAAGTTCATGGGTAACGAAAAGCATTGTTAGCAAACTATTCGAGCTGCGATTGGCTGGGACTCTCAGACCGAGTCCAAGTTCATTTGTCCTTGATAACTTTGACAGTTCTGTCAAATATCGCATTTTTTTTAATCCACTAAAAAAAGGTTGATAGCAGTGTTTTAAGGGGTAGGTATGCGACTTGAGAACGATGGTATAGGTTAGAAGTCGATATTTTGAAAATATAAATTTCGTGACCCCGATTTGGGCTGTTTTTGGCCAGGCGGTCAGATCTACGATTTCTGACAAACTGTTCGACCAAAATTTTTTTTTTCAAAATCAACTAAAAAAGGGTTGTAACCAGTGTTTTCAGGGGTAGAATATGCGACTTGAGTACGATGGTATAGGCTAGAAGTCGATATTTTGAAAATATAAATTTCGTGACCCCGATTTGGGCTGTTTTTGGCCAGGCGGCCAGATCTACGGTTTCTGACAAACTGTTCGACCAAAATTTTTTTTTTCAAAATTAACTAAAAAAGGGTTGTAACCAGTGTTTTCAGGGGTAGAATATGCGACTTGAGTACGATGGTATAGGTTAGAAGACGATATTTTGAAAAAAAAAAGTGATTAGCCTAGTCTCCTAAAAAAGTTCATGACATGAGGAACGGGTCACTGTCATCGTTTTATCCGGTCTCAGTATAAATCGACCCGCGTCAGTTGTTTATCTGTCAAAGTCAGAAACTAACCACGTGACGTTTCATTTGCGTTACACAATGACATGTTCATAGTTATGAAATGTCCAAAATCTACAAAAAGAAAAGTCCTGCTTGTAAACGGTAAAAGAAATATCAGTTTTTGTTTGCTGTTTGATAGTATACGTTATAATCATTAATTCATTGAATACAACACATTTTTCTCGTTTTTTTTTAATAGAAGAAATACAAATGTTCACGCTCACAAAAAGGTTGTACACTCCCGCAAAAAGTGCGGTTCACCGAAACGCCCGACTCCCGGGAATCGAACCGGCCCTTCACGATACACATTTTATTCCATTTTGAACACTCGTTTTACGATGGATCAAGGAACCGCTGCAGCAAGTGTAAGAATTTTTGCGATATTACCACGACTGTAATTACAATGTCATTTCTAAGATTTTGTAAATCAATTTTTTTAAATAAATAATTTTTATAAATCTATTATATATATTTGTTTTTAGATAAATAATAAATAGGTTTTCACGTTACGTTATATCTCTACGTAACATATTTTTTATTCAGATAGCACGTGGTTTGCTTGCGTTGTGCTATAAGCTAGACGCAAATGAAATAAAGGCGAAATGTTTTGACGAGTGGATTCGTACAGGGTAAGGGTATTTTTGCACCTTTTATTTTTATTTTGATGAAAAAAAAATAGATTTGTACGATCGTTTGAAAATTTATTTTATTGACAGGCAAAAAATAATAGTCTTGAAGGGTTACGATCACAAGCACTTGAAGTATCTCCGGGACGAAGTTCGTTACAGCGCAGTTGACACTGACACGCTCAACGGAAAGTGGGGCAAGGGTCAGGCAATCTTAGTATTGACGGTGTTCGGCCAGGAAGAGGAACTCGAAGACACTTTTCAAGGATTATCCGTATTGCGCTAATTTTGCACCATTATCTAAATAATGACTACATATAATTAAAAAATGGTACATGTCAAAAATACATCCAATAAAAAATTCAATTACATCAAACCAGTGATATTAAAAGAAAAATACAAGACGAGACGTAAAGCGAAGCTAAACACTGAAAAATTACAAAATTCAATATTTCACTCTGTACACGTGTATTAAATTCGAAACACCAACTGATGAAAATAATTTCAGGTACTGCAGGAACATTTTGAATCCCACATATCTTGAACACATTACAAAGTTCCATGTATCCAGCTTCGCCCAATCCTTCCTTATCAGTGGTTAATAAAAGGCCTGTAAATGGGTTTCCAAGTTTACATGACGCATCGACTGCATAATGCAGAAACATAGGGTAGACGTACCGTTTTTGGCCACTTTAGTGGCCATTACATTCATACAAATAAAACATAATATTTAATCGCATATAAAAAAGCTCCCAGTCGACCATTCAGTGAATTAATATGAATTTTTTCGAAAAATCAACCTTTAGTTATCCGAAAAAAAATTATTTGAAGAATAAAATAATAAAATAAAAAAATAAAAATATAAAAGAATAAAATAAAAAATAATAAAATGGCCACAATCGGAACAGTGGCCACTAACGGTACATCAACCCTAAACATTTTTAATCCTACATATCTTCAACACATTACAAAGTTCCATGTATCCAGCTTCGCCCAATCCTTCCTTATCAGTGGATAATAAAAGCTCTGTAAATAGGTCTCTAATTTCCCCCAACAGATCGACCACATAACACAGATCCAGAAACATTTTGAATCCCACATATCTTGAACCGATACAAAATTCTACACATCGTTCGCCCAATCCTTCTTTATCGATAGATAATAAAAAGTCTGTAAATGGGTCCCTTCCAAAGTCACTCCGACCGACCAACCGCACCATGACCGATCGAGTTGGCCCGCAAGCTCGGAGCTTCCCTCTTTCTTACCAATCGCAGCCACTCTTACAGCTCCAAGCATTCACCACTAGCGGCGCTGCCACAATGCCGCACGCGCCGCGCGCTTCATCCCTTACCGGGAGGCGGCATCAAGCTCGGCGTCGCCGTCTCCGCCGCCTTCGTAGTCACCCCGCGGTAAACAGGCCCACAGGGGCGCAGTTTCCTCCGACCCGCAACCTGGTGTTGCTCTCGCATCGAATACGTGGGTGTATTCCGTACATAAAAATTTCTTTTTTATCATCCCCCTCAGGGGGAAGGGTGTCCTCCGCCCCGCAACGATCGGAGGGTGGCTGAGAGAAAAGGGCGCCTCTCGCACATATAGCGCATCCGAGAAGGGCAGATCAGAAGGGCTCGGTGGATGAAGTCTAGTGGGAGAGGAAAAGTGGGAAAAGGCAAACGGCGACGAGAGCGCGAACGTATATATATATATCCATACACACACACGCTATATATATATTTCTACACACATATATATAGCCCTAACGTAGGAAGGCGCCACGCCCGCCCCACCACGACACGCAGCCGTTTCCCAGGGGGTGCGGAGGAGTCGGAGGAGAGGGTGTTCGCTCGGCGCAGCCGCTCGGGCTCGTTTTATGCAACCAGTCTTGCTTCGGAGCGGGCGACTCTCGTCCCCAGCCCTTGACAGGGAGGCGTGCTGCTGGTGCTTCTCACCGTGGTGACACGCACGAAAAAAAAAAAACCCCGACGAGAATATAACCAAGTATTCCAGTTTAAATCCCCTGAAGAATCCGAAGACGGGGATTATAAAAATAAAAAGGCAAGAGGAAGATAATAAAATCAGGTGCGTCGTCGCGTTGGCCGCAAGCCCGGCGATCGTCCGGCGTGTCAGTGACAAAAAAGCGTTCCTGCCGCGGAAACTACATTGCAAAACTTTCTGTGTGTGTGCTTCCGTCGACTCTTCAGTGTGCTTCTGACTTCGACAGCACCGCCGACACTTGGCGTCTCGTGTCACACGACTCTCGGTGTCCACCAGTGCCGGGTGTCCGCGGATACGAAAAACACACACACACAGGACGACGACTGTCACACACCTCGACCACTGTGTGACTCTTTGCGTCAGTGGAGCCAAAGGAGGACCCCCTGCAGACGAATTTTCGTAAGGCGAAAAGTGTCGGGGCTCTCTCTGTGTGTTTGTCGTCCCTCGACTCTTCAGTGTGCTTCTGACTTCGACGACACCGCCGACACTTGGCGTCTCGTGTCACACGACTCTCGGTGTCCACCAGTGCCGGGTGTCCGCGGCTACGAAAAACACACACACACAGGACGACGACTGTCACACACCTCGACCACTGTGTGACTCTTTGCGTCGGTGGAGCCAAAGGAGGACCCCCTGCAGACGAATTTTCGTAAGGCGAAAAGTGTCGGGGCTCTCTCTGTGTGTTTGTCGTCCCTCGACTCTTCAGTGTGCTTCTGACTTGGACAGCACCGCCGACACTTGGCGTCTCGTGTCACACGACTCTCGGTGTCCACCAGTGCCGGGTGTCCGCGGATACGAAAAACACACTCACACAGAACGACAACTGTCACACACCTCGACCACTGTGTGACTCTTTGCGTCAGTGGAGCCAGAGGAGGACCCCCCGCAGACGAATTTTCGTAAGGCGAAAAGTGTCGGGGCTCTCTCTGTGTGTTTGTCGTCCCTCGACTCTTCAGTGTGCTTCTGACTTAGACAGCACCGCCGACACTTGGCGTCTCGTGTCACACGACTCTCGGTGTCCACCAGTGCCGGGTGTCCGCGGATACGAAAAACACACACACACAGGACGACGACTGTCACACACCTCGACCACTGTGTGACTCTTTGCGTCAGTGGAGTCAGAGGAGGACCCCCCGCAGACGAATTTTCGTAAGGCGTAAAGTGTCGGGGCTCTCTCTGTGTGTTTGTCGTCCCTCGACTCTTCAGTGTGCTTCTGACTTGGACAGCACCGCCGACACTTGGCGTCTCGTGTCACACGACTCTCGGTGTCCACCAGTGCCGGGTGTCCGCGGATACGAAAAACACACTCACACAGGACGACGACCGTCACACACCTCGACCACTGTGTGACTCTTTGCGTCAGTGGAGCCGAAGGAGGACCCCCCGCAGACGAATTTTCGTAAGGCGAAAAGTGTCGGGGTTACTGAAGGTGCGCTGTGGCGGCCAGGCCGCAGTAGTATAGCAGCCGCACAGCCGGCGCGTGCCGTCAGCCCGTGAGACAGCTCCTCCCACGACAGCTACAACTGAGCTCTCTCTCTCTCACTTATCTCCTATCTCCCTCTCTCTCCTTCAGTGAAGAAAAATCCCCACCCCGAGTCGATAGCCAAGTGTCAGCGAAATACCAAAGGGAAAAAAAAGTGTCAGCGAAATACCAAAGGGAAAAAAAAGCAAAACGCGAGAAACCCGAAAATATGTGACGACTATGTTGCCGTCTGTCTTAGTGCCGTTTGTGGACAATGCGACGTACATGAGGAAGGTCGTCGAATAGGACAATACGACAAGTAGAGTCCGCAGCCACGGAGGAGAGTCGCGAAGTCAAGTGGCGGGGAGGCGACGACTGTCGGTCCGAAGCTCCGACCGGCGCGACGCATATACACGGACACACGTCGAGTGGGTGACCAGTGTGTGACGTGTCCGTGGGCCCAGTGTGCGACCGCTGATATCCCGGACCACGAGTGCGTTTTGTGCGCGGGTTGTGTGCGTCTGGGGGGGTTAGCTTTGATATGTAATTTATTTGCCGCGCGCCGCGGATGCTGAGACGCGGGTTACACGCAGGCGACATTCACACAGTGACACATATATCGCACACATACACACACACAGGCAGACACGCTACACAGACACGCATTAATAAACACACACGTCGCGGGTTTGTGGCAAAGGTGGTCGGTAAACAGTGAGACGACTGTGCGGATACGAAAGTGACGAGTTGCTCGGACGACGAGCGAACGGTAGAATAGAGGGGGAAAAAAGTGGCCGCCAGTGTTGGTGGACGAGGATTCGAAGCGGCGAACGTTTCCGTGGAATCAGGCCGCCAGTCTCCGACCACGCCGCGTGTCTACGTTGCCGCCACTGCGATCGTCGCGCCGCCAGCGACGTACGGCGCAACTGTACTGAGACACTGCTAACTAATACTATCACCCATCGACCACTACTACAACCACAGCTACAACCACTACTACCAGTATCGCTTACTGTGTTGACCATACATAGCTACTATCGCTGCCAAGCGGAGTCTCTCCTGCTTCACCGAAACGGATCTACTTTAACCTCTCTCTCTGCCACCGCTAGTGTCGTTAATTCTTCCGTATTTCCGGTTGTCCGCCGAAAGTGAGTTTGCCGGAGGAGAACGTGTCACCATGGCAGACGACGAGGTTCTCTTCGACGATGTTTACGAGCTGTGCGAGATTATCGGCAAGTGAGTATATATACGGATACCGACGTGCAGCGCACGCAGCGCGGGTTTTACAATGACGACGTGCGACGTCGGTGATAATGGTGGTGGCGGCGAGTTTGTTTGTGTATGTCGTGTATGTGTGTTTGTGTGTATGTGTGTGTGTGTGGGAATGACAGAGAGAAAGAGGGAGCAGGATGGAAACTCAATCCCCGACTCTGGAGTAGCGCGGTATAAATGGAACTCGAGCGAATGGGTGGGGGGAGGGGGAGGGGGGGGGGGGGGAATCGAGCGAGTGGGGCAGCGTCCGGCGAGTGGTAGGGGTTATGGTCTTTGCGCGCGTGGACTATGGTTGGGGAGAACTAGAGAGAGGAGAAAGGGTCTAGGACTAGAGATGGACATATATACTATAGCATTGGGCGTTGAAACTAGGGACATTAATAATTAATATTTTTTCAATTTTTTTTGGTAAAAAATCACCTCACAAATAATAATCAAGAAAACATTATGTTAAAATTTGCATCGTTGAAAAACAACGATAATTTAAAAATATATATATATTATAATGAACCCAAACGATTGTACTGGGAATAAAAAGATATTATAACGATTGATCGTTATAATAACTTTTTAGAATCGCTAGAATAATTTTTAAATCGTTAGCATTTTTTTTCTTTTTTTTTCCGTTGCATTCCAACGATGCAAACTCCAACATCATAAGAAAACTTAATTCTATTCGATTAAAAGCTAAACATGTACTGGTTAGGTTCTAAGCGAACAGGGACAGCACTATAACTCAGAAATTTTTTATACGGTTGTACCAAAAGCTTGTATAATGTTATCATCAATTGATAAAGATATTTTTAAAACGAAATAAAAACGAAACGTTGAAACTAGTAACCGAGTGATTAGAATGGGCGGAGAAAAATATGACGACAATAATGGAAAGTAGAGATTCTGTCGAGTCAATGGGGATTTTTTGTTCTTTTTTTTCTGGGGAAAAGGCATTTTTGCATTTTTTGGTTGAACCAAAAGCTTATATAATGTTATCATCAATTGATAAAGATATTTTTAAAACGAAATAAAAACGAAACGTTAAAACTAGAAACCGAGTGATTAGAATGGGCGGAGAAAAATATGATGACAATAATGGAAAGTAGAGATTCTGCCGAGTCAATGGGGATTTTTTGTTCTTTTTTTTCTGAGGAAAAGGCATTTTTGCATTTTTTGGTTGTACCAAAAGCTTCTATAATGTTATCATCGATTAATAAAGATATTTTTTAAACGAAACGAAAACGAAACGTTGAAACTAGGAATCGAGGGATTAGAATGGGCGGAGAAAAATATGATGACAATAACGGAAAGTAGAGATTCTGTCGAGTCAATGGGGATTTTTTTTTCTTTTTTTGCTGGGGAAAAGGCGTTTTTGCATTTTTGCATTTTTTTGTTGAGACGTCATTCCAGCAGGTTGATATTATCCGGGCGAGCGCCTCTCCCCGATGTCTATCTATATCCCATTGTGCGAGCGTTCAGCTCGATTCGGGGCTCCGCCGAGAAGGAGGAAATCATCTCATCTCTTGTTTTCGTTTCCGACCACCGCGCCCCATTCACGTTGATACACAACGGCGGCTATTGGTGCATGTGTGCGCCGTACCCGATGTTGCCGGCTGCGCATGGTGACGGTCGCGGCCACGCGCCTGGCACACCGCCAGATACTTCATTTCCATCACTCGACTTCTGTCAATTCGTACACCGGGATTTTGTGTATTTTCGAGAAGTATTCGCGTGCCGGCGACGTCTTGGGTCTATTTACCTACCGACGGTACGATTAATCCGTAGCTTTCATCGATCCGATAACGTCTCTCGTACTAATCGATCGATCTGTCGAGCGAGGTTGCGATTCACGTGAAAACCGGGTCGACGGATGTGGCTCGATGTTTCGACTTCTAGCTTTCGTAAATACGTTTGGTTCGATAAAAATAGTTTTGATGAAACGTTGGGGCGGTTGAAATATCTTTAAGCTTTCGGTGTCTTGATTATGCTGGGATAATTGCGTGAATATTTAAAGGGAGTTTTTTATTTGATTTTGGACAATATTTTTTTATTTGCATTGTCCCCCCGTCATCAGGCATTATTCTTGCCTATACAGGGTCGGTCCGGGTTATTCAATTTTTACCAATCAACTTTTTCAGTACCTTTCCACCATCATCCACCCCCGGACCCGTCCCCCCCATGCGGCTGCAGCCGACTTCCCCTACTGTATCGCATTTGCCTCTGGACAGAGCCCAGAAGACAGAGGGAAACTGCAGAAAACCTCCGTCGATACAGTCGGTCTCAAGTTCGCTTCGCGCTGCCGGAGCTAATCGCGTTTCGCTGAGAATGTAAACACTCGGACTACAGGTATACGTATGTATATCTGGAGCTACATCACGCCCGAGTGTTTATTCGCAACGAAAACGACGGCAGCGGGATTCGAACCCTCGACCTACCGGTGCTCTGGTTTAGAGGCTAGCACGCTATCCACTAGGCCAAAGCACCGGATCATTTTGGACAATATTCCAGTCGTTGAACAATCTTGCGTATTTTTTTTAATTATTTTATTTTGTTTTTAATTTAATTGTTAATATTAAATCGCTTCAAATTGTAGCTGTTATTATTTATTGGCGTACAGAAAAAGAGATCTGCAAAGTTAATGAGTAAAATTACTATTTTATTAATATCATTTGTTTAAACACAAAAGATTTTTGGGCACGACCAAATTTTTTTCTTTACTTATATATTTTTTATTGATATAATCAATGTAAAGCCACGATATTATTTTTGTTATCATGAAAATATCAAGTTTGTGTCGCAGAAGTCTTAACGTTTTGAGTTTTCCAGAATATTGCAAGACTATTCAATATCTTATTAATTATAATTAACTTTTCATCTTGACACTGGCCTCATTTTTTTCTTTTTTTTTTTTTTTTATTAAAAAAGGATAAAGTTTGTTAGACTGAATAGTCAAGTTTGAATCTGAGAAAGCCTGAGAACAATTCGTGCGGACATTGATTTACAGCAGCGTGAAGCGAATGGAACGAGTGAGATTAATTTCGACTGATCAATTGCCGGGCTCTCGTGGATTCACTTGTCTCGGTTTCCCGCGTTGACTTATGTTGCGTCTGCGTCTCGAGATGCCCAATCGAGTCTTTTAAGTACAACACCCGAGCAGCACCATTTCTTCGCCGCTAATTCGCTCAAGTGATGCTGAATAGTCGACGTTATTATATTCCAGCCGAATCAGAGTCGAGTGCTGCCGGGGCTCGCGCCCATTTCGAATCACTCCTTTTGATATCTCGACACGTTATCAGTTGCAGAATGTGCCTTATAAACATTAAATACCACGACGTATTTATCATCTTTTTTTAGTCATCGATTTCTCAGGATTAATCGAAGATCAAATTTAGTTATTTTTTTATTGTTGTCATATTTATTGAATAATACATCGGGGAATCTAGATAAATATTCTCGAGATATCGATCCGCTAATTACTGCTCAAGGGTCCATAAAATTCTTGTTATTGATCACGATCGTGGATTAAATGCCTCTTATTTAGCGAAACGCAAATAATTTTTTGTCAATGTTATTAAAAAAAATTATTTGTACCCTGCTTAAATAAATATAAATTAATATATTAACGTATTTCGCAGAATATAAATAATTTGTTGTTAATGTTATTAATAAATGCATTTATACTCTGCGTAAATTAGTATAAATTAATATATTAAATTAATATGTCTGCGAGGAATGATGTAATTAAAATCTTAAATTAATGTCTCTAAGGAAAGGAAAGGCACCAATAAATGTGACCATTCTCAGAGTCGCGAACAATGAGCTTTGGTGAATTGTGAAAATTCGAGAACGCCGTCGCGCAAATCTTGTAACAAGAAAGCGCGGTGACGACGAAAACGTCTGAACTTAACTCCATTTAGCGCAGTGGAAAGCGGAAGCGCGCCTTTAATTTCTCGGGTGGACGCCCCGGCACTCGGCTTATCATTTTTGAGGCGAATATTCATTAAGCCACCCTTAGCGACGAATTCACAGGGCATTCTCCTGTCTTTTATTCGACTCTTTGGGCTGCCTTTCTATCCGGCGATATACGCCGTGAAATTAAAGGCTGAAAAACGGATATAAACCGAGTGGAAATAAGCTCAAACCAGCGGATTCAAATTAGCGCCTGAGACACTTGGCAAATTACTCCCACTTCTTCGTATTCAGTCCCTCGCATTCATTTCGACGCTCTGGAAGTTGTCTCATTAATCGTAATTGAAAAGTGTAAAAAAGTATCGAAAAAAGTAACCTCATTAATAATTCTGCCGAAATGTTTTGTTAGCTTTTTCTTTTTTAGTTTTTTTTTTTTTTTTTTTTTTCGTTCGTTGGACATTATGAAGAATGCGGCCAGGTTGAATGGCTCGGGAATGCCGCGTCAACGCTCTAGCTTGGATTACGTTCCTGAGAAGCAGCCGGAGGAATCCCGGGATGTCATGTAGCCAGCGTGCCTGGGAGTCGACGGCTCTGAATGCTGCCACCGCTCGCTGATGCTCCTGATGTTCCACGACGAATAACGAATCCGCCCGAGGAAATTGCATACCACGAGTCTCGTCTGATGGACGTAACACAATGGGCGTTTCGTTTTCCGTGCGTCGATTTGCAGAAACTGATTCTGTTACTCGAAATTTCGATTAGAATCGCGTGGAACCAATCTGATGGAACATTTTTACAGAAAACATTGAGGTTGAAAAAACATAAAAATGCAATTTGCAAGAAATTAATTTCCACATTGGACGTCACTAGTAAGCAATGCTCAAGAAATAAAAACCCTATTTGTTAGTCGAAATTTCAATTAGAGTTGCGTGTACCTAATTTGACTGAACATTTTCACGGAAAACATTGAGATTGAAAAAAAATTAGTGCAATTTGCAAAAAAATGTATGTCCACATTGAACGTGGTTATAATGCTCACGATATAAATTGTAAAAATTAAATACCTATTTGTTAGTCGAAATTTCAATTAGAATCGCGTGTACCTAACTTGACCGAACATTTTCACGAAAAACATTGAGATTGAAAAAAAAAAAAATCTGTGCAATTTGCAAAAAATGTATTTCCACATTGAACGTGGTTACAATGCTCACGATATACATTGTGAAAATGTAAAACACTTCTTTGTTAGTCGAAATTTCAATTAGAGTCGCGTGCACCTAACTTGACCGTACATTTTCACGGAAAACCAAGCAGAAAAAAATGAGATTAAACAAAAAAAATCAGTGCAAGTTGCACAAAAAAATGTATTTCCACATTGGACGTGAGTTACAATGCTCACGAATTTGAATTGCAAAAATCAGAAACGCTGCATAAAACGTGTACGCACACACGAATTTTTGTTCGACCAATGAGGTCACGAGCGCCGGGAGCATCTGGTGTCGTCGGACTAAACAGAATATAGATGATCCGGTTTGGGGGCAGAGCGCGCAGTGCAAATATTTAGAAAGCGATCGAAAACGCCGGGGAGATATCGAGGCGGATAAAACGTTAGTGAATCGAGATGCAGGCGAACTGTTGAGGAGAAACATGTAGAGAGTCGCAACATCTGGAAATGTTGATGCTGCCACAGTTCGAACTGCCGACGCGAATAGACATTTCTCGTCTGCGGCGCCGACGAGGCACCTGACATTCCAGTGTCCTCCTCGTGTGTGCACCGTTTTTGCATAGTACCCGGCGCCAATATCCATCTATATGTATGTCGCAGGCGTCTATATCGAGCAACTCTTAGTCGGAAGCAATATATTCGAGGGCGAGCTCCTGAATGTCGCGCACAGTGGTTACGTATATCTCTTGAGTCTCGTCGAAGCGTCTCCTGTTTCTGCGTCCTTCAGCCCTCCCCTCCCCCCTCCACTACTCCGATAATAACTCATTAACTCGAAAAACAATGGGCACTCTCGTTGCTTCCCCCGGCTGCTAAAGTGCACATGCGCTCTGGAGAGTTGCCAAAAGACGTACTTAGGGGAAATATGGAAATGTGATGTATCGAAAATTGAAACGTCTTTCTCCAGCTGGAAATTCATTAACGCGCCTCAATTGAAATACCAGCGTTTACTAAGACAGAGAAAATGAATTTCCATAATATGTGCATTTAAATATGAAGAATTATCAAGCTTTTTGCTTCCTTGTAGAGAAATCTTTGATTTTGTGATTTTTTTGTTGTGATTTTCATGTCAGGATAAACAGAATAATGCAAATCGTCGAGAAAAGTGGTTTAGGAAAAATATATGCGTGTGTCTGTGTGTATTTATGTGTTTGTACGTGTGTGTGCGAGCATGTCCAGATTTTCTTGTATGCGCTATAACCATCGCAATTTTCGATGTATCTTCTTATCATAACAACAGTTGGGTATATCTTATGCATCTTTTATATATACCAAATCGCTGAGATAAAAAGTTACACGTTACGTTTTCGGACAAG
Organism: Itoplectis maculator; assembly: GCA_964034905.1. Lineage (NCBI taxonomy): Eukaryota > Metazoa > Arthropoda > Insecta > Hymenoptera > Ichneumonidae > Itoplectis > Itoplectis maculator. The sequence continues at coordinate 5,022,415 of OZ035859.1, forward strand.
TAGTAGTCCAGAATGTTCATTTTGCCTATAAATTCTTTTCGTAAATTGAGGTCACGAAACTTACTTTTTTCAAAATATCGACTTTTGGCCTCGTTCTCAAGTCGCATATTCTACCCCTGAAAACAGTGACATCAACCCTTTTTTAGTTGATTGGAAAAAAAGACATTTGACGGAATTGTCAAGGACAAATTAACTTGGTCTCGGTCTGAGGGACTCAGCCAATCACAGCAATAAAAAGATGGCAATGCCTCCGATACTCATGAAAATTTCAAAGAAGAAGAGAGTGTACATGAAAGTTTCAGTTATCATTAAACGATTTGGTCCGAGGGAGACGGCCTCACCGTCGGCGACGACGGACGTGACAGTTACTACCTCGAAATCACCGCTATTGATCGTTTCATCATCCTCTCAAGACTCAAGCACGCCGATAAAACAGACCATTTCACGCACTTTCGCGCGACACCTGCTGATTTTATAGGCGACGAAGGACACAGACACAGGATGGAGTCGCATCTTCGATATCTCGGCGAGACTCGAAGGAGACAGACCAATGAAAGACGTTCAACAGTGTCCTCGAGTCGAACTAACCGAGTGAACCGCATTGACTCCGTGAAAAATAATTCCAACGACTAAGACCCAAGATTTTCATCGTTTCGATTTTCCACTATTTTGCTGGAAGATAAGAAGCATAAACGATCTGTCACCTTAGAGTTTTTCTCGATTCATCTAAGGAAACGTGAGGAAATGTGAAGAAACATCGAAGAAGACAGACCAATTAAAGACATACACCAACATCCTCGAGTTGAATTAACCGAGTGAACTGCATTGACTCGGTGAAAAATAATTCCAACGACTAAGACCCAAGATTTTCATCGTTTTGATTTTCCACTATCTTGCTGGCAGATAAGATGCATAAACGGTCCGTCACCTTCGAGTTTTTCTCGTTCCATCTGAGGAAACGTGAGGAAATGTGAAGAAACATCGAAGAAGACAGACCAATTAAAGACGTATACCAACATCCTCGAGTCGAATTAACCGAGTGAACTGCATTGACTCGGTGAAAAATAATTCCAACGACTAAGACCCAAGATTTTCATCGTTTCGATTTTCCACTACCTTGCTGGAAGATAAGAAGCCTAAACGATCTGTCACCTTAGAGTTTTTCTCGATCCATCTGAGGAAACGTGAGGAAATGTGGAGAAACATGAGGAAACGCAAGAGGAAACGCGAGGAACAGGGAGGAAAAGCGAGGAAATAAATGCAGGATGCGGGGGATCCGGTCCGCGCCGAGATGCAAATGGAAAATAAGTGAGAAGTGCGGGAGGGAAACGCGAGAGCGCGAAGAGAAAGATGCAGAAAGAGGTTCGGCTTCTGTATTGCGCTTCTGCTTTGACGGCAGGGTCGAGCATCCCAGACAGCAGTCTGCGGCACGCGCCTAGACGAACATCAAAAGCTCAGCGCATTGGCAGAAGCAACCTGGCGCTATGCTCACCACTACCACCACCACCACTACCACCACTACCACCACTACCACCACCACCAACGAGCAGTCGGATGATTATAAAAAGAGAAGAAAAAAAAAATGTTGCCGGGTACCATTCGTATTTCTGGTACAAAGCGACTAACCGCCAGCATCTGGAAAATACTTGGGAGGCGGTTTTGAGAGTACATTACGAGAGCTCCGGCTGCTTCTGTGTATTCCCCACGCTCGGCGTATTCGCATAATAGACCGCTGACACAGGCTCCGCGGGGCCTGGAAAAGACGCGCGGCCACCCCACCCGGTGTTTATCCTTGGAAACTGGATGTTTAATTAGGGAAAGGCGAATTCCGGGTTGAGATGGATGAAATATGAGCTCAACAAATATATATAAGCTATAATAAGCAGTGGGTGGTGTCCTGATAATACCGGATAGAAAGTCACGAACAGTTCTTATATAGGACTTTAAAACTTCGGTGTTGAATGGGCAGACCAATTTTTACTGGCGCAAAGCTAAAATTACAACAACGAATTCAATAACGAATTCGCATTTGCATTCAATAATGGATGATTTTGAACACAAACTGGAAAAGGCTCGCAACCGGCCCTCAGTGTTTATCCTTGGAAACTGGATGTTTAATTAGGGAAAGGCGAATTCCGGGTTGAGATGGATGAAATATGAGCTCAACAAATATATATAAGCTATAATAAGCAGTGGGTGGTGTCCTGATAATACCGGATGGAAAGTCACGAACAGTTCTTATATAGGACACTAAGATTACAGCATTCAATAACAAATGCTTTTTAACATAGGCTGAAAAAGACTCGCGGCCAGCCCCCAGTGTTTATCCTTGGAAACTAGATGTTTAATTAGGGAAAGGCGAATTCCGGGTTGAGATGGATGAAATATGAGCTCAACAAATATAAGCTATAATAAGTAGTGGGAGGTGTCCTGATAATACCGGATGGAAATTCATGTACCGTCCTTATGTAGGACACTAAAATTGTGACATTGAATAGGCAGTCCAATTTTTAGTGGCGCAATGCTAAATTTACATCATTTAATAACGAATGATTTTGAACACAAAGTGGATATTTAATTAGGGAAAGGCAAATTTCGGGTTGAGATGGATGAAATATAAACTCAATAAATATAAGCTACAATAAGCAGTGGAAGGTCTCCTGATAACACCGGATGGAAAGTCATGTTCTTATATAGGACACTAAAATTGTGATTTTGAATAGGCAGTCCAAATTTACTGGCGCAATGCTAAAATTACATAATTTAATAACGAATGATTGTGAACACAAACTGGATATTTAATTAGGGCAAGTAGAATTCCGGGTTCACACGAATGATGTATGAGCTCAACAAATATAAGCTATAATAAGCAGTGGAAGATCTTCTGTTAATACCGGATGGAAATCCATGTACAGTTCTTATATAGGACACCAAAATTGCAGTTTTGGATCGGCAGCCCAATTTTTACTGGCGCAATGCTAAGATTACAGCATCCAATACCGAATGCTTTTTTACGGGCTGGAAACAATTCGCGGCCAGCCAGTGTTTATCCTCCCAGTGTTTATCCTTTGAAACTGGATGTTTAATTAGGGCAAGGAGAATTCCGGGTTCAGGCGAAAGAAATATGAGCTTAACAAATATAAGCTATAATAAGCACTGGAACGAGTACTGATAACACCGGATGGAAAGTCATGTGTACACGGAAATAAAAAATTAGTTGCCACAACAAAAGAATTTGTTGGCACAACGAATTAATCATCCTTTTTCCGTTATAACTCAAATAATAGTGCTAACGATTCGAATCGCACACTGAGAAAACGGGGCTCGATTATCAAACACAATAAACACTATATTCATTTGAAATATGCTTTTTGCTTGCAAATTAGTATTAAAATAAAGACAATTTTCCTATGTGTATGCCAACAAATACTGAAAATATACACAATACAGCATAGCAATTTATAACAGGTTATAAATTGCTATGCTGGCCAACGCTAAGCACAAATTCTGAGACTAATCGCTACACCCTGAGACCTTCGTTTTCTCCGTGTAGCTCCAACTATTCGTATGGTTACGCTTGTTTCGCAAGAACTAATCATGAATAGTTTGAATAGTTGAGGTTACTATTTGATATGGTTGGGGCAACTAACTTTTGATACCTTCCGAATAGCAAATTGAAAACTTACTAGCCACACTCAACCATTTCTTAACGTGCAGTTCTCATATAGGACTCTAAAAGTGCGCCTTTTAATGGGCTGTTGAATTTGTACAAGCCTGTACTAAGATTAACATTAGATAACGAATGCTTTATTGGTTATCACAAGCGTGAAAATGGAAACCTAGGTGGTGAACCTTACTAAATGCTCACAAATCGACCCTTCGATGTTATCAGGAGTGGGAGTTACCCTGAAATTACACGAGATTGGAAAGCGCCACAACGAAAGACACGAAGATCACGTCAGCAGCCGCTTCGCAAAGAGCGAAAACGTGTAACGATACACCACCAACCAAGATAACGAAGGCTTCGAAAAACGAACCTGCGCGCGCACGTGGCGAGAATGCACAAACGCGATGTTTCACAGCACGGAAAGCGCCGGGAACTTAACGCGGCGAACGTTATTTATTTCTGGCTAACAATCCCATTTACCCGGAGTTCAATTCCCCGTCCCATCGGGCGCCGCACATATTTCTCTTTCTCGGCTCTCTTCGCGTTGTCCGTTCTCGCCGCGCGCGCCCTCTGCCGGTTCGTCCGTGTCTCCCGCGGATGTCCAATAGCTGTGGAACAACGAGGAACCAGACACACACCGAGCGTTAATACCCGCGGATTGCGAGGTCCGCGCGCGTCGCTCTCTCCGATATTACAACACTCGGGCGATGCACATGAACACGTCGCCCGCGAATTCCGTGCCCCGTTCGACTGTGTGTGTCTCGTCCACGTCGTCAATGTTGTCGGTGTCTGCGAACCGCGAATCGCGAACCTACCAATTTCGGTGGATTTGAGGTTTCGAGTATGATTGAAGATAGAGATAGGCTGCTGCTGCTCCACGAGGACGACTCTGGGCTACCGACGAGTGACCCGATTCGCAATCATATATGTGTCATGTTACCCTCGCCCCGAAAGGCTTAAATGCCAGCCCGGAAAGAGGCATCGCTACCCACCCGTCCCGATTAAACGAGTAAGACCCGAAAAAAAAAAACAAAGAAACAGCGAATGTGAAAAAAAAAACCGAGCTTCGATCGAAACGAGATACGTGGGCACGTTTTACGTAAACCCTGCATCGTCGTGTAATTGCCTTGTCCGGAAATGAATATTTCAAAGGCTCTCCGCAAATATGTCGCCTGTGGAGATGTTCACATCGCGTTTCTGTGCAAAATCTCGTCGGACATTCAATTACCGCATTTTCGTTTGTTGCTAACGAGCGGCGGATGATGAAAACAATTCTACATGGAAACAAAGTGCTTGGTTGAATACACCAAAGCTAGACGATTAATGGGTTAAATTGAACGAGTTTTTGGACCGTGTTATCAGTTGTATTACAATGGACTGGGTCGTGGTAACCAATGACTTGGTTGTGTCTTAGCTAATCAATCGACTGGCGTATATTTCAGGCCCTTTTTTCCTCGCAACGTGGATTTCGACGAGGTGCAAAAAAAGAAGATGCAGTTTGTATTACAATTACTTGATAGTGCTAACCAATACCTTGGGAGTGTTAACCAATGATTTGGTGGTGGGAACCAATGGTTTGGTAGTGCTAACCAATTACTTGACGGTGCTAACCAGCGACTTGCTAATGCTATAACCAATGACTTCACAGTGCTCACCAATAATTTGATAGTATATACTATCAATTGGTGGTGGTAACCAATGATTTGATGGTGTTAACCAATGACTTAATTGCGTCTAGCGAATCAATCGACTGGTGTATATCTCTCTTTTTTCCACGCACCATGAGAATCCATAATGGTTTTCGACGAGGTAAAAAAAAAAGAAGATGCAGGTTGTATTGAAATCAATTTGGTAGTCCTAACCAATAACTCGGTTGCGTCTAGCCAATCAATCGACTGGCGTATATTCAACCAAGCCAGGCCATTAGTGGGTCAAATCGACCGAGTTTTTGGACACGCCAACCATGTTATCGGTTGTATTGCAAGGGACTCAATGGTGCTAACCAATGACTTCACTGCGTCTAGCCAATCAATCGACTGGCGTATATTCAACCAAGCCCTTTTTCCCACGCGTATGCGTAGTGGATTTCGTCAGGGTGCATAAAAAAATATGCAGTTTGTACTACAATTTGGTAGTGCTAGCCAATCAATCGACTGGCGTAAATTCAACCGAGTCCTTTTTTTCATGCAGACTGCGTAGTGGATTTCGTCAGGGGACATAAAAAAAAGGATACAGTCGCCGGGTGACTACATACATAGCGACACCGTAACGGGCTCTGGGACGGCGGGGCCGGGGGCTTCTATTCTAGGGATATGTTTACTTTTAATACATCCCGAGCGCGAACGCGTTGAGAAGACGAGAACGAGTAGGTTGCCTCGTAATACCCGGAGGATGAGACGCCGCGTTTATGCGGACCTACACAGTTTATACGTAGCCGCCGTCGCCGCTGTTGACGACGCTGCCATAGTGGCTGACTGGGTATAGGGGTGAAAGTGTGGCATAGTACTCGCGGATTACGGATACCCGCTTGGTGTACTACGACCGAGCGCAATTCCCTTTGGAGCGCGGTGCAGACCTGATGGAATATTTATGACGCACTCGAGAGAGGGAGAGATAGATAGAGAGAGAGAGCGCACTATTTGCCAACGGGGCTTGACGTAAATTACACCTCGTCATCGCGACTCCGCGGAGACGTCTATTCCTCGCGATATATAGGCAGTGCGCTGTTCTGACTCCAGCTCTCCGAGACGTCTCTTTGTGGTGCCACGCGATGGCATTAGCGATGCGAGCTCCAACTGCGAATGGTCGAAAAGCGGTCACGGGAGGACTGAGATGATAAGAACTGTAAAAATCTCGGTTGTAAAACCAAATTTCACGAAATCGATTGATGAGAGTCTGGAAAAACTGGTACATTAACCTGGGCGGGGTTCAAAATAGCGAATGACCAAAATAATGAATGGTTAACATAGCCAAATAAAAAAGAATGAACGTCTGAATCTAGAATGTTCATCATTACGGAATTCATTATTTAAGCCATTCGTTAATTTGATCATTCACTATTTTCATCCCCCTCCCTCCCATTTTATTAAATTGCAGTTAAAATAGCGAATGACTGAAATAGCAAATTGACTTATTCCCTATTTTGAACCCCACTTATCAACCCGAAAGAAAAGTTCTGACATGGATTCATAGAAAATTGCGAATTGTAAAACGCAGTTACTTGTTCAATCATTGAATGTTTGGGTTACCATCTTGACTTGCCAAGTACGAAGGACCAATTTTTATTTTATTCTATTATTTTCCACGTATACAAAAGCGCTCACATAAATATACTTGTCTCAAGTTTATTACACATTGTATTTATTTTCTGGGACCGGATGCATCACTATTTAATTAAAACTCAACCACGAAATTAATTATATCGAAAAACTTTGCCCTCGTTATAGCTTCGATTTGCCAATTTGCCATTAACAACCGCCGTATCCGACAGAACATAATTTCCGACCATCATTGTCACGAGCGATAATTAATGCATTTTTCATATTATAAAAAACTGCAGCGACTACAGGTGTCCGTTGTCATTGTGTTTCAGGGGTCCATTCAGCGTGGTACGAAAATGCATTCACCGACAGACCGGACAGACGTTTGCCGTAAAAATCGTCGACGTAGGGAAGTTCACGTCGAGTCCCGGACTCAGCACAGCCGGTGAGTATTATCGCTGCCACTGAAATGCACATTGAGAAAACGAGGCTCGAGTGACAAACAATAAATACAATTTATTTCGCGATTATTACAATGCCAAAAGTGAAATCTACCATATTTTCAGTACTTATTATATTATTATTATTATTATTATTGTAGTTCTTATAATAATACAAACTTGTAATAATAATATATTATAAAATAATATAATTCTTAACATTAGTAATACGTATATAATAATAATAATAATAATAATAATAATAACAATATAATAAGTATTGAAAATATAGTAGATTTTATTATGCGACATTGTAATAATGGCGAAAAAAATCTAAACAGGTTATAAATTACTGTGCTGGCCAGCACTGAGCACACAAATTATAGCACTAATCGCCTAACAGCCTAAGACCCTCGTTTTCTCTGTGCAATTGATTTTCTCACCTGGTGCGAGTATTTCTTCGAAATAATCCTCGAGCACACCGGCGGCCTCGGTCGCGATATCATCTGGCCTGCGGTCACCAGGACCTCGCATACACGTCGGTACTACACGTATATATTCACCGTCCAACCAACGTGGCCCAGAATATGTGGCACCGGCGGAACCCGCCCCGGTCGCCCACGGCATTGTCAACATTCAATGGGACACCGAGCCCATTGTCGGGCCAAACATTTTTCGGCGACTCCCGAGTTCTAATTCACACTCACTCTCGCCGTACAGTTTTTTTTTCTTTTTTTTTTTTCACCGTGAAACGCATCGTGCGACGTTGAGTTACGCCTACTTGCCACCGATAATTTGCTGTATCGAGGACAATAAGCTCACACCCCTTCACGTCTCCACCTCTACGTACACATTTACATCCACATCTACGTCGGTCCCCTGAATCAGGACATTATTCTACTCAACGGCGCAGATCCGGTATTTCTGATTGCGAAAACCATGCGGGTATTGACCATTGCACTGCTTTCTTGCAAATTGTTTTGATTGGCGTATTCGGAAAATAGAAGTGGAAAACAAGGCAGCGTCGAACAGGGCAGTTTTAAAGTATTTAAGCCGTCATATTAAAATGGTTCTGGATTTTTATTTTTGAGTCAAGGGGATAAGATTCAATCAAATTTAATATTTTGAACAGTGAATTCCAATCTTTTCGCAGAGGAAGCTGTATCTCAATCAGAAAAACGTAGTCCAAATTATCATGTCAGGATATGGGAAATAACCTAAACCGGTGACAAAGGGAAACGCGGTCTAAATTTTCATGTCAGGATATGGGAAATAATCGAAAACGGTGACCATTACGTGGCGACTATTATTTATAGCAATTATTATACAATAATTACCTTTAATTATTATTATTATTATTTATTGCATTACCCCTCCTTTAAAAAGTTCATGAGTAACGGAAAGCATTGTTAGCAAATTATTCGAGCTGTGATTGGCTGGGACTCTCAGACCGAGTACAAGATCATTTGTCCTTGATAACTTTGACAGTTCTGTCAAATATCTTATTTTTTTTTAATCCACTAAAAAAAGGGTTGTAACCAGTGGTTTCAGGGGTAGAATATGCGACTTGAGAACGATGGTATAGGTTAGAAGTCGATATTTTGAAAAAATAAATTTCGTGACCCCGATTTGGGCGATTTTCGGCCCGGCGGCCAGATCTAGAATTTCTGACAAGCAAAACGACAAACTTCTTTTTTTTTTCAAAAGTAACTGAATAAGGGTTTTTTAGTTTCGATTTACCCTTTTAAACTTTATAAGAGCGCAGCAGCGCAAAAGTATCTCGGTCACGCGCGCCAGTGTGTGTAATTAGCCTAGTAGTAGAAAACAAATTGCCTGAACGTAACAACGATAGAGAAGGTCAAGAGCATGGATGCCCTTAAATGGTCCACATTGACTTTGTATTGAAGCAGCCTCTTATATGTCTGATTTAATAACGAACAAGCCGAAAATGGGTAACATACAGTCGATCCCGAGAACATTAGACGATGGACCACGCTCGTCACTCACTCACTCAGTCGGTCGGGATAAAAGAGCGAACCTCGAGAAGAACACTGCGAAAATGTCGAGGTCTCGCTAGTCTTCTAGTAGCACCTTCGGGCAACATTTCAGCGCACAGTACGTCAGGTGTCAGATGGGTAACGAGGTCAACGACGTTACTCCTCGTCGTTCTCGTCTCCGTCGTTGTTGGCTGCTGCCTGAAATTCAAGGAGCTAAACTCGCCTTCGTATACTGGCTCCATTTCCCTCTCGTAATCTTACGCTAAGGGACAATATGGTCTATATAGCCGGTGACATTGTCAAGTACAACCGCTCCCAGTAGTCACTTTATTTACGATGGTCCGAAAACCCCAGACGATATATATATATTCTTTTTGGGTTGGAAAAGCGAGGACACATTTCGTATCGTCACGTGAAATCAAAATCTCCAAACTCATCCAGCTCAGAGCATTCGCTCTGTCCCAAGTGATCAAATATTTTTCGTAGGCAAGAGGAAGCTTTGCCGGAGCTTCCGACGGCGGGCCAATAAGATCACACACTTTATGGAGTGGATACGTGCTCCCATCTCCAGACACGTATTTTTACATCCTTTTTGGCACACGACTATTGGAAAATCCGATGCGAAAGAGGAGAGTTGTCGAACGCGTGCATTGAAGTATCTCCATAGGGTGTTTCATATGTCGCACGCATTTCGATCACGATCGGTTCTCATTGTTCAAACTGTACAATGAACGTCGATTTTTTTTATTACGTTTTTATTCGAGCTTTTTTTTAATCTGCTAAAAAAAATCTTCACAAGTATTCGACGGTGTAAGCTTCTCTTTGTGTTCATACGATCCACAAATTGTGTTGCAAAAATGTGGAAGGTGCCTGACGTATCAAATTCACTTTGGCCTGTAAACATATCAATATTCCTATCGACTCATTTTTATTCGAGCTTTTTTTTCAAATCTGCTAAAAAAAATCTTCACAAGTATTCGTCGGTGTAAGCTCTTCTCTTTGTGTTTATACGATCCACAAATTGTGTTGCAAAAATGTGGAAGGTGCCTGACGTTTCAAATTCACTTTAGCCTGTAAACATATCAACATTTCCATCGACTCATTTTTGATCGAGCTTTTTTTTAAATCTGCTAAAAAAAAATCTTCACAAGTATTCGTCAGTGTAAGCTTCTCTTTGTGTTCATACGACCCACAAATAGTGTTGCAAAAATGTGGAAGGTGCCTGACGTTTCAAATTCACTTTAGCCTGTAAACATATCAACATTCCCATCGACAATAGCGGTGGAGTTTTTATCTCTATCGTTGCTCTTTTTATCGGGATGCTGGTAGGCGTAAACGATTCGTCGTCGCACGAGAGCGCGAACCGTTTGTGTCGCGGGCGAAACGAGCGATCAATTTTATCGCGTGTACAGCTCTGTGTCTCGCTGACGCCATCGCTATATCATTCACGAAAACGAGTCGCCGCGGTGTTGCGCCATGCAACACCGGGCGGCCCTGATGCTCTATGTTGCAGATTTGAAACGCGAGGCAACGATATGTCACATGCTCAAGCATCCGCACATTGTCGAGCTTCTCGAGACCTACAGTTCCGAGGGGATGCTCTACATGGTCTTCGAGTAGTGAGTATATTATATTTCATATTGTCGGATACGATGTCGCCCGAGTTACAACGTCCCTTGGATGAAGTGATCCAGCCTGACAACGAAAAATAAACTATGGAGTTTGAGTAACTTATATTTGTCCGAGAAAAAAAACCGCATAAGCTTCCATTACGAGTGAAGGTCTGTTTGCATAAACTGGTATTAAATTTAACATGGAAATGGAATGTAAAGTTGCATTTTCTGCTGAGACCTATAAAAAAATTAGGAAACTTAATATGAAGAAAATTAAGTATAGAAATTTGGAATTTCTATACTTAAAAAAAAAATATTTCGCAAAGCTTCCATTATGAGTAAAGGTCTGAAGGTATTAAATTTAACATCGAAGTGGAATGTAAAGTTACATTATTTTCTGCTGAGTCCTATAAAAATTAGGAAATTTAATATGAAGGGAATTGAGTATAAAGATTTCGAATTTTAATATACACGTGTGTCAATTTTAATATATCAGCTGATGAATCAAATTTCCAGTAATGAAAATTTGCAAAAAAAGTTTCACATTTTTTTTATTGCAGTGAAAGGAGTAAGAAATAATATGAAATTCATTTTTCAGCATGGACGGATCGGATTTGTGCTTCGAAGTGGTAAGACGCGCGACAGCAGGATTTGTCTACAGCGAAGCGGTGGCCAGGTGAGAATAAAGTTTCGAAGGAAGTGTCGTGAAGTCACTCGCCGAGATTATATTCGATAGATAAATTTATCGAGCCGCATTTTTTGCCCAAAGTATGACATACGAGACGAAGTAAAAGAAAGGACGAACAAAAAGAAAACTACCCTGATTTTTACCGATTTTTACTTTCTGTCTCTTACCTTTTTCTTACTTTCTGCCTCGGCAGAATTCACCGCGCAAAAGTCTGGTATTTGTTCAAAATGTGAAGGACACGTCGATGGAAAATTTTACTTTGTTCAATTTCATTCTTCCCGACGCAAAAAAAAGTATGAACTGCAAATATGTCGTTGATTGAGTCACTCGCTACATTTCCTCTCACTGCTAAATTTCGTTGGCGCTTCGCTCTCGGAAGTTAAGCTAAATATTTCAACCCGTTCCGCGAGGAACTCTGCCAAAGTGGACGAGAGGAAAACGTGCAAGGGTTGCGAACATCCACCCTACATTCCTAACGCAAATACTTGGTCCGGAACCTTGGTCCATTTTTATTTGTACCATCTGCAGGTACAAAAGTAACTGGTAAATATTTTGTTGCCCTGGTCTCAAAGCAGACCTTAAAAAAATAATACAGAAGTAATTAATCTTGAAGCACACTTGAGTATTCATCAGTCAGACACAATAAAATATCCCATAAACTGAAAAGAATAGTTTTTTATCCTCGGAATGCCCGACTCATGGCCGCGAAAAATTTTCAATTCTTTGGAAAAAGTTGGCACATACGTGAAAGCAATGAGAAAGAGGTTTCCTCCTCTTCAGTGGTTGGCGAAAAAGTGCTTCTTACCCTCGGTTACATTGTCAAGTACAACCGCTCCCAGTAGTCACTTAATTTACGGCCGTCCGAAAACCGCAGGAGCGACGATATATATAGTTTTTTTTTTTTTTTTTTTTTTTTTTTTATTGGAAAAGCAAGGACACATTTCGTATCGTCACGTAAAATTAAAACTGATAAATATTTTGTTGCCCTGGTATCAAAGCAGACCTTAAAAAAATAATACAGAAGTAATTAATCTTGAAGCATACTTGAGTATTCATCAGGCAGACACAATAAAACATCCCATAAGCTGGAAAGAATAGTTTTTCATCCGCGGGCGAATGCTGCCCGACTCATGGCCGCGAAAAAATTTCAATTCTTTGGAAAAAGTTGGCACATACGTGAAAGCCATGAGAAAGTGGTTTCCTCCTCCTCAGTGGTTGGCGGAAAAGTGCTTCTTACGCTCGGACGTCTCGCACAAGTGAATAGAGTACACAGAGGAATGAAATCCAAGTTTGTACACGTACTGCACGCGCGCTTGCACTGAGAATTGCAAGCTCGAACCTGGACTATACCGATCTGGCCGAGCCTGATGCCGCCGCAGCAAGATAAATAGTAAAAATAAAATAAAATAAATAGTCCAACGACGGACAAGCCGAACAAGGAGAGAGAAACGAGGCTCGCGAAGGTTTGTTTGTTGTTGTGCAAAAATGTGGAAGGTGCCTGACGTTGCAAATTCACTTTAGCCTGTAAACATATCAATATTCCTATCGACTCTTTTTTATTCGAGCTTTTTTTTTAATCTGCTAAAAAAAATCTTCCACAAATTGTGTTGCAAAAATGTAGAAGGTGCCTGACGTTTCAAATTCACTTTAGCCTGTAAACATATCAATATTCCTATCGACTCTTTTTTATTCGAGCTATTTTTTAATCTGCTAAAAAAATCTTCACAAGTATTCGTCGGTGTAAGCTTCTCTTTGTGTTCATACGATCCACAAATTGTGTTGCAAAAATGTAGAAGGTTCCTGACGTTTCAAATTCACTCTAGCCTGTAAACATATCGATATTCCTATCGACTCTTTTTTATTCGAGCTGTTTTTTAATCTACTAAAAAAAAATCTTCACAAGTATTCGTCGGTGTAAGCTCTTCTCTTTGTGTTCATACGATCCACAAATTGTGTTGCAAAAATGTGGTAGGTGCCTGACGTTTCAAATTCACTTTAGCCTGTAAACATATCAACATTCCTATCGTTGGACTATACCAATCTAGCCGAGCCTGATGCCAGCGCAGCAAGATAAATAGTAAAAAATAAATAAAACAAATAGTCCAACGACGGACAAGCCGGAAAAGAAGAGAGAAACGAGGCTCGCGAAGGTTTGTTACCGGACCGCCGAGAGGCAACCCCACCAACGGGGGGGTTGCCCCAAGGACCTACGTATCCTGGCAAAGACAGATGCCCGGCGTATGAGCAGCCGAGACCTCAACTAGAAACTAAGCTCGAACGAGCTTCCCCCTCTCACGGATCCAGCCAGGATTACCGGATGATTTATCGAGTTATTTCAACGTGCCCGACCGTATAATATACCGGCTGCACTATTCGCATATTCCTCTTTGACTTTCCGCAGCCGTCGAGTCCAACCGCAAAGTTCACCGCGCAAAATTCCATTATTTCACCCCCGCTAATCCTTTTATTATACTCCGCGCGTTCAACTCTTCGTGAATACAAGAGCAGTGTTAAATTTATAACCTTGCATCAATTATCCTGGCCGAGCGTGACAGTACACTGTTAAAAATCCGGTGTTAAAAACAACACCAAGACGGTGTCTATATAGGTCCACACCAATCACGGTGTTAATGAGCGGTGTTAAGGGAGTCTGAAACACCGAATTTCACCTCATAAGGTCAGAAGTACCGTTTTTCGCGAATTATCAACGGATCGAAGCGAAAATTGAAATACAGAGACCAGTAATGTGAATCTCGTTAATGAATTAGTCAGAATTTTGATTTTCAAAAAAAAAAAAAAAAGAGTACAGATCAATTACCCGGTAGAGGAATCTGTAATGAAAAAAATCGATTTTTTTCTTCAATTCTTCCATAAAAACTGAGAAAAGCGACGAATTCACTCACGAGATAATAAAAAATCATACATGATACGTGCGTTCATGCCATTAAAGCGAAAAGAATTACAATGTTTCGTCGGTAACACAGGAAAAATTTAACGAAACGGCTGGTGTTAATTTTACACCGTAAAAAGTGTTACTATTAACACTGTAATAAGTCACATTAGGAAAAAGTCCACACCAGCAGCGTTTGAAACCATAGATTTTTAACAGTGTAGTCCCCCTTTACGACTCGTCTCCAGTGGACAATGTATCACGAAGTCGCAAAGAGGGGCTGCTGAAATATTTATCGATACTCTCGGCGAATGTTTTCCGGCACTACTTTCGTTTCTGGAATGTTGGAAGACACGTGAAAATGTCCATCAGGCTGTAAATAACACGAGACACGTTTTCTCTTTTTCCCCAGCCACTACATGAGGCAGATCCTGGAGGCTCTTCGCTACTGTCACGAGAACGACATAATACATCGGGATCTGAAGCCGCAGTGCGCTCTCCTCGCCGGAAAGGAGAATTCCGCGCCGGTGAAGCTTCGCGGCTTCGGCGTCGCCGTGCAACTTCCTTCCTCGCAAGCCAACGGAGTTGGTACGTTACTCATGACTTCCGTTCGCAACGTGTTTGCGATACACGTTACCATTGCGTAGATTACATCTACGTGCATCAGTAGAGTTTTGCCACAGACGCGAGTGTCCTTTGGGAAACTTCGAAACTAGATAGTCGCACTTTCTTCTTAGCTTGGAGATTCACGGGAAAATGTGCTTTCCAATGAATCTTCGGTTGAGAGAGGCTGCGTAGTAATGGTTACTTGTGTAGTGTTCCCCTCGAGGACCGTCCAACCGTAACTTTGGGTTAGATCTTGGATGGTTTGACTTGACTAACCAAACAACAATCTGTAACTTTGAGTTAGATTTTGGATGGTTTGATTTGACTAACCAATTAACGATCCGTTACTTTGGGTTAGATTTTGGCCGGTTTGACTTGACTAACAAAAAAACGATCCGTAACTTTGGGTTAGATTTTGTCTGGTTTGATTTGACTAGCCAAACAATGATCCGCAACTTTGCGTTAGATTTTGATCGGTTTGACTTTGATTAACCAAACAACGATTCGTAATTTTGGGTTAGATTTTGGCCAGTTCGATTTTACCAACCAAACAATAATCCGTAACTTTGGTTTAGATTTTGGTCGGTTTGACTTGACAAACCAAACAACCATCTGCAACTTTAGGTTAGATTTTGGCCGGTTTCACAAGACCATCCAAACAATCAACCAGTCAATTTGTGCACCAAACTGACAGGATTCCAATCATCTAAGGGATGGTTCATTGGACTGTTTCTAGAATTCGAATGTGATATTAATTGTTGTACAGACGCGCTCTACGTTGGTTTACGATTGGTTATTGAGAACCAAACCAATTTCTGACACTAAGCCCAATAGTTGATTATCGGTTGCATTCCAACGTCAATCCAACTTTGAACTTGCGTTTACAACAGTTAATTTTACGATTGATTCCTAGAAACCGCCCAAAAAATCGTCTTAATGGTTGGAATGATGGTTAATTGGGTAGATCCAATGGACCCAGTTGATTTTTTGAGTAGTTTTGGGTTGACGAGAACGCGATGGCCACCTAACGTTGATTTATCCTGGCCACGTGATTCGCCAAATCAAATCGATGACAGCTAAATCAGGTCACCCAATAATCTGGACGTTTAAAGTAATTTTCTTCAATATTTGCAGTGAATTGATAAAAATCATATACATGCCACACGAAAAGATGGATAGGTCAGGAATGACCCACATCAACGGTTGAAAAATAGGTATAAAAATCACGGGTGCCCCAATTGCCAGATGAGGGTAGAAAAATAGGAATCAAAAGTGGATAAAGACTCGGGACGACGGGAAATATTGGACGGCGACCTGTGCACCAGCCGCGTATTCACATTTATTGCACTCCGGCATCGTTACCGTCCGGATTTCATCGGATTTTCCGTGTCTGTGGATTCCGGTTTGAAACTGCGAAATCGCGCGCACTCTCCGACTCGGGGAATCGGATATGCTGATTTTTCCCACACGATTCATATCGTGCGTACGCTGCGTCGTTGAGATCCGTGGTCGCGATTGAATTTTGTTGGAAAACAAGTGCGGCAATTGGCCATCAAATTCGGCAATTTATTTTTTTCTACGTTGAACTAAGTCGCATTCGTATTCGTTGACGAAAGTATTATAAAGTAGTAATGACTTTTGTTACAAATATCGTAGTCTAGTAATAATTACTCTGGCAACAGTACAATATCAAAATTGCTCCATTTTTCTGTTTCGACGCGAGGCAAAAGTGCTTCAGAATTTTTTTTTTAATGAATTCCTTTGTCAGGACATTTAAATGACATGTGCATAAATTTCCATTCTTTGACAAAAATGTCAAAAAATTCGTTACGCGAGCCGAAAGTATTTTGCAATTTTTTCAAAAAGAACATACAATTTTTTAAAATATAAATTTCATCATCAGGCAATTCAAATTACCTGTACACAAATGTTCAGAACACTGTAGTTCGTGCCTCTAGTATTACGTAAGATCAATTTCACCCTTGTCATTGATACGCAACATGAAACGCGTAGCTCGAATTTATCAACTATTCCAATTAATGGATCCGGGTCTGTGCCACAGCGGCTAGCCTGTATTTAAACTATAGCACAGGGAGGTCGAAAGTTCGCCTACGATGTGGTTTCGCTGAAAAGCAAAATGTTTAGTTACGACGTTGCAACAAGTACAATATATACACTCATACACACACCTGTAGTTTGAATATTTACACTTCAGCGGAAGACATATTAAACAATGGCATCGAGCAGCGAGACTGACTCAATTGACACAGGTTTTCCGCATTTTTCTCTATTCTCGGGTTTATTGTGCGCGTCGTCAGCGCCCAGAGGCTTTTACCTGTAACAGACGGACGCATTTTCTCCTGGGAACTGCACAAACGGCGCCAGATACGTTAGGGACGGTCCGTAGGCTCAAAAGCAAACCAGCAAGAAAATACTCAGTTACTCAAAAATGTCCAAAGCACAAAAATGTCGAGAAATAAAAATGTTGAACAAAAGAAAATCCTAATTAAATAACGTCAGAGAAAAGTCGTGATTATTATCAAACAGCGACCGCGAAAAGTTTCCTGGAACGAGAGTTTGAATAACGATGAATAATCCGCCAACTTCATTGAAACCGAATCCTCTTCGATATGCAATTTTCAATGCGTTTGAAAAAGCGACGTAATTCGGATAAAAAAATCCAATCAATTTCATAAGTGAGATATCATTTTAGTAGTCAAAAGTTATTATGATTATTTTTTACGTGAATTAGAAAAAAAGATCAAGAGTAATCATTTGTGCAAAGTAAAGCAAACCAGCAAGAAAATATCCAGTTACTCAAAAATGTCCAAAGCACAAAAACGTTAAGAACTAAAAATGTTGGACAAAAAGAAAATCCTAATTAAATAACGTCAGAGAAAAGTCGCGATGATTATCAAACGGCGATCGCGAAAAGTTTCCTGGAACGAGAGTTTGAATAACGATGAATAATCCGTCAACTTCATTGAAATCGAATCCACGGCCGGCGCATTATAATTGTAATTGTTTTCCGTCTCCGTCGCCCGTTTCTCGTTTAATTAATTTTCGTTTCGTTATATTATTTTACGTGCGCGAAAATGAAAAGTCCCGAACGAAGCGAGTAGGGCGGACGCGGGTTGAAGCCAGGGTTTTATTATTTAAACAGGGCGACGTTAACGAACGCAGTGAGAACGCCGGGAGAATCTTTTGTACATTGGCAAGTCGGGGGCGGCGCGATGCATATACAAGGGGGGTAAAAGCTCCGAAGCAAAAGCGACGAGGCCTGGAAACTCGGCGGCGCGTCTTAAATGATTCAACCCCCGGACGAACAAGTTTCTTTTTAAGGGCACACGAAGAATATTACTGCCGTAGGCTCGTCGGGAGACGTCGATTGACAAGGCTCATTAACGCGAAGTTTACCTTGGTACATACCTTTCCGCTTGTAGCCCACCGGTGCACACGACTGAAAAAAGTCAATCTCGACGCCCGGCGCTATTCGCGACGCATAATAAGAAAGTAACACGAAAAAGAAGGGTAACTTCTTTCGCCTCACTGCTCGCCGTCTTTGTCGTAACCCACTCATGGTCGGGGGTCACACGCGATAAGGATAATTAGATTTGTCTCGATGGGCAGCCTAAGTTTCCTTTTCTGAAAATGACGTTTTTGCTCTGATTTGTTTATCCTTGAAAAAGATTCGAATAATAATGTTTTGATTGTGGGCATTAAATTTTGGAGTGTGATCCATTGGTAGTCATTGCATACAACCAGAGTTGTGAATCCCTAAAAATTCATGAGATATAGTTCGCAGTACAATTTTTTTTGTAATGATAATTTCATATTAATAATGTGTAGTGATTACAAAATGGAGTATAAACATTTGATTAGCAGAAAAAGATACTAATTTTCGCTTTAATATTAGAAGAAATAGTGGAACAAATGGAAGAAATCATTGATGCATTACTTTCTGAATGCAATTAATTTTTTTCCCCATTTTTTCCATTATTTCTTCCAATATTAAAGCGATAATCAGTATTTTTTTCAGCTATTCAAATGTTTACACTCTATTTCATTAGCCCTAGTTATTATTATTATGAAATCATCATTACAAAAAAAAATTGTATTATTGACCATATCTCATGGATATTTGGGGATTTACAACTCTGCATACAACAGTAATTAAGACATTTGACAACTGACACTCGAAAAGGAAAAGGAATTTCTTTTTCCGGAAATGACGGTTTTATTGTGGATTTTTTTTTAAGTTGTAGATTCGACCAATAACATTTAATTCTGTGAATTAAATTTCGGGATATAATCGGTGACTATTGGTGACCATTAAATGGACCAAAAGTTAATACGTTTGATTGGGGATTTTGAAAAATGATAAATTGGTGTAAATGAATCGAAAACTGTCGTTCCCGGAGATCGGAATATTGGAGATTTAGCCCCGAGGACTGGGCGAAGTAATCAACAGATAAAAACCAAAGTTCGTCTATGGTCAGGCGTCAATCGTTTACATCCACACAATTCGATTCGAGCGAAACCGCGATATCGTCACCGACATCGACAGGTCGGAGAGATCTGTTGAAATGGAAACTGTCGAAGCGCGCTACCCGTACAAGGTTCCCCGGTACTAGGAATGCGGCAAACTATCGACCACTTTTCATGCTGAGCCCGATCGACTCTTCGCAACCCATACTATTATTATTATCTATGTCGTTTGGGGATGTCAGCGAGATCACGATTATATTCGACATTTTCTTGTTATCGGCTTTTAATTTCGTTCCATATGCTCGTGAAATTTGTCTGGGCTGCGTCGCAAAAATCTCGTTGAATCTCTTATTTATTTTTTTAATGTTGTATCCATCACTATTACTATTTGAAATTATATATCGTTGTTGTGTGTTTTCGCGAGAATGCAAAAGCTTTCTATGATACAATGTTTACCGCGCGCCTATATTCTTATTTTTATTTACGAATTTATTATTTTGTCGATGAGTGCAAGTATTTTTTTTTCGAAGCTCGACATTTTGTTGAAGTTTCGAATAAAATGTACGAAAAAAAATTGGTTTAAGGTATTTTCATTTTTTGTCAAACGTGTAGAACAATTTTTTTTTTTTTTTTTTCGAAGCTCGACATTTTATTGAAGATTCGAATAAAATGTACGAAAAAAAATTGATTTAGGGAATTTTCATTTTTTTGTCGAACGTGCAATATTGATTTCAAGATGAATTTTTGTACACAATTTTGTTCAATGGCAAAGGAGCCGGTGGTTCGTTTCACATCGATCTGCTCTCGGGCAACAAGGGCCGACTGAAGTAGCGAGTCAAAAAAGCGCGATGACAAAATCACACATAACGAGGGTGGCGCGCGCCCCTTCAATATAGTATCTCTCTGTAGTATCTGCCCTAGAGTTTTCAATTGGATTCCCATCACGCATATCCGAGAGCAAAACGATTTGTCGGCAAATAATTTTAATGCCGTTTTCGAAGCATCGGCAGCGACCTCGTTGTTTTTAGCTCTGCGCCGGCTGTTGATACAATTAAAGTGAGATAGCATTAAATCTACAGTAAAGTACGATCTGTATCTTTCAATACTTACACAGAATTTTACACAAACATTGCTTTTAATTAACTGTTTATTTTTCTATTCCAACACTCATATTCTAATTATGTTTAACGTTCGGTAGGAAATGTGTGTGTACGTTCACACAGCTACCACGAGAGACGTAAGCAAACAAGTTTGTACTGCAGGGGGCAAGAAATATATTACCTAACTTAATTCCACGAAGAAACAGCGAGTTCAGCGAACCAGTAATAACAATGTTTGTGAACAGCTTAAGTCCACTTTGCTCTATACACTCAGAGAAATAGTGGCAGGTCCGACTATAGATTATTTAGGAGAAAGATTAATTTTTCGTAACATTTTTTTCTATTTAAAAAACATAGAAAATGTTTTTTATGTTTTTTTAACAAATGTAAAGAATTAACAATTGAGACTTTATCAATAATTTACATCACTGATAGAAAAATGGAACAAACTTTGTTTTTTTGTTTTTTTGTTTTTTTTGAGTCGTAACACACTCCCTAAACATGAACAACACGTGAAAAACTATGAGAATCGAATTCATATAGAAGCATCTTAAAAAAAAAGCGCAAGTGCGTTACCGAATAATGACCTGCAATTTGGTTTCAATGAATGCAGAGTGTTACGCGACCGAGAATCGGAAGTGTCTGAGCCCAAAGGGGCAGCTCTACTTGAAGGCCGACAGCGAGGGTAAGCCTGACCTCTAAAAGTTTATTTCATCAGTATCGCAGGACCCATGTGTATCACCAAACCGACATATACACACCCACACTAAATATTGTCTGTTTCGAGAAAAAAGAAAAATGTAAATATACCAAAAAAAAAAAAAGTTCTTCGAAACAAGCATAAATCGCTGTCACAATTTCATATTTAAAACTCGATCCATGTGTCCTTCTACATTACACTCTTATTATTATTGTTCTAAAGTAATTATTAATTTAGAAGCTGCCACCGCCTGCTTGCTTGCTTTGCCGCGTATTATCGCAATTTTCAATCACAATCACTATAGATGGATTTTTAATAGTCACATTGAAATTAACGTTTACACATTTATTAATTCACTGATCGACTCACAGGTACACACTATATTTGATGATGCTGCTGTCACCAAATAAACCAACACTCAAATATGCAATTTTCAATGCGTTTGAAAAAGCGACGTAATTCGGATAAATAAATCCAAACAATTACATAAGTGAGACATCATTTTAGTGGCGAAAAGTTATTATGATTATTTTTTACGCGAATTAGTAAAAAATATCTAGACTAAAAATTTGTGAAAAATGGCAAGAATTTGTCATTCAAAAATCTTGACGTCTTCAATGCCGAAATATTCCTTGCAATGACCAAATTTGATTCGTACACCAAACGAATTTGATTGTTACAGAACTTAAGAACTGTAGGTATAAAACAAAAATCTCACACTTGCAGCGAATATTAATTTATCTTTTTTCACTTTTTAAACAGCCTTAACCCCAAAATTAAATACCTTTAATCGATGTGTATTTAATAACTAAAAAATCTCTTTAAAAAAAAACACTTTTTAACAATTTTCGTCAAATCCCTTTTCACTGTTTTTCACTATATAAGTATCCCTCACCAGTGTTATTGTTTCGGTGTTAAACCCCTGTTATTCTTACTTCGATGTTCATTACTTTGCTTATATGATATATATTTAAGTGTCTCGGGAATGTCTACGACGTGGGACTACCACCGATTCGATGGTTTCGATTACTCCGCGTCCATTTGTTCCCTCGTCGCCTCCGTTATTTTCGGAGCGACCCTCTTGTGGGTCAAAGTCGATGGCACGAGTGTAGGGCTCTCATTCCTTATTCAAGATCCGCAACATTTCGCGTAGCGGGTCAGAGCCGCAGGTCGAACGGCGAACGAGCGAGTGTATCTTGAAGTATCTTGTCTCGGGACGATCCGAGAACCCGGGACGAACTTTATGGGTTTGCGCGAGGGTTCTCTCAATCCTCTGCATTATTTATGTATAGATCGAAGGCGTAAACAGGATGTACGAAAATACGAAGGTTTCGGCTAGTGCGGAGGACCGAGATACACGATATGTATTCACCACTTACATGTAGTACATGCGCCTCCTTCAAATGGGTTAAATCTGATGGGGAATATTCGGTCACGTAGCTTTCCTGTTGAAAAATGAACCAGAGAATTTATGTACTTGCTTGAGAGTTTTTATCCTTAATTTGGTATATTAAATAAAAATACAAGCGCAATGCAAAATTTAGATACGTTATACCAACTGTTTTGTAAGAGTTGAAAATTTGGGAAAAATGAAACAAATTTAATATAGAAGCACTGTAATTGTATATGACTCTTGTATATTAATTGAACATACCAATTCATAGATACAAACTTTCCATTTTGGCATAAAAAATACCCAGGTTTTTTTTTTGAACAGTGCTGCGTAACTGAGGCAAACATGTTTTTTTTTTATTAATCATAAATTCGAAATGGCTAAAAGTATTGCGTAAGAAAACATTTGCATAGTCAAAACTTGAGATAAATTGCAGTAAAAAAATTGCATACATGAAATATCACAGGCAGACCTACGAACACAAACGCCTCGTCCCACAAAAAAATCTCGACGAATGAAATTTCCACGTTTGAACAACCACAATAAAATCCCATTCGGACGACAAAATTCTTTATTTTCCACCGTTTCGCTTTTTTGTATCCGATAGGACCGTCGTCCCCGAGCTGCAATTTTCCTTTCGAGGATCTCACCGACGCTGAGGACTCGCTAGCGAGCGACATGGAGGACAACGTGCTCGGTATATCAATATGCCTGTTCATATTCTCCGTATACGTATTATACGATTGCGAAACAAAGAGCAGACGTTTCTGGTGGGGTAGAACGGGCTCTGTATACCACTTTGCCTAAAAGGGAAAGGACGATTATGTAAAGGGTGGGTGATACTACTCGGGCGGAGGATGGTAACGCGTTTTTTAAGAGTTCACTCCTATGCTTTCAGCGTCAGCCGCGTTTGGCTCGTATACCTTTTCAATTTTGTCACAGCGGAGGTTTGTTAAATATTTTACGAGTGTGTCGTTCGAAACCGGATCGTTTATTTATAAAAGTACTCCAAAAACTATATTTCCCACGGTACCTATTTTAACTATTCAAGATGATCGTGAAAGTATCTTCTATTTCAGAAAAACATTGAAGATTTACAGTATCAAAGCAATAATCACAAAGTACAAACAGATTGTCAATTTTCTGGTTTTTAGAATCCACTTCTATTAAATTCAAATAAAAATGATTAAACTTGAAATGATGGACATGAAATAAGAGGCCGACATTTGTTGTCTTTTGAAACTTAAATTAATGAGAACTTCAGTGAAAATATACTTTCCACGGTAACGGTTAAAGGGCTTGATTAAATCATAATAATAGCGTAATAGCGTAGCGATGTAAGACAAATTAATTAGAGAGAAAACTCTTTACATTGGTGTAAATAATATTTCAGGGTTTGCAATAGTTTATCGTTAAATTCACGAGCCCGTCTGCCCCATCATCGTAGAGAGTCACTTACTGACAGCCCCGTTGAAAAGGTGTTCGAGCATCGCTACCTGGTATATTTAGTAGTGATGTCCGTCGCAATTCGGCGTGCAGCCGTTAGTTTATAATTCGCATATAGAGTTCGAAACACAAAGTGCGTTCAAGGCGACTCCCAACGCTTCCCTTCCAACGCTTCTAAATGACTTTCGACTTTTGATGTATTCAACAGTAAAACTCCTTGTTAAGGGTCGAGTCACATAATAAAAATAAAATCTTAAAGAACAAGATTTAAATTCTGTTTGAAGCAAAAAAAAATACTTTAACTGTTCTATTATTGTTTTCTGAGTTCAATCAGAATAAAAAAGATTAATTTCTTTATTATAGTTTTCTAATTGAGATCTCGAAGGAAAAAGAGTCCAACTAAAATAATAACCACAAGCTTCCAAAAGTTTCGATCAGATATCATGTAACATTTTACAGGGTCAAGGTTTTATCTTTTATTTTTTATTTGAAAAATAGAATAAATCAAATATAATAAATCAATAAAAATAGAAAGCCTAATCTTGCGATTTAATAATAGCCAAAAGCTTCTAAAAGCTTCGATCAGATTCCATATCAATAATATTTTACAGGATCAAGGTTTTATGTCTTATTTTTTATTTGAAAAATAGAATAGTCAAATCTTGCGATTTCACTACCGACGACATTAAAATAAAAAAATTGTGACTCGACTCCTTTGACCGACTGGACCCAGCTCCTTGTACTTAAACATCTTCCCGATCCCTCGTCAACTCGAGTATTTAATTCATCGAGTCTTCGTCGTTCGTTCGGGAGGAAAACTCGCCTCGGCGCATCACTCGATTCCGATGTAGCTTCGGGACGCTGACTATTCGGGCGAGCGAATCGCTCGCTCGTTTTCCTCGCTCGATTTGAGCCACCGTCATTCAGTACATACAGTATGAATACATGAGCCTGCGCTCGAGCTTTGTCACTTCGGTGTTCGTAGTTTCGTAGACTAGTCGTCTGTCTTTGTGCGTCTGTCTGCCGCTGTTCTGTCTCACTGTTTGATTGCATATCGATGTCACTTTGTGTGTCACTTAGCCTCGTGAAACTTTCGATACAAAGACCACAAACCTGTCCCGAAAAATCTTTCTTTACAAATATTTCATGCAAATGTTTCAATCTGTAAAAACTAATGAAAAGCTCGTTTTGTGAAAATACGACAAATGAGACATTTGGGGGATGAGACTCCCACTAAATCTTCCAGCGAAATTTCTTCAACACATCAATACAGCGATTGCTGAATAAGAATACCATATATATCATGAAAACTGTGTGTATGTATCGTTAACAAATAGAAACATATGCGAGGTTGATTGATTGATTTTAGCGCTTAGAGCGTTGCGTTTTGCTTGATTATTATGCCTCTGATGCTGCTATTGCCACCGCTGCCCGCATTGCCATTGCTCTTCATTAAGCTCTGGCACTCGCGCCTCGCGAATGCACCGACCAATACACCCACGGCCCAAGCTAAGCGACATTGCCATATTATGTATTACTGTACCTTTGGTTGGACCGAACCGCGTTCAAGAGCCGGCGGTAAACAAACGAACGAAAACCACGCATGTATACGAGAGATCGAGTGCCAGCGTCCCGCTGTCCATTGTCGAAAATTACACGCCGTCGATTTCAGCAATAATGCAGTCGGGATAATCCACGCGTCTCTTATAGGTTCACTTTGAATATGGTTCAATGATATTCGGATTTTTTAATTTTTATTCTTTTTTATTATGAAAGTGGGAAGTATCCTTGCGACACACCGAGAGAATGGATTTATGCAAATTAAATGCAGGATTGACTTGGATCATCTTTATTAGGTACAATCAGATAAGGTTTTAGTTCATTTCAAACAGATTTATCTAAATGAAGGAAAATTATTTTTCATCCTAAGTAAATTTCATAAGAACTGTCTTTGAGGATTTTGTTTCGTCATATGATTTAATAGAATTCATTTAGTTTAAATAAACTTTCTTTTCTCAAATTAATTTGATTTATACGAAAAACAATTGATTTGACTCTAAGAAAATGAGTGCAATGAACTCATTGTCTGGGTGCGATTATTGTCAGTGGCTGCAGTTTAATTATTTAGTTTCTGTGAAGCAGATTTATCTAAATGAAGGAATTACTTTTTATCCTAAATAAATCCCATAAGAACTGTCTTAAAATAATTGTATGTCGTCAGATGATTTAATAGAATGCATTTAGTTTAAATAAACTTTCTTTTTTCAAATTACTTTGCTTCAAATCGAAGAAAATTTGATTCAAATTCAAGAAAATGAGTGCAATGAACTCATTTTCTGGGTGCACTCATTGTCAGTGGCTGCAGTTTAATTATTGAGCTTACAACAATGACGTTGAACGTTTCGAATGAGCATCGATGAGTCGCTCGGATAATTCGTACTTTTAATTGATATATCAGTGCGGAGTATTGATTAAATACCGTATTAATGCGACCATTGCTTTATTTCACCAAGAACCTCGGAGCTCGTCGCTGAAATGTGAAAAGCTACGATCGCGCAGTACTTGGTCTATCTCTATCTCTTTGTCGTTATTGCATTTGTGTGTAGATCCGCCAGCATAAGCCAATTAGCACATTGATTGTCCCGCCGTGACTCCATCCAGTGGAAGGTATACTATATCGTATGATGGAACGTCGTCTCGCTATTCTGCGCAAGAGCCGACATACACGGCGGGCTAATATGCGGGTACATGCCGTATCGGTAATAATCTGCGGAATATCGGGACGAAACTGTTCGCACGTATACCTTACGCTTATTATACTATAGCACGAACACTCACATTCACCGCATATGAAATCTGCTTCCCCCCATTTGGTCGTTCCAGTCGATGTAGCGTTAAGTTTCAGCAAAATACGTACGTCATAATTCCCAATCTCCTGAATGTGCGACGAATCGTACAGCTGCAATCGATAAAACCATTTATTTCCAAATTAAGGGTAGCTAATCGGCCAGAAAATTCATACTTTCTGTATGTTGCATATATTTTTTCTCATCCAGATCTCACAACTGAAAAAATGTCTACCGACGGTTTTTTTTTATTAAAGAACTGAAATGACATAATTTTTTTTCCTATTTGTGTATTGAGCCGAAAAAAAAGGAAACACGCAGATATAAATTGTCGGTTATGCGGTTCACTTAATTAAACTTTATATGGTTCTAATCGTTATATATTTTTTCGCATATATTTTTTCTCATCCAAATCTCACAACTGAACAAATTTCTGCCGACGAATTTTGTTTATTAAAAATCTGAAATGACATCATTTTTTCCGATTTGTGTGTTGAGCCAAAAAAAGAAACATGCAGAAAAAGCTTTTCGGTTATGCGATTCACTTAATTAAAGTTTATATGGTTCTAACGATTTTTATTTGACGTCGAGAGGGAAAGAAGGTAAAAATTGGAAAAAAATCGACTGCACGACGATCAAATTGGTATGAAAATATTGTTGCACTTGTTACCGCGTAAAATTGTTACCGTGTTACCGTGTGTTTCTAACGGATATGTGAATTTCTGTCTCGGTTGATCGCACGGGCAGGAAGGGTCGGCTGTCCGCACTTTATGGCACCAGAAGTGATCCAGCGTCGACAATATGGGAAACCAGGTGACGTTTGGTCAGCGGGGGTTCTGCTTCACGCTCTGCTAACCGGAACGCTACCCTTCGTTGGATCCGGTGAACGCCTCCGCGAAGCGATATGCAGAGGAAGTGTTCAGGTAACAAATGAGAACCTCTGTTCACCTCCTCACCCAGCAGCGGTCTACCATGGCCGCAGAGGGTTGTCATCCCTTAGCCGGTGCGCCTTGCTGCTGGGTGAAGAAAAAAAAAAAAAAAAAAAAAAAAAAAAACAAGAGACGTTCTATCTTCACTTCGCTTCTTCAATGAATGAAACTTCGTTACACGTTTTTCTTCACCCCCCGCTGTTGCTTCAATAGATGGAGACAACCCACTGGGACAACATTAGCGAGCCGGCGAAAGATCTCATTCAGAGGATGCTCACTACGGACCCGAATCACAGAATCACTATCCAGGAGGTTCTCAACCACAAATGGCTCAGAGTAAGTGCAGCGACAGGGACCAACGAGAATTCTCCCGGTGTATATAATCGTCACAAAGATAGTACGAGTGGAGTTCAATTCCGGATCCGCGTGACGCGACATAAATTATCGTCGGTCGATTGCTCTCGAAGTCTCGAAGGTTGTGTACTGAAATAGTGAGCACGACGGAATTAGCTGCAGGCAATTGTTTAGATTGTGGGTTACCATTGGCGAGCAGGATATCTTACATTTTTGTAGACTTAGGCA
The DNA here is from genome assembly GCA_964034905.1 of Itoplectis maculator. Classification (NCBI taxonomy): domain Eukaryota; kingdom Metazoa; phylum Arthropoda; class Insecta; order Hymenoptera; family Ichneumonidae; genus Itoplectis; species Itoplectis maculator. Next base: position 5,051,060 of record OZ035859.1, read on the forward strand.
AAATACGCAAAAGACACCCATGGAAATAAAGAGTATTCGAAATTTATAATTCATATTATAATATAATTATGAAGCGGTGAAATATAAAATGTTCTCCGAATATATTTTTATACATCCATCTAATATATTCTGAAAAATGTATTGTCATATATTCGTTACATATTTGTGATGTATTATATGTATTTTATTGCGGCGTATATTTTTAATATACTTTGTTTCCGTGTGGGTACGTTGTAATTAACTCCAGAAAGTGTGGGAAACAAAAACAAATGTCTCGGAATAATGATTGTTTAATACAGATAGTGCCACAAGAAATTGTATTTAGTTGTAATTTGTGTGAGGAATCTGGCCACAATCTGTTGGCATATATTTTTACTTCGTCTTGTAAAAATTAATACTAACATATAAGTTTAGAAAAAAAGGTTTTTTTAGCGCAATTTTGTTCTATTGTTGAATACGTTGAAGCCATTTATTTAGTCGACGAGTTGCACAGAACTTGTAGAACTACTTGCGAAATAGGTACCTGCGTTTCTAGCGACAACTTACCTCCATTGATCTAAGGTGGCGACGCGGTGCATTGAAAAGAGGCAGAGAAATATCGGACGAGGCACGTCGAGCCATAGTACTCTCAATGTTGTTGTACTCGAACAGTTAGTTGTATCCTGACTCATGTGCGTATAAGAAAGAGAAATTCAACACGAACTGTTTATCCTAGTCAAAAGCAATTTACCGTCACAATACCTGCAACACCTACCTGCAATATCAGCTAACTCTACGACAAACAAATGTAAATTACTATTAGCATATTCACAAACGCGTTAAATTTAAGCAGCGCATCGGTTCTATTCTGTGAGATAATGTTTCCTACATTTGGTATTTGCTCAGTCGGTATCAGAAACTGTAACGAGCTGCAAGTCGTTCAAGGAAAATGTAATTCTTATCGTTTGCAGTATTGCGAGACGCTGGTCTTAGGAATTATGATGTTGAAGTTTGCATCGTTGGAATACAACGAAAAAAAATAATAATAATTCCTACAATTCCAAAATGATTTTAGCGACTCTAAAAAGTTTTTATAACGATCAATCATTGTAATAACTTTTTAAACCCCGTTTTATACCCTTTCGGTTTGTTAGAATTTTTTTCTTTTTTAATTTTCGTTGCTTTCCAACGATGCAAACTTCAACATAATTAGGAATTTATTTTTCGTCACGTTTCGTTTATAGTATTTAACATATCAACCGAGCAGATGTACTTCAGATTAAATTCTCACATTTAGCGGAGATAAATAGTAGAAAGACCATTGAAAGACTTGTCAATCGAAATGCGATATGTTGAATGATGAGAAGGCGCACTGTATAGGACGATGTTTCTGATAATAAGCGTAGTACTGTACGCATGTGGTTATTAGATCGTGCCGGCTAGAGAAAGAAAGAAAATGATATGGAACGAGCTCGGGCTCGGAGGGCGGGAGTGACGAGACAGAGGCAGTAAGCGTGTATCAAACGATCATACGAGAGAAAATGCATCGTTTTCGGTATTGCGAGACGCTGGTCTTAGGAATTTATTTTTTTCGTCACGTTTTGTTCATAGTATTTAACATACCGATCGAGCAGTTGTACTTGAGATTAACTGATCACATTTATCGGAGATAAATAATAGAAATGCATAACACCAAAGGGTCCATTTGTGAGCATTTAGTGCACTAAAGTCCCCTACTTGGACTTCCAGTTTCAATCGTTATTGAATGCTAATCTTAGTATTACGCCTACAAAAATTAGACTGATCATTGGAAAGGGTACTTTTAGAGTCCTATATGGAAACTACGGATGACCTTCCATTCGGTGTTATCAGGGGTAGTCGATTAAAAGACTTGTCAATCGAAATGCGATATGTTGAATGATGAGAAGCCGCACTGTATAGGACGTTGGATGTTTCTGATAATAAGCGATGTACTGTACGCATGTGGTTATTAGATCGTGCCGGTTAGAGAAAGAAAGAAAATGATATGGAACGAGCTCGGGCTCGGAGGGCGGTAGGTGACGAGGCAGAGGCAGTAAGCGTGTATCAAACGATCATACGAGAGAAAAGGCAGCTGCCCGTGTAGGAGCAACAAACGCGTGGATGTGCGTTTGCTTGGTACTTGCATCGCGTTGATCAGGTGTTGGTATTATCGTTGTATTTGTGGGGGTGGCGGGAGAGTTAGAACGAGAGAGAAAATGCCCGGAGGGGTCTGATTGGATAGTTAGCCAGCTAAGGAACGAAGAGACGAGGGGGCACATGGGACGGCGGCCGAAGAGCGAGAAAGCGAGTTGCCCTGGCTGTTAGCATTCTCGTGCCACGGGGGGTGTATCGATGTGATGTACACGTGCAAGTGGGTTATCGATTCCCCCGAGGGGCAAAGCCTCTCTCTCTCACTCTCTCATCGCGTTCTCGCTCGCTTAATGAAAATAAGGGTAGAAGAGTGTGGACCTTGCATCGCCGGTATCGCTCCGAGACTCGCCCCCGTTATAATCTCGACGACCTTTTCAGCTCGATGCGATCGGAAAGGCCAACTCGGATCGGCCTCGCTCGCAACGCACCGATTCTCGCCGCGGCGATCGAGACCGCGCGTTTTATCGTCGAAAGCGTCGAAACCGCGGAAATTCGGTTGCGGGTCGATCGGTAGGGTAACGTGAAACGTCCGACGAAATGTCGAAGCGATATTTATATATCGTTGGCTGTTGAATTTATAAACGATCGTAAAAAACTCTCGGATAGTTTCGGCTAGCCTCGATTCACCGGCGGAACTTTTTATCAAAATAATTTTAGGATCACGGTGTAGGGAAAATAACGCGAGATCTATTCTGCTTTTATTAGGTTCGTCTGGTTTTTTTAAAAGCGCAGATATTAGGAATAAATTTTGGAATAGTTAAGCATATCGATTTGTAATATCCCTAGTTTATATATTTTCACTTGACAAAAATCCTTTAGGATCTTTGTTGGGTAAAGTAACGTTCCTGTAAATTAATCATTTTTCTCGCTTATTTGCAGGACCGTGATAAGGGTGCGGCCCGACTTCATCTGAGCGAAACAATAGAGGAACTTAAGAAATTTAACGCACGAAGGAAACTGAAGGAAGCGGTCAAAGCGGCAGTTTCGTCGTCCAAGTGGCCCGAACATTCTTCGGAGGCTAACGGCGACAGTTTTTCCGATGTCGGTGACGACGAGGTCACGACCACAGGTGTGTGCGCTCCCTCAACGGGAAGAACCCCACCCCGTCACGACAATGTTTTTTATTCCGTAAAGATCCGTCTCAATAAGCTTAAGATAGGAGGGGGCGTCATTTTTTTATATAAGATAAGGGTGTTTTGTAATCCAACCGTCAGTGCGATGCCGATCCTTCTAGGCACACGATATTTATCGTCGACGCCCTTGTTTTTGACGCTATTTTGTCTGCGTCTGTGACCTATATTGTGGTAGCGAGAGGTCGTTGTCGTTCTAAAACAGTGAAAACTATAAAGATAAAAAACGAGAGGATGTACAAAGGTACTCGTAAGTTTTATTTTTTAATTTTTTACCTATACATATTTTGTCATCAATAATGACCCACTAAAAAATATATCGTCTGACACCTTTTTTTAAATAGCCACGTAAAGATCAATCAATCTATTCCGATAAAATAAATTGCATAAAAGATTTGATAACAAAATATGTATATATTTTGATTGATCTTTGATGCAATTTATTTTATCGGAATAGATTGATTGATCTTTACGTGATTATTTAAAAAAAAGGTGTTAGACGAAATATTTTTTGTGGGTCATTATTTTTTACTAAAATTTCACGTCACTTGGCGAAAAGTTTGCCAAGTCGAATCTTATTCTGTGCGTCCTGATTATTACAAATTTGTATTTTAAAAAAATTTCGGATGCGCAGAGAAACTGAACGAGTGTATTTAGAGTAACGAAACACACCCTTCATTACCGACAGCTGTTATTCGGCAATAGAATTGCCCGCAATAGGCATGATTACTGAAATTTGAATTTGGTGAACCGTCGATGACAGACAAAACCTACTGTAACGATTTATGTGATATTTCCAACAAATCTGACCTTTGACTAATGGTACAATATTTACAGGTGCGGTCGCCGAAATATTGGACTCCCTCGACGACATTGAGATACTTCAGGAAAGCGGCAGGCTCTCACGGGGCGAAATACTCTCGGCGGTGGACGATTACCGGCTACGAGCGGTTCTGGAGGTGAGAATCACGACGACCGTTCCATCGTCGCCCGAATTAAAGATAGATGGTGCTTGAAACGCTCGCCGCGTGCTTCGCGGATTTGTCGAATGATCCCAAAAGTTTTCCAGGATCTTTACGGCCCGGGTTTATAACTGTATGCAAAACAGCTGATAGACTGCCAGCATCGAAGGTTAATTTGCGAAAAGTTTCGCGTGAAATTGGGTCGCGTTACTAGCTAGAAGATGGGACCTTCCATTAGGCACTTTATATCGCTTCGAGCGCGAAATGGGCACAACTTAACTTCTCGAAAGTTTAGCGGGCGAGATTCGGTTTGAAAGTTCGTTCTTGCGAGGCAGATGAGTGGTGCATATCAGCGAGCTCGTGACGAGAATCGAGGCGGCAAGATAAAATTCCGCAAGAATTAATACAGGATAACTGAAATTGAAATCATACTTGAACAAAAAAATTGGTTTATGAACTCGACAAACTTAATTGTTCATAAAGCATAAACGATAACCCTGACAACACCAAAGGGTCCATTTTTGACCATTTAGTGCACTAAAGTCCCCTACTGGGGGTTTCCATTTTCACGCTTATGATGTCCAAAAAAGCAATCCTTATTGAATGCTAATCTTAGCAATACGCCTGTAAAAGTTACACTGATCATTGAAAAAGGTACTTTTAGAGTCCCATATGGTGACTACGCATGACCTTCCATCCGGTGTTATCGGGGTAATGGTTCAAACAGTTTTAAAAGCATTGGCAGCTACTTAAATACATAGGTATCTATGTTTAATTTATAAGTAGCAAATAAATAGCAACCGGGAAGGTATAGTTCGGGAAGACGGTGATAACGTGACGCTTTTCTTTATTTGTCTTTTAAATTCGGTAAGGAATAACGAATTAACAGGAAACACACCGCAGTTCACACAGTAGAAAACATGTTTGGCTTATACGAACGGATCGTCGATAAATACGCGACATCTTCGTTCAAGTAAAGTGGTAATAGGTCGGAAATCAGAGGCAAACTTAAGAATTCAAAAAACATAATGAATCAAACAGTTTTTAAAGCATTGGCAGCTACTTAAGTCCATAGGTATGAATGTTTAATTTATAGCAAATAAATATTAACCGAGAAAGGTATAGTTAGGGAAGACGGTGATAGAGTAACGCTTTTTTATTTTTCTGTTACAATCTGTAAAGAATAACGAATTAACAGGAAACACGCCGCAGTTGACAAAGTAGAAAACATGTTTAGCTTATACGAATGGATAGTCGATAAATACGCGACATCTTCGTTGAAGTCAAGTGGTAATAGGTCGGAAACCAGGACCAACCCCTGACTTTCATCATGGATAAGTTGCTTCCACAAGTCTAAGTTTCGGTCCTTCCCATTTCACATCCCCAACGGTTGGTATCTGGTGATCGACCTGTTCGGAGGGATGGTTCAGAGGGTTGGCGAGGTCCGCCGGGGGTAGCGCCACGTGTTTTTCCTGCTGGGTTAGCCCTGGCAAGCGCCTCGGGAGGGGGTGGCTACCCCTACGCAGGCGTTCTCCCGCCGTTTCTCCAAGATGGCGTCAGGCCAGCCGACATTGCCTCCCCCGATAAACAACAATGCCGCGTAAAATTCTGTAAACATCGCGAGGGGAAGTACCACGAGGGCTGAAGGTCGCGATATGCAAGGGTCGAACGCGGCGCGTCATTGACGGGGTGCGCGGAGATATGTCGTTTGATCGTAGACTCGGTCGGCACGTCTGAACGTAATATTTTATTTCTAATAACAATACACACACTGTTGATTCGCCGACCAACGACCATCCCCTTCCTCCACCGCTCCGCCGGCTTCTCGAGTGTCTTTGTACTTGGAGGGCGCGCGATATGCAGATTAGCCAGCTCATGTTCTTCGGCGAGTCCGAATTAGCGTGTGATCTTCTCGAGATCGCCGGGCTTTTGGTGAGTGCACTGAGAAAAATTCAGGGGATAACAATGTCGAATATAGTGTGTTCTACTATATAAATATCCACGGGCACCATCATTTGGCAGCCGGTTTAATTATTTATAGTTGCGGGAACCATAAAAGCATTGTTGTCGTCTCAGGCAACCGTACATTTTTCTGAGTGTGCAATCGCGTTAAGGTTCAAACGTGCAAATGAAAAAGATTCAGATGCAATGTTCGAACATTTGAAACATACCGCGTATATCGTTTATCGTAGGGCACTACTATTTATACACACTTTGTGACACAACTTTTATGGCGCTTTACTTTGCCCTCCGCGGCTAGATGCGGACTTTTATAGCCGCGGATTATATAGCACGTGTTCATGACACAGTTTATTTTTGAGTCAACTGTGTGATGGCAGTTATTAGAAATAAACGAAAATGTAAAGCTTCGATTAGGACACTGTGGGATTTAAATTTTATTTAAATTAAAGTTTAGGCTGACCAGGCATTAATGTAGCTGTAATAATATCATATGAAACAGAATAATATCGTCAAAGAAACAGAATCACGAAATAACTGTTCTTGCTTCAGTTTATTTACTCATTTATTTTTCTTAGTCGGTATAATTTAAAAGATGATATTGGAAATCATTAAATTACGTTTACTGATACAAGCATTAAAGAGAAAATAATATATATGTGTAGTAGTAATAGTAATAATGATAATAATAATGATAATTACACATAAACGAAAATTTAAAGCTTCGATTAGGACACCGTGGGATTTAAATTTGATTTAAATTAAAGTTGAGGCTGACCAGCCATCAATGTAGCGGTAATAATGTTATATGAAGCAGAATAATATCGTGGAAGAAACAGAACCATAAAATAACTGTTCTTGCTTCAGTTTATTTACTCATTTATTTTTCTTAGTCGGTATAATTTAAAAAATGACATTGAAAATCATTTAATTACGTTTACTGATACAAGCATTAAAGAGAAAATAATATATATGTGTAGTAGCAATAATAATAATGATAATAATAAAACAGGAGTATAGGGAACTCTTTGGTTATTAAATGAACTACGGATGGTAGGGTAGAAATTGATAATTTATCGAAAATGCTAATAATCGTTAACGGCGTGGGTTTCCTGGAAAAGTAATTAGTTCGTGGTTATTACCGTAATTTTAAAGTAAATGTCGATGGCGTCACGTATTTAATTATATTAATTCATTTATATTTGCAGCTCTACGATCGAATTTCCAGTAGAGTGCCAACACCAACACGTGCTCCTCAGACAGACGCGGTTCAACGTGCTCGGGAAGTCGAGGATGTTTTACGGGAAACCGAGTTGTCGACGTATAGAAACGTTGACCGGGCAGATCTTCGAGAACTTCAGGAAATACTCGGCCAACCCCATTTTAAGGTAAGTTTATTAATAATTAAACATTGTTGCCGATTTATACGGCCTCTGATTGGCGGTGGCTGGGAGGAAACTCGCCGACTGTTGTTCAGCATCGCGAGATTCGACTGTTCGTTACAATATGTAATTTTAGCACAGAAAATGACAAAAACGAGTCGTTATAAAAAACGCGAAAAACTGACACAACGAAAACGTTTTTCTACGTTCATCACTCGAGTAAGAAATCATTGGGAATGAAAATCCGTGAACACTTACTTGATGATATGCTTGTACAATAACACTTGCAGTATTTATGTAGGAATTACAGCAACCTCACCTAATAATCAAGATTGGAATTCCATGAATGTCAAATTATTAACACTTGGAACAGCATTGCATTCCACTCGAGATTCTCATAGAATCTCGTAGAATTCCTACTTGGAATCGCAGCTGGATGCATTTATTAGGTTACCTGCGTACACGATGATAATAACCATCGAATGCTTCAAACAGCTTCTGATTCCTAATTATAATTACGCTCTTGTTTTTATTATACGAAAAGAAGGGTGTTTTCGAGCTGTAATATAACTAAAAATGGAATATCCTTTGTATGGCAAAGGTCCAGTCAAGCTAAGACGACAATAAATCCGTCGCTATTTCGGAAACTCGAACAATAACGACAAGAAGAATTAATCTGGTTCTCGTGCTATTTTAATGATTAATTGCCCGACGCCCTGAGGATATACAAAGCCAATTAGTATTGTTTGTTCGTACCTTCTCCTTCAGTTATCTTAATTCGTTGGCACCTTTCGGGGCTTTCGCTAACCCGTTGTCGAGGATGTATTCGCCAGGGAATATTCGCTCGTGGAAGGACATTCTGGAGTACGTACCTACCGTTGGCGCCTGTGACCCACTTTTCCTAATAACGAAACGTTGCACCAAACGTCTCCCGAGTATAATCGCTCAAAGTTTGAAGAGGAACCGAGATATAGACTGCAATCACATAGCCCGCACCCCCCACCGATCTTATCCCCGAGGAGCTAATTAATCAGTGACCATTAATTATGTTCACCGTGCGCAACAATCCATAATTGTGTTCACAGATGGATTCGCGCTCGCGTCAAATTATTCCGTACATGACAATGAAACCACTTATGCATTCATAAGATGTCTGAGTAGCAGTAGTCGTAGCGGTAATTAGTGCCTTTATTCGCTCAGTTGAACTTCGAGGGACCTGTGTCAGTCACTAAGATCGCACGTTCCTTTTTTCTCCAGTCATCCGACAAAAATGATCAGTGATATATCATTTGAGAACGACACAGCGCATTTGCTGCATTGTATCGAGTACAAATTATTGACGAGCATTGTACGAAAAATGAGATGATGAAGATGAACTGTATTACCATCGGTTCGAAATCATTGGACCTGTCTAATCGTTCATGTAAAAAGTTCTCACAGAGAACCTTCGACAAGTGACCAAATAATTAACGATGTGGCTATTCGCACCCTTTTTTCTGGATCGTGGATCGTGTCCCTTAGGTTAATTTTTGACATTCTTTTTTTCGTGTTTTTTTTTTTTTTTTTTTTTTAAATACTTATATAGTACTAAAGCGGGAATTTTCCGCTTTAGAAAGGAATTTTAACGATCCATGAAAAAGAGTGCGAAAATTAAACCTAAGAGATACGATCCATGTTAAACGAAAATATGGTGCCAAAATAACTTTTGGCACTTTAGGTTAACACCTAAAGGACACGATCCACGAAAAAGGGTGCGAATAGCCACATTGAATAATTAATTGCACGGCGCGATTGTCATTTGTCCATTGAACAAATGGAAATTAGTTCGACGTAGTCTAAGTATTTTCGCCACACACAATCATCCGAATCATCTACACAGAATCTAATCAACGTTGTTGCAAACAGTGATTCCACGCTATTTCCGCTATTGCACTTGTTGCACTTTGCACTTTGTCCGCGCGGATATTCCGGGAAGTTTTTTTGCCGTATAGCAATTTCTGAGCCGTCGCGGTATTATCCACCGCGGCGTTTAGCGCCCGACAAGCAAGTCCCATGTGACCTCGCTCGAGAGAACAGCCGCAGAGCCAACTGTTTTCCCGACCTGTTTATGGTAAAGCCGTGAGCCTACTTTGTCACGACCGCGCACAGAGGGCACTTTCCACAAAGGATAATATAATCACGGTGATGGAATTGAGATCCTTTCAGACGCAGTAAATAATATTTACATATGAAAGAGTGAGGACACCAGCTTTTAGTCGGTAGCTCAGGTAAAACGTGGCCGCAGTGTCAACGGCGATACAACCCTGCAGTGTGCTCCATAAAAAAAAACGCCTGTTCACACAATTTTCACATCGGACTGAGACTGAGTAATTGTAACAATAACGTATAAATTTGTTATACCATGTAAAATTACTGTCGTGTGTATGTGCAATTCTTCCCTTGACAAATTTTTCACTGGAAACGTGATCCATTCGGTACTCTGTGACTGTGACTAGTTTTCATGGGCATTGCAGCATTTTCTCTTGTGGACTCGCCTCCAAATACTGGTAATTTAGAAACATGTTTGAATGAGGTCGAACAAGGATTTAGAATAAAATCCTGCAGTGTGCTCCATAAAAAACGCCTGTTCATACAACTTTCACATCGGACTGAGACTGGTCAATTGTAACAATAACGTATAAATTTATTATACCATGTAAAATTACTGTCGTGTGTATGTGCAATTCTCCCCTTGACGAATTTTTCACTGAAAACGTGATCCATTCGGTACACTGTAACTGTGACTAGTTTTCATGGGCATAGCAGCATTTTCTCTTGTAGACTCCCTCCAAATAGGGTAACTTAGAAACAAGTTTGAATGAGGTCAAACAAGGATTTTGAAAAAAACCCTGCAGTGTACTCCATAAAAAAAAAGCCTGTTCACACAATTTTCACATCGGACTGACACTGGGTAATTGTAACAATAACGTATAAATTTGTTATTCCATGTAAAATTACTGTCGTCTGTATGTGTATTTCTTCCCTTGACGAATTTTTCACTGGAAACGTGATTCATTCGGTACACTGTGACTGTGACTAGTTTTCATGGATTGCAATGATGATAACAGCAAGCGATGCGTGATCCACATTTTTATCAATTCTACAATGCACTCCCTGTCGTTACATTGCAGCATTTTCTCTTGTGGACCCGCCTCAAAATACGGGTAATTTAGAAACATGTTTGAATAATGTCAAACAAGGATTTTGAAAAAAAAAAAAAGAAAAAAAATCTACATATGTTGAGAATATTTCAGGTGTCGCCAGTAGTTCACCCAACAGACGGAAGCGGGAAGCAAACAAATACCGAATGATCGGTCCTGCTCCACCGTGATTACGGATATGAGGGTCGCCGATCCGCTGGTCCGAACTGGTCCAGAACCGGACCAGTATTCCGGACCACGTATGTATCGAGTATTTACATGCGTTGCATTCATTTCCGCGTGGGCCGCGGGGCGATTTTTTATTCGTTGCATTCGGGCTGAAAGCCTCTGATTTTTCATTCCCGATAGGTTATCGTGTGGACGGACACACATTGCTGGAAATAGCTCAGTGTGCCTAATAGTGCGATGGGGATCGTTGTGATTGCACGAGAGATCGTTTATACTCGTTACAGAGAAGCCGGGGCGGCCGGAGCATTCGACGAGAGCATTCGGGACACATCAAGAAGTATCCCACGGATAAGCCTCCGATCGATGCTCGCATTAGTGTACTTCCGCGATTCCGCGCGCCCTGTCGGATTCGTGAAACGTACATCATCAGCAACCAGCGCGGGTAGAGACTGGCTGCTGCTGCTGCTGCTGCTGCTGCTGCTGCTGGTGCTGCTAGTGCTGCTGCTGCGCTATAGAGCCGCACGCTGACTGAACCGTAATGCCTCACCGGTTAGCTTGCTGGCTTGGTTACGCGTACGTGTCTCGTTAATTACGTCTTCCAGCAGTCAGCACGTACCCGGAGCCGTTTTGATCATGGCAATTCTGCGACGAGTACTGTTACCGATGGGCTATGGCCCCTGTAACCAGGATACCGCACAAGTCATTCCACCAGACTTGGCAGAAACAGTAGTTTTTTGGTGCACACGTAATGCCTGTTGTTACGTTACTCGTCGACCAATATTGCATCAATAACAGCTGTTAGCTTCCAAATCAACGTTTTAATGAACGTTCAAGCACGGGGCATTCGCTCAAATGCTCACAGAGACTCGCAAATACGCTGATGTAAATTCTACTTCGAATCTCTGTATCCCAAAGTGTCCTGTGGTTTCTCATTCTCGTTTCTGTCTCGTTTCAAGAATCTCATAGGGACAGGAATAATTCTGTAAAAGATAATCTCTTCGTGGTATATTGACGTCGTTGAATCCGCTGTCATCCTTTTTACCTCCGCGACGTTGACATCGTTGTCGTGGTTCTTGTACCGGACAATTCATTCCACCAGAATTGGCAGAATCAGCACCTTTTTTTGGTGCACACGTAACGCTTGTTGTTACGTTGCTCATCGACCAATATTGCATCAATAACAGCAATAGCAGTTCAAGCACTGAGCATTCGCTCAAATTCTCACAGAGACTCGCAAATACGCTGATGTAAATTCTACTTCTCTGGATCCCACATTGTCCTGTGGTGTCTCATTCTCGTTTCAGGAGTCTCGTAGGGACAGGAATAATTCTGTAAAAGATAATCTTCGCGTGGTACATTGAATGTCCAATGCGTTGAGAATACGAGAAACATGCATGGAGTTGGCTACATGGAAAAAAAGAGGGAGAGAAGACTATGAATCTGATAAGGGAGGAAAAACAGCAGCAGTATTGTGGACGTGTAGAGCAACATCAACGTCTCTGTGGAAGTGGCCAATGGTACCAGACACTCGACAGTAGTCGCTAATGGTGTCTGTCTAGCGCCGAGTTGTATCTACTGGCAGACAGCGTCTGCCATATAGAATGCAGTAGGGGATGGAGTCCCGCAAATGCACCTGTAGGTGGTATCCTGCGGTTTGGATGGTTCGCTTGGGCATGAAGTGGAAGGTAGACAACGGTTGGCCCCACGCAAATAGGCCAACGGCGACAGGACCTTCGGGTGGAGGGGGGCAAACGATATCTTCGTGTTCGCGGCTGAGCGATTTTCGTGCAAACTGCGATACGTTTGTTTCGTAATTGGCGTCGAGACATCTGAGAGAGAGACGGAGAGAGAGAGTGATAGGTGAGTGAGAGCGAATGAGAAAGAGGGACAGGGAATGAGAAGTGGAAGAGAGAGAGAGAGAAAAAGTGAGAGAAAGAGGCAGCTTCTGCTATTGCCGCGACTCTTTCTGCGTTCGCGTTCCTCGCCGGAATCGATTTTTTCGCCCGTCAGCCTGGAACTGCCGGTGAATTAACAGTTTTCCCGTCGCCCGCGTCGTTCCACATTCCCTCCGCTCAGCAGCAGCCGCACTTTTCCCGACGATCATCGATAACATAGTTTTTTGAAGTATTGCGAATTGTCATATCCAGCAACGACACCAGATATGGAAGTCACCAGGGTGATTAAAGTTTCACCCTGGCGCAAGGCAAATGCCCAGGGTCCTCGTTTCTCCGGGTCTTGGAGAAATGACACGGATTACGGTCCAATTCCCGGGGGTGAATACCAGAACCGCAAACACGGCACATCGAGTTCTTGCCAAAACAGAGTCCCTGGACAATTTTCACCATCATTTCACCGGGTTGTGGGGGGTTAGTGGTTGCGATCAATCATAATCAATTCGTGAGCTAGGGTTTTTGGGTGTCCAGTGTTCAAGATCTGTCAATCGAATCTTCTGTCAAAATCAAACAAAGCCAGGACTTGCAATGTAATTTCTTTGCATAGGACCATCGACATCTACATAAACATAGAAGAAGACTATAGGGTTGCATTGATAACGAAGATGCCTACTACTACTATTCCAAATCCCCTGTCAAAATCCAACAATCGCCAGTGCTTGCAATCCAACTTCTTTGCATAGGACACTCAGCATCCGCATACAGGGTAGACGCACCATTTTTAGCCACCTTTGGGCCGATCGTTGTCGTCACATTCAAAGCAATAAATCAACACAGTTGATGGCACACAAAAAAACATTGAGTAGATGAATCAGTGAAATTATATGAATTCGTTTAAAAAGTGAACATACAGTAATGGGGAAAAAATAATTTGAAGACTGAAATAGTAAAAATTGCCATAATAGGTACAGTTTTCAACGCTTTAGTTTCCAACGCTTCAACATTTTCTATATCAACACGGATATAGAAAAATATGCGAATAATCACTATACGTGTGTGTCAGTTGAGAAACATTTTGGTGATTTTTCCAATAGTTATGGACATACAATAAATTTACTATCGCATATTCCTACAAATATGAAAAAAATCGCCAGGACTCCGAAATGCTTCTCAATTGCCACACGAGTATAGAAAATTATTCCCATATTTTTCTAAATCCGTGTAGAAATAAAAAACCTTGAAGCGTCGGAAACTAAAGTTCGGCGAGAAGCCACACGCAGGAACGGATCGCGCAACGCGCCTGCACTTATCGCACGAGATTTCCCGCGAACTGCCAGTGACTTGCCCTTCGATTGGTCGGCGACGGGTCGGGTTGGGTCGTGGGTGACGGCGCTGCTGCCGGGTGCGCGGGGTGTGAGGGGTGTAGTTTCGCTCCCCCGTTTTCGGGGGTAGTTTCGCTCTGTCTTTGACGCACACGCGCTATAGGTTGAGTTTACCGAGCGTGCGAGAGTCGGCGAGAGTCGTCGGCTGCGCTTCCGTGGGTGGCTGTCGCGGGGGGTGGCAGGAAGGAAGTGACAGTGGGGGTGGACCCCCTCCCCGTTCCACCCTCCCTTCGCCCGCCCCCACCCCTCCCGACGTGCCCTCCCTCGCTGGGTGCAAAAGGGTGGTGGGAGGCGAGGATGGACCGACTGGAAGAGCGGCGACGGGGCTGGAGCAGCAGCCGCGCCGACGGGGGTTGGAAGGGGATGCCGCGGGCGCCAGGGCGCACTAGCTAGTATGCCGCAGAACGCAGATCGCGAGCGACGCAGCCCGCGAGAGAGAACCAGCCGGGTCAGGTCGTCGTCGTCGTCGCCGTCGTCGTCGTCGTCGCCGTCGTCATTGACGTCGTTAAATCCGCCGTCTTCCTTTTTACCCCCGCTGACGTCTTTCGCGACGAACGCGCATCCCTCGTCGTTGTCCTCAAAGCCCTCGGACCCCGTGGCGGGAAGATACCCAGGAGCGGAACCCCGGATCCACACCGAGTATATCAAACCCACCCCCTCCCCCGCCCTCCCCCCGCGACACGTGTCGCCATTGCCATTGCCGGCCGCCGCCGCCACCTATAACACCAGCCGCGCGCACCTATAGCAGATATAGCGGAAATAAATACAACGTAACCCGGCTTCAATACACAAAAAAATACGAGCTCGAAATAATCAACTTAAAAGTAAATCTGAAGATTTTGACTTAAACGAGGAAAATAAAGATATAAATAAATGACTGATTAATAATAGTTGGATTAATTTAAAGAAATTAATAATTCCTGTATGACAAATGTGGCGACACTGACTTACTAACCCAGCAATGTGATCCTCGTGTATAAACACCAGTGCGCTCTGACTTCATTTTCACTGGACGTTCAGTCATGTTACGCGGGTGCACTTGTCGTGTTGGATTTTATGATTCGTGCGTTGACGCCGCTGGTGAGATTTTCTCAATATATTGCGACGTTTAATTTGTGCGTCACGAATTTCCGGCGACGATTTTTTTTTCATGCGTCTGAAGCGAATGCGATGCATTCAGTTTTTTTTTCTTTTTTTTCACTAGGGGCGACAGGTGACGTTGGAAGTGAGGGACACTTTAATAGTCTTTTTTTAGAATTTCCCGGCCTGGAAAGATGAATCGAAGATTAACCTAGATGAGTGATAATGCGCTGACAGCTTCCTTCCGGATTAGGCAGATTGGAATTCTGAATTCTCGGATAATTTTTTTTCATTACCTCGTCCGAATTGTGTGATTATTTTTTGGTGAGGTCGGGGAGAATTTTCTGGCGTTTTTAGTCGGTCGTGCGGACGCCGTCGTATCGTGCAGTTGACGCTCTCGTCGACGCATCGATTCGACGTGACGACTCGGCGCGCGGACCGTCACAGCGCGCGCGGTTTCCACTCTCCGCTTTTCCTCCGCGAAAGCGCGTCTCGTTGAATCTCCGCTGGTTGACACATCAGGTAGCTACTGGCTTTTGCTTCTCGGCTGCTGCCCATTGCGCCTGTGCGTTCGGCTCTCCTGCTGCTGCTGCTGGTGGTGGTGCTGGTGCTGCTGCTGGTGCTGCTGCTGCTGCTGCTGTGACTCGGTCGTTGGCCTCGAACAATCCGCGGCGCGCTCCACAACTCGTTTCTCCTCGTATCATATTTCTTTTTCACTCATATTTATTGCAATGCATATATTTTTCCATACTGATGCATCTCATCGTTCGATATCCTTTAGTTTGAGTTTTTTTTTTGTTTTTTGGTATATTTGAATATTTGTGCGAGCGCAGAATGTGGAGCATGCGCGATGATAAAAGTGAGCCTCGCTTAAATGGGATCCCTGAATATCTGCAGTGTGATTTTTTACGGAAATTGAGGGAAATTTTTTCGTTTCGTTTTTGGTGAAAACTTTAACATTCTTCCTAAAAATGTTGATTTAGATTTCAGACGGAAGTTGACAGAATTTTTTCATTTCGTCTGCGGTGAAAACTTCAGCATTCTTTCTACAAATTTAGATGCAGGTTTCATCCTTGAATTGACAGAAATTTTTCATTTCGACTTCGGTGAAATCTTTAGCATTCTTCCTAAAACTTCAAATTCAGATTTTTTCTTAAAATTGACAGGATTTTTCATTTCATTTGTCGGTTTTAGGAATGAAAAAGCATCTTATTGAAGGACCATTCGTTTAACGAAATAATCTTCTTTCGAATCTTACAATGTTATTTTTTATGACCTGCAAACTGGGCTAAAAACACTATTCTCTGCCTGACCAATACGTCGCAGAGTTTCGTATCTCTTAACGACAGTGCCATTATTTTTAATGGTGTTATCGGTTTCCTCGTCCTAATGACAATATTTGATATTCCGAGAAGACACTACTTCATGTCTACTGAGAAAAGAGTAATCTATTAAAAAAGCAAAGATGCAACGAAACTGTAACTGAAAAATTAATACATTTGTTTACTTTTAACTATGACGGATGAATCATTAAACTTAATATTTAATTTTCATCCCAAATTCTGCAGTGAAAATTTGTCATCAGATCAATCGGAGCAATGTTATAATAATCGCTACAACAGACAAGTGTCTTATAATTTCCCGAAAAACTGCACAATTGAATCTGAAAATTCAGAACAAGAAATTAACCCTCGAGTATTAATCTCGCATATAAATTCGAGGACTTGAATTAACGATAAGGGTGGTCGAGTTAGAACGAAGCTCGGAAGAGACGCCAGAAATTCTGATAAAAGCTCTTCCGAACTTTTCCCATTTCTCCACTGTTACCGCTTCCAACCGCTCCGAGAAAGCGCATAAAAACTGTACATGCACCCCGGGCAGTTAACAGCTACTTTATTCTATCCCTGGGTTGTATTATCAGAGGATGATTTTTCTGCTGAGTGACTGCAACCCGAGTGACGCTTCCTCCAACCCCTTTTCTCGTTACAACCCTAGAAATGGTGACCATTTTCGTGTAAGCTGTGCCGAATTGGGTGTAAACGTCGCTGTTACGTCTGACGACCGTAACAGCGACGAAAGTTTCGCTTCGAGTCGCACGCTGACAAGTAGTACTGTCCCAAAGGTCCGTGGATGCCGTTCTTGGCCGGTTGAACTGCTGTCAAGTAGCAGTTCATCACCGCGTCAACGAAATCCGAGACGACATCCCGGATAACAATGATAACGTGCAAGGGAACACCTGAGTCAAGACTAATTGAATCAGAGTAGCTATGTATTTGTCGTTATCTATATCTATACAATTAAATTCAAAGTCCACTATCGGTATATCGCAAATTATAATATTACAACGTAAGGAAAAGTTTCATTGGTTCATACGAAATGTTTTTATTAAATTTTAGAGACGTTTCATTCACTTCAATTAATCATTTCATTGATTCAACGAACTACATTATTATTGCAAGGAAACGGGTCTCTTCGAATCAATGATAATATTATCTTAATTATATTATTTCATTGATTTCAAAAAATGTTTCATGGGCTGGAATTTCAGTGAAATTTCATTGAATTAAGGGGTCTACCCTAATTAGAATGTTCAAAAAATCGATTTTTTTTTTATTGCATTTTTCGAAAGTATACATATTTAAAAGTATCATACTAAACATTTATGATGATCCTGGCAGTCTACGTGTACTTTTGAGGGACGCCCACTGTGGTACTTGAGCGCGTTAGGGTACGCACCGCAACCCGTTAAACGCGTTTTTCTCAAAATGACGTTTTTCGACGGCTTGTTGATGAAATCTCCGAAACTATTCAACCGATCCTCACCAAAATTGTACCACATGTTCATTATGATTATAGCTATAGCGCATATCATACGAATTTTGAAATTTTAAGTGTAACTATTTGTTTTTCTCAAAAAACGATGAAAAAAAACGTGATATTTCGAAGTTTTTGAAAAAATGGCCGCCATTTTGTCATTTTTGATCAAATCAAAAATCGTATGATATGCGCTATAGCCAATTACCTAAGGAATCTAAAACCATTTTTTAAATTTTTTTCCTATCATCCATTCCAGAGATCTCATCAACAGCGCACACCCATCTTTTTTTTTTTACCTGTCTTCTCTTCCATTTTAGTGTACAAAACTGAGTGAAATAAATATGAAAATTTTTTTTTTGTGTATTTTAAGAGTATATTTTTTAGGCCTAACACTTTTTATATCCATATTTATAATTTATACCGGTCAAACAAATTCGTGGAAATAGTACTTTTTTTGGCCGTCTAATTAGGGTAGACCCCTTAATGAACCTTCAAAGAGACGTTTCATTGACTTCAATGAAACATTTCATTGATTCAACGAAACTATATAATAATTTCAAGGAAACGCGTCTCTTTAAATTAATGAATGGATGATATCATCTTAATTATATTATTTCACTGATTTAAAAAAGTGTCCCATGGGTTGGAATTTCATTGAAATTTCATTGAGTCAATGACATTTTTTCACTCGGTGTATCAAAAAAAGCCAAAACAAATTTAAACCACATATTCTTTCTAGTAATTACTGTTCGTGTAAGCAGCGCCGAATTGAGTGTAAACGTCGCGTTACGTCCGACGACGGTAACAGCGACGAAAGTTTCGCCTCGAGTCGCACGCTGACAAGCAGTTCAGTCCTGTCGGACCGTGCATCCCGCTCCAGTTGAGCCGCTGCTGTCAAGTAGATCGAGAGACCCGAACTGCTCGTCCGTTCCCTTCGTGACCGAAAACCGATAATTTCACGGTTTCCTGCTGGTAGTAACGTTCCCGCTGTAACTCGGCTACTGCCCGCCGGTGTTATCCGAATCGGCATTGGCCGGTTGGTACCAGTTAGGGAAGAAGGCTATAGGATCGCATCGATAACGACGATTCCTACTATTATTTCGTGTGTGTGTACATATACGTACGGATACGTATGCATATATGTACGTATATACATATCTAACGCGCTCCTGGTGTATAATCGATGCGCTAACGAGACTCGATTATCGGCGCACGTACCTATAACCTACCCCTTCCCGTTGTCCCTCTTTCCTGCCACCCCCCTCCCCCCCCTCACCCCCTTCCTCATCGATACTCACGACTCGTTCGACACATATCGATAATTGTACATTTCCTCCCTGCCAGGTCGCTAATTGTAAATAGATAGTTGGCTGAAATTTTTCAGCCAATACGTTAATGCCGCGAATCCGCCTCGTCGAACGGACAATATTGAAGATCTTGAAATTCGATTCCGTGCTTAATTGATTTCCGGAATTTCGTTAGTTCGATTATCCATATTATCGTTATTGCAATGTGCGGTCGTGGAAACGTGCCCCGCGGGCTCACTTGGAGGATAGGACGATGGTAGTTACGGATATTTTAACAGGATTTGAAAATCTCGAGAGAAATTTCGGCAATTGTATAGCTGACATATTTTACTAATTCCTTAATGCACGAATAAGCTTGGCAGAATAGACGATATTAAAGATCTTGAAATTCGGTTTATGTTTAATTGATTTCTGGAATTTCGTTAGTTCAATTCCTTCTTATAAAAGGTTCATGAAATCGTGAGTAACGGAAAGCATTGTTAGCAAAATATTCGAGCTGTGATTGGCTGGGACTCTCAGACCGAGTCCAAGTTCATTTGTCCTTGATAACTTTGAAGGTTCTGTCAAATATCGTATTTTTTTTTAAACCACTAAAAAGGTTGATACCACTGTTTTCAGGGGTAGAATATGCGACTTGAGAACGATGGTATAGGCTAAAATTCGATATTTTGAAAAAAAAATTGTCGTGACCCCGATTTGGGCGGTTTTCGGCCTGGCGGCCAGATCTATGATTTCTGACAAACTGTTCGACCAAATTTTTTTTTTTCAAAATCAACTAAAAAAGGGTCGTAACCAGTGTTTTCAGGGGTAGAATATGCGACTTGAGAACGATGGTATAGGTTAAAAGTCGATAATTTGAAAAAATAAATTTCGTGACCCTGATTTGGGCGATTTTCGGCCCGGCGGCCAGATCTATGATTTTTGACAAACGTTCGGCCAAAAATTTTTTTTTTTTCCAAAATCAACTAAAAAGGGTTGTAACCAGTGTTTTCAGGGGTAGAATATGCGACTTGAGAACGATGGTATAGGTTAAAAGTCGATATTTTGAAAAGAAAAATTTCGTGACCCCGATTTGGGCGGTTTTCGGCCCGGTGACCAGATCCAGGATTTCTGACAAACTGTTCGGCCAAAAAATTTTTTTTTTTAAATCAACTAAAAAAGGGTTGTAACCAGTGTTTTCAGGGGTAGAATATGCGACTTGAGAACGACGGTATAGGTTAGAAGTCGATATTTTGAAAAAATAAATTTCGTGACCCCGATTTGGGCCGTTTTCGGCCCAGCGGTCAGATCTACGATTTCTGTCAAGCAAAACAACGAATTTATTTACTTATTTTTTTTCAAAAGTAACTGAACAAGGGTTTTTTAGTTGCGATTTACCCTTTTAAAGTTTTATAAGAGCGCAGCAGCGCAAAAGTAACTCGGGCACGCGCGCCAGCGCGTGTGATTAGCCTGGTATCAATATAATCGTTATTGGAATTTTCGTTCCTAGAAAGAAGTTATGTAGATTATTTGCAGCTATAGACATTATAACAAGATTTGCAAATTTCAAGGGAAATTTAGTGATTTCTTAACGTTTCTTAAAATTTGTCTGGATTTACACCAATTGCTACCGAAGTGAATCTGTTGATTTGGGTTTTCGCCAGGTACACTGTTAAAAATGTTTGTGAATTCACATTACTGCAAATTTAATTCATCAGCCGATGTATTAAATTCAATATGCGTGTGTAGTGAAATTCCCAGTTTCTCAACTTTCATATTAAATTTCCCAGTTTTTATGGGATTCAATACAAAATTCCGTAATTGCACATTCCGCTTGCATGTTGAATTTAATATACCAGTTTAGGTAAACAGGCTTCCTTTACTTGCAATGGAACCTTATGCGAAAAATTTGTAACAGGTTATGCTACGTTTTAACCAGACTCGCATATAGCTCCCTAACCTAGAAATAGGATTGGCAATGTTCAAGGATCAAGATGCGAGCTTTAATCGTGACTTGGAGAGCTTGTAAGGACGCGAATATCCGTGTAGTACGAACAGGGTATCTATAGCGTTCGTCAACCCCGAAGAACGTATAATAATACGCAGAGTCTCGTTTTGCAGCTCGCAACAGGACTGCAAGTTTCGTCACTGCAGCTGGTGCTAACCGCGAGATCCACGATATACCACGGTTACGTTTCGGATTTGCGGTGTGGCACTCGCATTGCTGCCGCCGCTACTTGTCTTACTGATGCGAAGCTCTTGCCACACCGCAAAACCGGATGCACAGCGCCGCCCCCGTCGTTTTTACCCCCTTTCGCAAGGCGCAAACAAGGGCTAAGAAACTTCAGCACGATTCCCATATCACACGCGAAACTTGCGCCGAAAACCGGCTTATTTCTTTCCAAAATATACTCGCACCTCCAACTTGTACTTCCAAGTATCCGGCGAAACTTCTGACAAGTTACTTATTCTCGTACAAAATCTTTGACGAATATCCTGGAAATCTGTTCTTATATATTTTGCATCATGGAAATAATGCAAATACTTAAAAGTAAAAACGTGTCAATATTTTGTTTTTATCTGCTGCGAAATTCAGACAAGTTACTTATTCTCGTACAAAATATTTGCCAAATTTTGGAAAATCTGTTATCATATTTTTCGCATCAAGAAAATGAAGCGAATAATCAAAAGTAAAGACGTGCGAAGATTTTATTTTGGTCTTCTGCAAAATTCCGACAAATTACTTATTCTCCTACAAAATCTTTGCCAAATTTTGGAAAATCTGTTATCATATTTTTCGCATCAAGAAAATGAAGCGAATAATCAAAAATAAAAACGTGCGAAGATTCTATTTTGATCGTCTGAAAAATTCTGACAAATTAAATTACTGATTCCCGTACATCTTTGACAAATAAGGCAAATCTGAAGACAAAATCTGTTCTTATACAATTCGCATCATGGAATCGAAGCAAATACTCAAAAGTAAAAACGTGCGAAGATTTTATTTTGATCTGCTGCAAAATTTACTGGAAGCATATAATATATTCGCGATGCACCACTGAGTGTTTATAATGCGCGGAACGACGTCCATGAGGAATAATTCAGCATCAACATCGCTGTATAGTTTTCAATACCTCTATATCTTACATGAACTATGTATACATAGCGGCGACTATTATTCCATACATTTCCCTGGCTTCTTCATTCTCTTCGCGGCTGTTATTTCAATATCCCACGCTTTATTTTCATTTTCCTCCCCCCCCTCGCGCGTCATCTTCTTTCTATGCAGGTCTCGGGTGGCCAAGGCTAAGGCGAGCTCGAGAGTTATTCAGCGTACCGTAACACAAGCCATGTGGCATAATACGCAGGGAGAAACTGAGGTAATGATATGCGAGAAAATGCAGTCATCCTGGTCCACGAATTTCTCTCGGGGCTTTCATCAAGATCCTTCAACTCATAGAGTAGTCACACCCCCCTGTGCATTGCATTATCAAAGTGCAACAGGACATTTTGGGACAACAGAAGGTTTCACAATTCAAACTCTGGACTGTCAAAATTCCCACCCTCAACTTTCATCGATCCAAATGCTCATCAGTGGGAAACCTTTTCCAGCAACTTCCTCTTCGAACGATCAAAAACTTTTCGCGTTCAAGTCTGTTGGTCCCCATGCTCTGAATTTTTTTTCCCCTGGAGCAAAAAAAAAAGATACAGCACTCCACTACTTGGAACATCTTCCTTGTGACTTCACTTTGGGCCCTCGAATTGTTAAGATATAAGTTTTTATCTGATCGTGCGTTAAGTCATATAAATTGTATACGTATGGATGATATGCACATAATATGAGATATATCCATTCGTTACATAGTAAACATTCTTCAACGGATAGTCACAACCGCCCTCCCCGTGTATTGCATTTATCAAAGTGCAACAAGATATTTTGGGCCAACAGAAGGTTTCACAATACAAACTCTCGACAGCCAAAATTATTCTCATCGATCTGAATACTCATCAGTGGAAAACCTTTTCCAGCAACTTCCTCTTCAAACGATCAAAAACTTTTCGCGTTCAAGTCTGTCGGTCAACATGCTCCGATTTTTTCCCCTAAACAAAAAAATAAGATACAGCACTCGACTACTTGAAACATCTTTCATGTGACTTCACTTTGGACCCTCGAATTGTCAAGATATAAGTTTTATCGGACCTTGCGTTAAATCATATATATTATACATTATATGTATGGATGATATGCACATAATATGAGAGAGATATGAGAGATATCCATTCGTTGCATGGTAAACATTGAATATAGCCGAAAATTTACCGTCGGGCACCGAGACGTCACCGAAACGGACAAGAACTTTAACTATTTCTCTTCTCCCCCCTCTTAAGCGCAAGGAAAGTTTGCCTGCTTTCTTCGAGCTTTCCAAGTGCCCCTCTTAGAGAGAATGGGTACACCTGGGCGTAGGAGTGGATCTATGTTGTAACGTGACCGAGAGCCTCGACATGTTCCGAAAGAGGCTTGCCCGAGCTTTCTGCTACAGCTCTCTCTGCTCTCTCCACTCTCCTCTCTCGCTGCTTCGTAGAGTCACACTCGCCAACTACTTAGGATAACAAATGTATGATTTCCAAGTTTCGTTGAGCGTTTCGCGGAAACGGATGTTTGGCTTCCACGCCTTCTGTCTATACAATGCGCCATGGAATAGTTCGTCACTGCGTCAACGAAATCCTAGACGACGTATAGGATCATAATGATAACGTGGAAGTGAACACTCATGTGAAGTCTAATTGAATTAGAATAACAGGTGTTTGTCGTCATCCATAAGATTAAATCCAAAGTGTACTATCCGTAGATCGCAAATTATATTATCAAAACAGCTCAGAAATGTAAATCACATATTCTTTCTAAATCCTAAATAACTAAATCCGAGATGACGTCCCGGATAGTAATGATAACGTGCCCAAGCGATTATCTATGTCAAGTCTAATTGAATTAGAATAACAATACACTTGTCACCTTCCATAAGATTAAATTCACAATCCTCTATTTGTAGATCGCAAATTATATTATCAAAACAACTCAGAAATGCAAAAAAGTCCACTATCCGTATTTTGTAAATTGTATTATCAAAACAGCTAAAAAATGTAAACTACATATTCTTTCCAGTAATTACATCGTTGCTGGAAAGCAGAAATCGTGGTTCCCACATTCGTATGCAAATAAGAATGCAGAATGCAGACAACAAAAAAAATCACTTTATTTGCCTTGGAGTATTTCACTGAAGGTAGTAAAAATAAAGTATTAGTCTATTAAGAACGCGGTTTATTTTAAACACTTGAAGGCTATGGAACTGGACTACCGAATAAATTTCCATTCGCCCCATTTCCACCGCACGCCCTGTGCACAGTCCGTGCACACAACGGACCTTGGAAATAATCACGCTCTGGCTGCTCTGGTGTAAAGCAAAGAAATATGGGTCACTAAGATTCAATTACAAGTATATATCGCGTACTTATAAATGATGTCCAGAAGTATAAAAACTAAAAGATAATTTTTCGCATTCAAACTTGCTCCAAAGGTCTGCGCGAATCAGAATTATTTGACCTACTTTTCGTGCGGTCGTGCCGGCTAATGACGGTGCATGAGGAAATCAAAGGAACGAGGCAAAGTTCTACTTCGCATTCCGTGTTTTTTGTTTACAGAGGCTGCGTTCGTAGTTTTTTTGTCGAGATTTCAATAACGCGAACCACAATAACCTGCCAGTGTGCAATATCAAGTTCTGCGAACTGTGAGGTTGTGAAATTGGAATCTAATATCACAAACCTACCGCACTGCAAGTGACGACATCAATGTGGCAATAGGTGACGTGATTTTGGTAGATTTCAATAATCAGGAATTTTTCAAGTAACTGATTTTCAAGTTGAGCTAATAACATGGTAAAAATTTCAGAAATAGGTGGCGTCAGCTATGCTGAATATTGAGAACAGAGATGTTCACAATATTCGGCATAAACTGTTAAAAATATTTCGCATGAGCTTTTATTGCGAGTAAAGGAAGCCTGTTTACATAAACTGGTGTAAATTTAACAAATGTAATGTTAAATTACAGTATTATTTACTGAATCCTACAAAGATTCGGAAATTTAATGTGAAAGTTAAAAAACTGAGTATGAAATTTATTAATTTTACTACACACGTGGACCTTTTTTGACATTAGTTGATGAATAAAATTTCCAGTAATGTAAATTCACAAACATTTTTAACAGTGTTGATTCTTGTGGATTTCCTGCGGCTTTCAATAGCCAAGGCAGTTGAACCAGAAGTCCAAGCGAGATATCAGCGTCCATAAGATTTTTGGAGCTTTCCCCCAAACTCCGGAGTCGGCTAAGCTCCCGGAAAGCTTGTTACTTTTAGTTTCGATAACTACGCACGTGATACAAAGCTCTTACTTAAACACAGTTGAAAGAAAGACAAACATAGTCGGTCGTGTGGGTTACGTACACATTCTTGGGAGGCAGGAAATAGGTTTCGCCATTGGCTACTGTATAGCATTCCAGCTCAAGCCAGAAAAGAATAATCCCCTCGATTCGTGTACGCGGCTAATATTCGTCGCTCTCGTTCACCCGGGGCCGCGATCGAAGCGCCGCAATGAGCCTGTTTAAGCGAGCATGCCCGGGGTTTTCCCTCTGCCACAGCGCAAAATGTCGCGCTGGTATCTAAAAAGCATTCTCCAACATTTTCCGTGACCCAATTCGCGTCGTCGGTGCTCCAAATTACTATGACGTCATTGTACTTCTTTTCGGTTAAAAAAAAAACAAACAAAAAATCCAAAAAATATTCAGTTACATCACATTTCTTGGATTTGACTTTTTGTTTTTTTTTTAATCCCCATTGTTTGAATTTGAGATTATTCCGTCGTTCGCTGCTTCGTTGTGCCCTTCAGTCACGGAACGTAAAAAAATTCTCTGCCACCGAACGAAAGTCCTTTGCGTTATCACAAAGTTTTTGGTTTTAGAGAAAATGTGTTCATTTGTTCGCAAAAAGAATCCGTGTAAATAACCGATTATTTTACTCGATGTCCGTGACCCAATTTTGTCGTCGTTGCTCCAAATTACAGTGATGTTACTGTCCTTCTTTTCGGTTAAAAAAAAAAACAGAAAATATTCAGTTATATCATTCTTTGGGTTTTACTTTTTGTTTTTTTATTTTCTTTTTTTTTAAACCCATTCTATGAATTTGGTATTATTACGTTGTTCGCTGCTTCGTTGTGCATTTCAGTCAACCCAAACAAAAAGTAAAAAAATCTCCCGCCACTAAACGAGAGTCCCTTGCCCCTATCACAAAGTTTTTGGTTTTAGAGCAAAACATGTTCATCGGTCCGCAAGAAACAAACCGAGTCCGTCGAGTAAACAACCGTATTATTTTACACCCTGGTTTTTGTGGAGTTTCGGTGTGTTTGGTCGGCTCCAGTTTTGGCCGAAAAGTTGATATTTCCCGCTGCGCGAAAAATGAAAACACACGTCGGCCTCTTTTGAGGTGTCCGCGCATCCGTGAATAGAAATGGGCGAAAGAGACAGGATAACCCGGAGGTTTGCTTTCGGCTCGAGCATTGATTGAATTTCGTACAGCTGCTGGCTTCGCTGGGCACAGGCAAACGATTTAGCCGGGGCACGGGGATTTGGAGTTCTGGGACACGAATGCAGGATGATGCTGGCTCGGGGTTGGCGCTGGGCTATAGTAGGGTGCGGGTTAGCCGCCGAGGAGTTGGAGGGCACGAGGCGCCACGAGAAGTGTATATAGAGCTATGTGCCCACCACCGGAGCATCCTTCACCCAGAATCGCACACACTGCCAGACCCTATAGACCCAACTGTAGCGGTCCAGCAGCAGCAGCAGCAGCACAAGCAGCAGCAGCAGTGGCAGCAGCAGCAGCATTTGGAATCTTTCGCCACTCCGGTACACGCCCTTTTCCAGTGGCAGAGCGGCATCTTACCCCAGAGCTTCCCTTTCCTTCTATTTTCTACCTCTATCTTCCTCCCTTTTCTGTCCCTTCTCTTTCTCTCCCTTTCTGCCCTCTCGGTTTCACGTCTCTTTTTATCCTCCAGTCCCCCAAAGCACCCCTATCTCGAGTCATCCTCGAAATTCGTCGCGAATTTAAGCTCTGACCTCGTAATCTCCGACAAGAGACCCGGCGGCAAGGAGAAAAGGTCTAAGAGAAATCTTCTCTAAAATGCAACGTGAGCAGACCCTAGACTAAGTGTACCACTTTTATGCTATTATCGGATGAGTGAATATTTCTCTCTGTGCCTCTTGGAATATGTTTTTTTTTTGTTGGCACTTTTATTTTATTTTTTTGTGGATAGGGAATGCAGTGGAGAGACTTGGCTAGTTTTTGAGGTTGACGTGAAAGAGGTGCAGACCATTATTGGTTTTGCAACTTAGCCCATCACGTGGTTGGTCCAACCATGAAATAACACGGCGCAAATCCAGCAAAGCCCTTTTCCTATGCAGTTGGGCAGCTAACTCGGTTACCTTGAACGTGAAAATTCAATGACAAGTTGTCGTAGCTGGAAAAGAGGAATACATTTTTTTTAGGTAGGGAAAGCAGTGGATAAGGAACTTGATTAGGTTTTGAGGTTAAGGTAAAACGGTGCAGCCCCTTATTGGTTTTGTAACTTGGAATAAAAATTCTTTGATGCCATGGCCCAACACGTGGATGGTCCAACCAAGAAATAACATAGCGGAAATCCAGCAAAGCCCTTTTTCCATGTAGTTGGATAGCTAACTCGGTTACCTTGAACGTGAAAATGTAACGACAAGTTTTCGCAGACGGAAAAGAGGCGAGAAAACGGAGCTGATGAACACGTTTTACTGAATTTGTTTATTTATTTATTTATTTATTACTGTCGATAAGGAAACCAATGGATAAGGGATTTGGTTAGGTTATTAGGTTGAGGTAAAACGGTGCAGCTCGTTATTGGTTTTGCAACTTAGAATAAAAAGTCTTTGATGCGATAGCGGTTCGACCAAGAAATAACATGGCAGAAATCCAACAAAGCCCTTTTCCCATGCATTTGGGTAGCTAACTCGGTTACCTTGAACGTGAAAATTTAACGACAAGTTTTCGCAGCCGAAAAAGAGGCGAGAAAATAGGGCTGATGAACACGTTTTATTGCATTTAGCTCGCCGACGAAATTTCAGTTGTCCGCTCGCACCGGACGCGATCGCTGAGCCGCGGGCACGCGTAATAATGAGATTTCCATGGAAAATGTTGGATACTTGAAATTCAACGACGACACGGGGCGGTGGGCAACTCCTGCAATTTGCGCTGTGATCTGTATTACGCCGCCACTGTTACCGGGACGGCTCTTTCATTTCGTGACCAGGTTTCCACCAATCGAGTTGTATGGCTCGTTGGGCCGTTCCGTCCAAGTTCGCCATGTATACTCGTTGCTCGGTTGCTATATATGTACCGGGGGCCGAGTGTTACCGGGCGATCGGACCATTAAACAGCGCTGGTGCTTCGGCAACCAGCGATTTTACAGACTTCGGCGCGTTGAAAACTTGGTCCGGGATCAAAGTTTACGAAGCAGAGATCTGCTGCAGCAGAAGCGGCCACCAATAGCACGAGGCCAGTCGCACGAGAGAAATCGCGCTCGATTATTCAGAGCGCGAGCTCTGAGCCTCGGTGAGTCTGGGGAAACGCTAAGGAAAACGGGCAGTTTAGGTCTAAAGAACTTCTGTAATTATTTATACGCAGCACCGCTCGGGTCTATCTCACGTAGTCCGTCCTCCTAGCCCGAAGCCATCTCGGCATAGTGCGAATAAATCTTGGGAACGCGATCGGAAATTTCATATATCACCCTACTTTTACTAACTGACATTAATCTGGTGGTAAATAAAAAATACATGTGCTTTGAATAATCCCACATTTGCAGATTGAAGGGATATCAAATTGCAGTGAGAATCTTTTCGATTGACCCTTCAAGAGCCTAGTTTTTTTTTTTGGAACGTTTAACAAAGTTGGTACATCGTGAATTAATTTCCGAACTTTATGACAGGATGTGAAACTGAAGGGGTGCAATCCTTGCGTTTGCCGAATTTTTTATGGTGAGATGCATCCTTCGTCTTCAAACTGCGACCTTAGTGACGTCGACATGTTTATTTTTCTGGACGTTTCGATTTTTTAAAGTAGGTAGGACGTATGTGTCCCATCAGTCGTTGAAGGGTTAAGCAGAGATAACTTACATTGATCCCACAAAAATGTGTTCTCTTTAAAATATCGTTCATGGGACCTGTAGTATGGTTTTCAAATCGTATATTGTCCCCACAAAATCTCAAGAAACGCTGACAACGTCCTCATGAAATTTCTCCTCGTACAACGTTCCGCATTGTTGGCTCGAGAACCGCCAGCGCACGAAGTGCCATAAATATTCCGTTCAAGTGACGTCCGGAAGCCAATTTTGCATCCGGTACACCTGTCGTTGGATCAGACAGGTCTGCGTTTTGAAAATAGGCAGTTTTTTTTGCTCACCTTGTACCTGGGAATTTTCCGTACGTCTATATAGTCGGGTTGCTGTGAACCGAGCAACGAGACGAGTAGACGGTGCACGGCCTCGAACCAATTAGTGGCTCGACTAGCGTGGTAAGCAAGAAGAATGTGCTTGGTCGGGTAAGAAATTACCAAGCGTGAATACGTAATGGGCCGTCCGATATTTCTCGCCCGTTGCTGTTGGTGTGTATCTCGGCGGACGGCGCTTGCGATGGTGCGCCGAAGGCTTTAAGCCAGAGCGCGAGCCATTCGACCGAGCCATTTGCCCAAACGATAGAGAAGGCTGAACGCGTTTCTCCCACTTCTATATGCCAACCTACCCAACCTTTACCACCTTATATACCCTGTTTTCGTCTCGTACGTCTATTACAACAGAAATCCGGTTAAACTGAGTCGAGCTCGCTTGCTACAGACTACTAATAATCTATGAAGTTGCCCGAATACTCGATGGTCGTATATCGACCATATGCTCACAAAGTCACCTCGGAGAAAAGCAACCCTTTGTTTTTCAATTACCGACCACACTTTGAGAACTCACTGCTCCAAAGTTGTCAATTGTGTGACGCTTTAGTGTGTGCAATATGCCTTCCAGAAACCTCGCATATGATTTCAAACCGAGTTGTTCCTCAAGACAATGGTGCAACCCAAACTATTTATGGATTTTGTAATCCACTTTCGCGTGCACCTTTGACTTACCGATAATCGTTAATTTCCCTCGGCTTTTGTACACGAGGTCACCTATTTAAGCTTCAATTTAACGTGGAACAAGGTGTTGACGCCCAAATTCACAGCCTTTTATTATCTGAAGTTAGCGTTCAACGTGTAGAAGCAATGCAACTGAACCAATCACGGTCCCTGATAACAGCAAAGGGTCTATTTGTGAGCATTTAGTGCACCAAAGCCCCCTACTTGGGTTTCCATTTTCACGCTTACGATGTCCAAAAAAGCAATCGTTATTGAATGCTAATCTTAGCATTACGCCTGGAAAAGTTAGACTGACCATTGAAAAGGGTATATTTAGTCCTATATGGGAACTATCCATAACCTTTTATACGCTTTTATCAAGGGGTTCAAGATATGCTTAAATAAATATTAAAGGTACAATAGAATAGGCATAAGTATTCTGACCAAAAGGGCAAGCAAGCGTTCGCTATTTACAAAAGAGCCGATAACGAACGACTGGGCCGATTGTTATCAACACGTTTAGATTTCAATTTAAGTTAATTTTTCAATTAATCGTGAAACAAGGTGTCGACCCCCAAATGCACAGCCTTTTATTATCTAACGTTAGCAATCAACGTGTAGATGCAAAGCAAAGATGTGCGTAAATAAATATCGAAGGTACAATAGACTGGACATAAGTATTCTGACCAAAAGGGTGCCCAAGCGTTCGCTATTTACAAAAGGGCCGATAACGAATGACTGGGCCGATTGTTGTCAACGCGTTTAGATGCTCACATGCCGCTAGAAGCGAGGCAAATTTATGTGATGCTAGGCTTTCCGCTGGCAAAGGGTAGAGTCACATGGTGCGCACGAACGTGGCCCCGGTGCACGAGAAAGCTACCCGAGCTTCCGGAATCCGGTGCGATATTACTCCTTGTATATCCTAGCTACCTATCTACGGCATGCATTGAAACCATGCGCGTTTTGTCATCGAGCCTCTTTGTTCACTACCAAGCATGAAAACACGTCTCCCCTCTTGCCACGTCTGCTGCAGTAGCAGGAGTAGCAGCAGCAGAAATAGCAGCAGCAGCCACCACCACAACCACCAGCATCAACAGCAGCAACAGCAGCAGAAGCAGCAGCAACGGCGACGCAACAGCAGCTTCAACGAGTGTAACTCCGACGCCAGTTGCCTCGGGCGTCGTTCATTCGCCCCCGTTTCTGATTTAACATCGCGATACTCTTTTCGTTGCCTCCTCTACCCTTTTACTACTCCACTGTTTGTCTATTCTTTATGTTTTTCTTTCTCTCTCACCTCTTCTTTTTTCTTTTCCTCTCCCTCTCTTCGTTGCTCGACTAGTCTTCACCCTTTTCCTTATTTTCCATCCCTTTTTTTCTGCAAATGCCAACGGCGACAGTTTCGACCTGACAATAGGCACGGATTTTCCTCGCGTCGGATCATCTTCTCAGGCCTATTTCATCCCCCTCTGCTCGCGCGATCATCAGTCTGCAGTGAGAATCACTCGCGAACGGGTTGTTCTCCACTCGCTCGCGCCTCGCGTCTTTTCTTCTTTCTTAGTCAAGCTGTGAATGTTCGTATCGGTAATAAATGTCGCGGGTGTCACAATAAGTTGGATCGAATGGAATGAGGTTGGATGGAATGGAGTTGGTGGATCAAATTGTGTTTTCTAGCAAATCATGAAGGGTTGACAGGCTTGAAAAATCCCAGTTGAAAGGATATATGACGTGTCATCAAAATTGTGAAAAAAAAAAAAAAACACAGTTGTATAATAGTGACTGCAGTCATTAAATGCAATAAGCCAGAAGTAATGGTGGATAAATTCTAAAAAGCAAACGAATGAGCTTCAAAGATTGACAAAGTTATTTTCTTAAACATTCCAATAAAAACGACAGTTTTCTTGTTGGTAGTGCAGCTCGGATACTGAAAATGAATTAGCGTTGGTAAACATCCGCATTCGATCAACGGGTATTCCCGATCTGGACTCTTTAATCTTCGCTTGGCTCGGTGCAGAACCGAAGAGGCAGAGAGGAAGGAACCCAAGATCGATCAAGGTCTCGCGACGTCGCATTGGGAAAATAAGAAAGTGAGGCGGAGAAAAAGACCATGGCAAAAAATCGACCTAGAACAGATATTCCTCGGTGTGTATCTTTCGGTAATTGAAATGGACGCTATCTGCACTTTCGCGGAGAAGCAGGTGGTTCAATAGACGTCATAGCTTTTGTTTTTACTTTTATTATAACGTTTTTTTCCATCGCGAAGATAGGAAACTGTCGTTCTCGTCGCAGCTGATGCTTCGGCTGATGCTTGCGCA
This sequence comes from Itoplectis maculator, assembly GCA_964034905.1. Lineage (NCBI taxonomy): Eukaryota > Metazoa > Arthropoda > Insecta > Hymenoptera > Ichneumonidae > Itoplectis > Itoplectis maculator. Next base: position 5,084,013 of record OZ035859.1, read on the forward strand.
GGAGCAGGACATGTGAATGGCAAAAAAAAACGTGAAATAAGGAAACGACGAATAAACGATAGAGAAGAGAAAAATAAAACGGGGGTTTTTTTGTCGTCCTCGCCTTTGTCTGGACGAATAGAATTCTTTTGAGACATTGCCAATCCTTTAAGGATCTGGCAGGCCTCTCATGTTCGTTGGTCCTTGTCAGAGGGGGACAAGGAACAACGCATCCATGGCGGTAGCAGAGGCTAGGACCAGATAGGGTTGAGATGATGTAACTTGGCGGAGGTAGAAGTGGAATGGGCAGAAGAAAAGAAATTGCTACAACAGACGACGAGTCGCGCTTATATTCAAGGTAAAGAAAGAACAGGAATTTTATGGCATTTGGATTAGATTTATGTGAAAATTACACGAAATAGTTCATCACGTTTTCAAGCAATACATAGATGGATAGATCTATAAAGGTTTGAGATAGGAACACCAGATACAAAATAAAAAATAATAACATTCAGTTATCCTTCGATAAATAACAACGAAAACCCCATAATTCTATGATTTCTGAAAAATCTACTTTAGGAAGCAAAAAATATAATCACATATACAAAATAAAGAACATGAGTAATAATAACGGTGACATTCAAAAATAAAAAATTAGATGCACTTAAGATGGAAAATAAATGAAACCTACATAGTACAGTAAAAATTGTAGCACGCTTCTGAAGAAAACCAATCGAGTATACAGAGAAAATAAACTTTCCGACAGCATTGCCGGTTTAAACATAAACAACTTGCTTTAGTGTAGCAGATATGAGTGCGGCAAATATTGAAAAAGTTTCAGAGGTAGTTACTGGAAGAAAAGGAATACCGGGGTAGTGCAACATATGGCTCGGTATAAAAGTGCTAGTGATACGTCATCCGTCACTACACCGGCTAAAGAATAAAATCATTCACACGTTCCACGTACGTCACGTCTTACAGAAAGCAAAATAATATTGCGGGTGCAAAACCCGTGTGGAATGAAATATCAACCGCATTCACGACATGTTTCTAATGTCACATATTTGCAAAATAAAAAAGAACAAAAGTTCTGGACTGAAAGTAATCCAGCAGAATTATTTTGCAGGCCTAGAAGTTCCCATATATTTTTAAAAATTATATCACAATATTTTTGTATAAAAAATGAACGAGAAAACAAGTTATAATAAGTATAAATAACTATAAAATTCAATGATAATCGTGTTCCATTTTATATTTCGTCCAGGCTGATGAATGTTATAATGTCCATCGTTGGGTGAGAACAAAATGTTGTGAAAACAAAAGCAGTGAGAACAAAATAATTATTCCTTTTCAAATTATTTGTACAGCGATGTCAAAGAACTTTCTAAAATAAAATAACACGTTGAAAAGACGCCGAAAGAAATAGGAAGGAAGGTAGAGAATTAGACGCGTGGAAACGGCTGAGAAACCGAGCTGAGATATTCGTGCGGGATATAAGGAGAAAGAAACGGAGAAAAAGGAGGATGCGAGTCAAGTGGAACTCGTGGCGAATTCCAGCGCAGCACGAGTGGAAAGGTACTGCGCCGAGGAACGCTTAGGGCATGCCCGAGCTACTTTATGGCGTTTTGCCCAAACTTATATACCTTTGGCTTTATCCTTGAGTGAAGAGCTTGGGCAAACAGAAAATATACTTTACGGTAGTGGAAAATAAAAAAATAAAAAAGAGACGGCATACGGATGTTAGTAGAGGGTGTTCCGCGCGTCCTTCTTTATAGTATAGCCATTACGCTTACGCATTTTTACAGGCACTTCTAGACATGTATCCGGGAAAGCGTATGTGCACGGCGCTTGAATATAACGCTGGTGACAGCTGCAACCAAGTTTCAATCTTGCAGGTCATACGAAGCCAGGGTCAAGTTTACTACTCCAAGGGATTAATTTCCAAAAGTCAGTTGGTTGAACTATTTGCTCGGCTTCAACGACATTAAGATGTCAACGAATCTGACATTTTCCCTTGATTGCGTTTTTGGCAGAACGTTAAAGAATTTCTCATCGAGTCGTGGTAAAAAATCGAACGTAGCTCTGCAGCCAAGTTTCAATCTTGCAGGTCATACGAAGCCAGGGTCAAGTTTACTACTCCAAGGGATTAATTTCCAAAAGTCAGTTGTCTGAACTATTTGCTCGGCTTCAACGACATTAAGATGTCAACGAATCTGACATTTTCCCTTGATTGCGTTTTTGGCAGAACGTTAAAGAATTTCTCATCGAGTCGTGGTAAAAAATCGAACCTAGCTCTGCAGCCAAGTTTTAATCTTGTAGGTCATATGAAGCCAGGGTCAAGTTTACTACTCCAAGGGATTAATTTCCAAAAGTCTGTTGGTTGAACTATTTGCTCGGCTTCAACGACATGAAGATGTCAACGAATCTGACATTTCTCCTTGATTACGCTTTTGGTAGAATGTTAACGAATTTTTCATCGGGTCGTGGTAAAAAACTCAAACCTAGTCCTGCAACCAAGTTTTAATCTTGTAGGTCATATGAAGCCAGGGTCAAGTTTACTACTCCAAAGAGTTAATTTTTATAAGTCGTTTGAATTATTCCTTCGGCTTCAAATAAATTAAGTCATCATTAGAGCTGACATTTTACGTTGATTACGTTTTTGACGGAAGATTAGGAATTTCTTATCATAGTAATAAGTAAATAAAAAAATAACGTTAGGATCCTTTAATCTACAATTACTTGTATCAGAAGGTATTGCATCCCACCTTTAATTTTGCCTCGTTTCCGGGACACCTGCACCCGTACCCGTTTCATCAATCTGTTTCGTATTCAAAGCCACGCATCGTCACTCCAGTTTCCACGCGAGTGCCACTGCGGAACGTTTCGTCGAGGTCGATCCCTCCAGCTTCTGTTCTTCTAGTTTCCCCTTCCCTGTCGTACACCTAGTCTCACCTCATCGACGTTAACCAACGCCGCGCGCCGGACTTCCGGGGCTTGCTTCCGCCGCTGGTAGCTCCCTTCGCGGACCGTTCGACACGTTCTCGAGAAATTCAAGTCAGGAAATACCGGGTGCTTGCCCCCGGAGGCAGCTTTCCATCGTCTTTCTCGTCGTCGACGTAGTCCCCGGCGGCTCAGTTTCGCAGCTCATATCGACCACAACCAAAATTCTCAGTGAAATCACGCATCGAAACGTCCCCAGAGTCTATTTCCTTGCCTTGAAAAATGTTTGTCTAACCGCAGATGCAACATGTTAGGTTGTTGATCATCGTAGGACGAGGAACGTCGAGGGTTTCAATGAAATATTATAAAAAGACTTCACATTCAATTATTTTCACTCTTAAATTGTTCGTACATGGTACAAATGCCATGTGCTGAACTCAACGAAAGCTAATAATTTTTTTAACATTGTCATAGCTTTAGAATGACCGTGGGTTGTCATTAACAATACCTAATTACAAAACTCGCGAGTGTAATATAAAAGAGTGCAAAGAAATGTCGTGATCAGCTGGAAGATAAAAACGATGGCGTCGGAACCATTTTCAAAAGTGCAGTGTGCTACTAAATGACTAATATGAAACCCAAGTACCGCAGTGGTCGATAACCCAAGTCCTCCAAGAGAAGTGTCCAAAACCCAGAAGATGCAGATGTATGAACCAGTGGCTTGTGAATCCTAACGAATAATAAAGAAGAAGACGAGAAAGAGTATCCTGCGTGGAGAGCGAGAGACGGAAGTTGAAGCGATGTGAGTGTCGTCATGAACCACCCTGCGACCAGGGATCCGCTTGGCTCCAGGTCGCCGGGATGCTGCTACCACCCATGGAACCCTCAGGTGTATCCTCCACCGTGCCGAATTTACCTGAGGCCAGTGCTGACCTTGCAGCAGCAATGCCCTCTACGTTTTGGTCCCATGGCACCTTCTTTGCATCATCATTCTCACCTTGGCACATTGGCGCAAGCCCAACAAGGGATCCCTTCAGGGTCAGGGGCGGCAGGGTCATCCTGTCACGACCATTGCGACCACCACGATCACCACGACCATTGCGACCACCACGATCACCACGACCACCACGAACATCACGAGCACCACGAACATCGCGATCATCACGACCATCACGATCATTATGAACGTCAAGATCGTCGTCATCTGCAATCCCGATCAGCAGAGACCACTCCAACGCCATTCAATCGTTTCGATTGGCGTTCATCATCGGCAACAGCCAGCACCAATACCCGTTATCACACACACCCACCGCCACGGTCGGCGGCCCACCGATCGCCGCCGATAGCTCGACAACATCACTACCACCATCATCAGCACGAATCCCAGGATGACAGCTCGCTCAGTTCGGCACAACGAGCGTCGTCGTCGTCATTCGTCGCAACTTCAAGACCACTTATACCACCGGCGTTGGAACCGACCCATCGATGGATCGGCGAGGAGACCAAACGTTCACTTCCGAGCCACGTTTACAAGTATTATCTCGCTCACACCAAGGAGTATCGACGGCAGAATCGCAAGGTAATTATTTTGACCATCAGATTTTAGGATGTCTTAGGATTTGATGTAGATTCTCATTGACGACACATTGCAAGGGTCTGTAATACTATTTTGTACGCCTGGTTGAAACTTCATGTTTGGTTTATGGCCAGACTTTTTTCTCCACTTGGCCCCAACCGAGTCCAGGCTGGGGAATAAAAAACATACTGGCAAGGCTTTATTAAGTAGATTGGCTTGCCGAGCCGTGTCGAGGCTGCGCAACACTTTCACACACGCCAAATCTCACTGAAATATGGACCGGTCTATCGCATTCAGTGTTACGTATGTTACCGTTGGTCTTGTTCGTCCTTTTGCTGCGCAGTGACTCCTTTCAACGTTGACGGCGCGAGATTGATGTACCGTCCATAAATAAATGAATGTCTTTCGCGTCAGTAAGATTCATTTTTGGCACAGCGCAATGACCTAAAATGGTGACGTCGTATCGATTAAAGCCTAGGTTTCAAAATATCTGAGTGTTTGACTCGTACAAATAGTCAAACGAACAAAACCTGGCAGAATTAAATACAAGTTCTATACAAAAGAATTAAACGAGCTATTTTAATAGCGTTTAATTCAAATTCCAAAGTAAAAATATAATTGCCAAATGGTGGAATGAAAAATATATTCTTCAATCGAAACGCTGAATGACCGTCCACTGACTATGTTTGTATAGCAGATGTGTGACATGTCATACATAATTTTTGATCATTTTTTACTCAGCTGAATGACATAAAATGGTGACGTCGAATCGATTAAAACCTAGGTTTCAAAATACCGGAATTTTCGACTCGTACAAACAAATTCAAACAAACAAAATATGGCGGGCTTGAATACAAAAACAAATTCAATACTGAAGACTTAAACGAGTTATTTTTATAGCGTTTAACCCAAATTCCAAAGTAAAAATGTAATCGCTAAATAGTAGAATGAAAAATATATTAGTCAATTAAAACGCTGAACGTCCGTTTGCTGACAATATTTGTATAGCGGATGTGTGACATGTTTGCCATAAAACTAGCATTGTGTCGTTTGCTTTCGAGACGTTTACATTCGGCTGCCGCCGCAACAATGAGCGTAACGTCGGCATCGGCGACGAGAGAACAAATAAGAGTGACAAACGACTAAACGAGAGAAAATAATTAGCAATTAAGTTGCGTCCGCCGGTTGACGATCCGCATGCACAATAGTGTATTACTGTACATTCCAGTGTGCCCTATACACCACTGTCTTCATTGTTCCTGCAATAATAAGGGGAAACAGGCGGAGATAGATAGCGACGTTTCTCTGGCGTTCTCGGAGATTGAACGGTTTTGTGTGATATATTATACTGTTCTTCTCTCTGAATCTCGCGCCCAGCATTGTTGCTGATATAAATAAAAAATTAATACATGCATTGAGTTAAAACACTGAAATTGTTGCTTTGCCTAGACGTGACAATTTATGCATGAAATTATATAAGACAATATTGCATCGTGTAACAAATTCAAAGCATTCATAAATCAGCGAATAATTGGGTAAAAAAATGTGAAGAAACAAATGCAGCTTCATTGATTCAATTGAATGGGAAAGAAAATACGAATAAGGTTTCGAGTGCTTCTGATAATGAATCAAAAACATGAATACATACATTGAGTCATTGAGTAAAAGCACTGAAAACATTGCTTGCACTGGACGTTACAATTATTTATGAAATTATATACGATTTAATAGTGCATCGTGTAACAAATTCAAAGCATTCATAAATCAGAAAATAATTGGGTAAAAAAATGTAAAGAAACAAATGCAGCTCCATTAATTCAATTGAATGGGAACGTAAATAAGAAAAGGGTGTGCATCAAAGGCTGATATTAAATTAGCACGCAATCATTTGCAGATATTGTCTATCGCACAGACAGAAAAGTTACATTCATGGAAGGTAGAGAAGATAGAACCGAACGAAAATTGTCATTTTTCAATGTACACGTCGAAGAGCGTGGAGTTTTGACGTATGGCCGTAATCCGATGGGAATTAATTTGCGAACGTGACGGTGGCAGTCGGATAGTGGGAGGAGGGTGCGAAAGGGGGGATGCACAAGAGGCGTACCGGTAATTTACGATTTTCTCTATACAATACGGACGCTCAACTTACACAGCCGTGGAATATAGGTGAATATAGTATATTAGGAAACCGTACGTTGAGCGCAGGTGCATAAAGAACTGCACAGAGAATGCGGATGGTGAATTGAAAGCGTGAAAGTGGATATGGGTATAACCTACTGGAACGGTTATGAACATATAGGCAAAATTGTACAATGCCGGGTTAGCTACAGCGGCGCCAGTACGGTCAGTACTGACCCGGGTTAGCTACAGCGAAGTGGATGAACCCAGCCAGCCCAGCCTTTCGTCCACTCGATTTATGACCTCTTCTCCGCCAAGTCTCTTCTTCCTTATAACTCGACTGCACGTTTTCGGCCTTTTGTCTCCTCGGTTCTCACTTACAATGTCCGAGACTGTATATTCACCGGAATCATGGAGTCGGATACAAGTCGACCGTCACCAGAGCCACCACTAAAGACATATCCAGATCAAAGGGCTGCTGATTCACTTTTCACACGTTCACGTCATTTTTCATCTTTATTTCATGCAATTTATAAGGAAGCAAGGCTGGTTTTAATGTTACAACCCGAGGTCAATGAGAAATAAAATATGGAAATACTGTTGAATCTGACTATTTGTGGGAAACATGAAACATGAAAAGAATGGTCCCTACGTTCGAGAGAAGAACGTCTTTATTGAAGAATTGTCTTTATTAAAATCTCTTCAAGATTTTGGCATATAGATCTGATTTTCCGTCGCTAATGAAATAATTTTTTTACGTCATTCAATCGCTTCGCAACTCGGTGAAAATTTAGGAACACTAACCATCTTCAATGTAACTTTGTTATTGGCTACTAAAATTAGTTTCTTAATGTTTGTGAAGCCAAAAGGGTTTCCCATTTCGTCGACAACGACGACGTCAGACGCCATTACGCATCGTGTACTATCTCGAAGATAAAACTTTTTCGTCTCCGTCTCGTCTCTCCGCTTTCTTCGCGTCACCAGACAGCCGACTGGAGATATAGTATATATTATAACTCCAACGCCTCGAGTACGTAAAGCGGCGCTATAAAAATTGCGATGATGGGAAAACCCGTTCGTCCGGGAAGGCTGTGCTGGAAATGCGATGAAAAATATGAACGTAAAAGTTGCTATGACGCTTCGAGCGAGTACGCGTTGAAATTTTCCGAAGTGCTTGGATCTATATATACAGAGCGTTCACGCTTAGGCCGCAATAGTCGATCAGTTTTTTATGTGAATTTGATTTTCTTATGGCTGTGTATTTCACTTGAACTAATATTTGTATAATGTAACTTTATGTAACTCTATTTCATTCCGACGGAAGGATTAACATATTCTGTATTTATCAACGGTTATGTCAATCCTTCTTTTGAAAAGTTGATGAGTAATGGAAAGCATTGTCATTGTTCTATCCATTTTTTTTTTCTTTTTTTTCCATGCTCAACTAAAAAAAGTCGATATTTTAAAAAGAAACATTTCGTGACCTCGATTTAGCCTTTAAAAGCTTTCTAAGAACGCAGCAGCACAGAAGTTTTTCAGCTTATGATAACCAAAAGTTGTGATTAACCCAGTAAATATTTGTAGATCCGAGGAAACATTTGACAGCGTTCGGAATCCTGAAGTTAAGAGCATTGTCACATTCGCTGCATAAAACTGCATAAAACTTCAGTCTTAAACATTTGATCGGGCTTTTGTAACCCAGAGTAAAGTTATTCGTCTCCAGAATCGCACGCGGTATGTTGAAAGCGGTTTGGTGCCACGTTCGGTCGCCGGCTAAGCCCCGCAGGCGAGGAACGCTGAGACGTTATTTGTTCGTCGAAAAGGAAGTAGACACTAGTTAGGGGTTAGTAAAAAAATAAAAGAAAAAAAGTTCGCCGGAGGTGAGGGAGACGGAAAAGAGCTAACTCCATAATAAAGTTTGAGGAAAACCAATGTCCATTGCGTTCCGCAGAGACGAGAGAGAAAATTCAATTCCGTAGTTTTCACCCCGGTGACACTTGCCGCACGGTATTCCGGTCCGCGGATGATAGGATTTACGGTAGTTTTCATCCTCGCGACCTCTCGGTCTCCTCTCCGCCTCTCTCCTGCCCCCCTAACACTTGTACGTGAAATTGAAACAAGAGTCGATCGTAATTTATATTCGTTCCATTCATCGTCACGCCGTTGGTCTATGTACTCACCTGAGCGAACAATAATACTGCAATGTCTAGTTTGACGAACCGTATAACTATGAAGTGTCGATGATATCGATTGGCCGGAGCAATCAACTTGTTTTGCATATTTTTTTAGTGAAGCATCACGACGTGTATTGGGGTAGTTGCATACAATGACGTTGTTTATGGAAATAAGTGTCATCAACTGGGATCATGAAGAATCAATCGTTTGGATAATCCAAATGTGGAGAAAACGAGAGCTTCAAATGTTTGCAAATTGGTATCAATTATGTGCTACCAATTATAGTCTTTTTTTTAAGCATCACGATGTGTATTGGGGTAGTTGCATACAATGACGTTTCTTATGGAAATAAGTGTTATCAACTGGGATCATGAAAAATCAATCGTATGGATAATCCAAATGTAGAGAATACAAGAAAATATTTTTGCAAATTGGTATCAGTTATGTGCGACCAATTATAGATTTTTTTTCTGAAGCATCGTGATGTGTATTAGGATAACTGCGAACTATGAAATTGCATAAGAAAATAAGTGTCAGCAACAAAGGCCATGGAGAATCAATCGTATAGACAATCCAATCCAAATATACAATAGAGCTTCCTATTTTTGCAAATTGGAATCACTTATCTGCATTTCAATTATAGAATTTAGGTCGTAATCGATAATTGGCTGTCTGCCTTGAAATGCATATTCGGTGAATTACCGCGAGCTGAAATAACGTTTGCTTCTATATGTAACATATATAACACCAGAAAAAGAAGCAGACTTATTCGACGGTCTGCAGTTCTGGAGGCTAACAAGCCAGACGCAGAGTTTAGCAACAGGAACGTTTAGTTACCGTAACTTCTGGAGTAGATTGGGGTTCGCCTGGTTGCGATTTCGGTGGAAAATTTCGGATTGACGCAAAGTCCGAGGCATGGAAATGAAATATATAGCAAGCGAGTCATCTAAGGGTCGACGAGTGTCGGGTCGACGAGTGGCTGTGACATTTCAATGGTCACAAATCGGCAATCAATTCCGTATAGCCGTCCGGAGCGCCAATGTCCGCCCGGTGACAGCGTACGCGCAATATGATGCAGCCCCAGCAGCAGCTCGACGAACGAAGCTTATATTGCACCGACGACGCTTCGTAACATCGAGCCAGTCGTGCAATACGCGAATGGCAACGGTATCCATGCATCTGCTTTCGCTTGACGAATACGGAAACTCGAGATGGGGATATTTTAATGGAATTTCGAGCAGCGTTTTGAATTCTTCGCCTCTGCATGGATAGAAAAGGTTCTGGCGGTTATGCGTCAGATGAAGCATATTAACATACATGCATATATTCATTTTACAGTGTTTTTGGCTCATGATGATGATAAGATAGTGATGACTAATGAAGACTGATGAATTGCCAGGCAATACTCATTTTCACCATTTTTCGTATTTGAAATACATTAGTCACATCGAGAGAAAAAGTTTCATTGATTCAATGAAATGGACGTATTGCATTTTTTCATTGACTCCAACGAAACATTTAATTAATCACGACAATCGTGGAGACGCTTTCATCGATTCAATGAAACTACTTCATTGATCACCACAATCAAGGAGACGTTTTCATTGATTCCACGAAACTATTTAATTGTTTCAAGGAAACGTGTCACTTTCAATCAATGAAGAGATATAATTATCTTAAGTATGTTATTTCCTTGATTTCAAAGAAATGTTGCATAGGTTGGAATGTCAATAAAATGTCATTGAATCGATGAAACTTTTTCTCGGTGCACATATGAAATGAAAATATTGACATTTTTTTTTTGTTTTTATATGTTCTATGCCTTCACACGTTCTATGTTCACATACTCGTAAAAGTAGTCGAAAAAGTGATGTATAAGCACATGGAAATGAGGGTGTGGAGGACGACGCGACGATTGTAAGCATGTATACTTGATGAGAAAAATCGATATCGTTTGGGTGCAATCCTTTTGTGAAGCGCGACCTTCCCTTTGGTGTAATCTCGAAAATAGTTTTCCCGGCCTTCGTGACTACCCCGGTGGCGTCAGCAGGGACCTAGTTCTCTCGGAGCTATACATAATTAAAATCGGAAATTCCGGGAAATCAGGTTCCGAATGCCTGCGCCGAACCAAACTCACGATTCACGAAGGCTTCGAGACCGTCAGACCTTCGACCATACTTCTTCAAATAGATGTCTTCATTTTTCTCCAAATTTCCTCGAATTCTATGAATTCGATTCGGATGATTAGCTTGCGTTCCGCAAGTTAAGACAATGTCGGTGTTCTAATGCATTCAGTAGTCAATTACCTGGACTCTATGAGTAGATCGACCAATTCGAAACTTGTCAAGGTGAACCGTGACAGTGGATTATGAATTTTTAGTGAAGTCAAAGTTTCTGCCATTTCTCGATGATAACATTTCTCTAATCATTGTGAATTGTAGTCAAGATGTGGAAACGGCCATCAACGTTGTAATTGAAAAGTTGGGACGACAATTGTTTTCTCATAAATTTGATAATTGTCGTGAAACTTATCGTCGTTCCATTGAAAATCCATTTAACGACTGGACGTGTCTTGCAAAACCATTTTGGATTTCTCCGTCTCGGCAGCTTACGGCTAATGAGAGAAAAAGTGATTCTCCCGTGACGCGTGACGAGGCACTCGTAGGTTCGGGGTGATCCTGCAGTTTCTTTTTGCCACACTTCTTTATCAGCACCGTAACTGCGCTTCGTATTTCACGAAGAGAGAGAAAAAGACCTTTTACCCTCGGAAGCGAGTAAAAGATTGTCTCACTCGAAGAGTTAAAGCTTGCGTGAAAAAAGCTTTCTCTTATACCTTTAGAGATTGGCAATAACGTCGTTGAGCCGATGGAAAAAACTTTGAGCCGAGAAAGAGAATTACGCGCTACTAAGGACACTCAAATCTATAAAATAGATTCTACTTTTTTGGAATTTCTTCCAATTCGTATCTCAATTCGTTATCGGTGATATTAGGAGATCTTAGAGTTATTCATACATTCTATGAAAATGTCTGCACTAAATCCGAATATTTCCTGATAGTATTCTAATGGTAAGCGATTGAATTATTAATAATTAATTAATTAATTCCCTCTTCACTTACAATTCAAGTATAACTTAAGAATAACTTCACAGCAAGGCGTGAATAGATAAAAAAAAGGTTGAGACTGATCATCCATCACTATAGTTTCAACGAACCCGTCACCCAACCATTCGATGAAGTAATGAAACGTTTATGAAAAAGAAATAACATTTAATAGGTCAATGGTGGGTTGATTAGAATTATCCATAAGAAGTCATAACGTTGCTGAGTGATGGCAAAACGTGCGCCGACTCATAACTAACGGAATATTAGATAACGCGGATTGGTGAGATTCGTTATCGGTGGGATTAGGCGATCTTAGAATTATTCATACATTGTATGAAAATGTCTGCGCTAAATCCGAATATTTCCTAATAATATTCTAATGGTATTCTATTAGAATATTATTAGGAAAATATTCTAATGGTATTCCTAATAATATCTAATGGTAATATTCTAAGCGATTCAATTAGCGTAATTCAACTTGCTCCCAATTTCCTCCTAATTTACTCGTTCCTTATAATTCAAGTGTAACTTAAGAATAATTTCACAGCAAGGCGTGAATAGATAAAAAAAAACAAGGTTGAGACTGATCATCTATCACTATAGTTTCAATGAATCCGACACCCAACCATTCGATGAAGTAATGAAACGTTTATGAAAAAGAAATAACATTTAATAGGTCAATGGTGGGTTGATTAGAATTACCCATAAGACGTCATAACGTTGCTGAGTGATGGCAAAACGTGCGTCGACTCATAACTAACGGAATATTAGATAACGCGGATTGGTGGGTGTGTACGCTTGCATATGTTTCCCCGAGGGTGTCCACAGTTAGGTATTAACGTATGGCACAAGCCTGGTGTGTATCCGGGGCGTTTCAGTAATCCGCGAGAGACTTATCTCGAATAAGATCCGAGTGCATCTCGAGCGATGCAGAGCGACGCAGCGGTGCAGAGACGATGCAGTTTCCATTCTGACGATGGTGCAGAGGTACAGAGGGATGAGCAGGGTAAGGAAGGGGAGGATGGGGGAGGGATGCACCAGTCGACTCGGAAGTCACGTGAGGAGGAATGAATATAAGGGTTGTTGCGGGGGGTCGTGAGACGGCCTGGAGCTGACAGTGGAAGGGCATTCCGTTTGTAGGAGTTATGATGCGTTCGCCTTAATCCACGCCTAGTGCGAGGAATCCTTAAGGAATTCACCGAGGACGAGTGTGCTTTAAATCGCATGGACACCCCACTTCAGCGGCAGCTTACACCAAAGCTTTTAACGAGGAAAATCCCTCTGCCGTTATATTTGTCCATGAAGTTTGAAGCAGACCTGTCCATGTGTGTCACTGCTGCTGCTGCTGCTGCTGCTGCTGCTATTGACGGCATGTACAACTATTAAACGAACAACTATACTCCTGGTACGCGATACAGAAGAGGGTTGATGGGATAATCTAGGCGCCATGTACCATTGGGTACATGGAACGAGAGTTATCGCGGCTCCGGGAGCCGTTCGATTTTGAGTTGCAATTTTGACCTCGATATTCTCGCGGGTCATATAAAGTTTTGATTTAACAGCGGCTATGCAGCGTGTACAGAAGTAACCAAGTGTTGTTGTATGAACGTATACACGGACAACTGCATTCGCGGTATCGTTTCGGCGTCGCGCGGTTTGCCTAGAAATAGCTTAAAACGAGACACTCCATCATTTATTGATGAGAGTCTCGTGACCACCGCGTTATCTTGAGAATAAATGGCGCAGTAGGTCACTGGCATTTTTTGTGTATGAAAAGCCCGCAATGTCACCACTAATCCTATTCGTTCTTATAGGTGGTTCAATTTATGTGGTACATTTCCCGGTACAGGCGGTGTATCCCTCAGACAGGTTCCAGACAACAGAGGTCATGCGGTGAATAATGTAATCCTTTCTTTAAATATCCAAGAATATGTGCTTGAAACGTTCAGACCGAACCTCAATCTTTTTTACATCCCTCTATTTTATATTTCGTACGGTGACGTTTTGTCACTGCCGGATCACACTTGAACTCTAACCTATGAAGAAATTACCGTTTTTCGTCCAAGTCTGGTCCATATTTGTCAGTTTTGCATATCTCTCATAATAGAACTGATTGTGGAGGGACGAAATGGATAATAGACGGTTGCTAAGGGGAAGTATTCCTTGTAGTTGTGGAATTGTGGTCTCGCCTTTAGAATCTGAAGGGACTGCGATCACCGTTGGACAGATTCAACAGACGCGGTCATTGTTTGACCTAATTCGAATTCATGCATTCTTGTTACTTGAAATGCAAGATTTGGTGTAACCTGTGCCAATAGAATTGAATTAAAAAGAAGAGTCTTGTTGAAATAGTAAACGCTGGCTAAGAAAAAAGGATTGCAGCCTATATGCGATCTACAGGATCACATTGGTGTGCTGAGTTATACTGTCCCATTACACTATAAAGTTTATTAGGTCATTGTTTGACCCAATCCGACTTCTTGAAATTTGTTTGTTTATTGAAATACATGATCAGGTGTAACCTGTGCCAATACAATTAAACTAAAAAGAAGAGTCTTGTTGATATAGTTGTCTTGTTGAATCTTGTTGAATAGTGAATGGTGGCTAAGAAGATATGCAGCCTATATGTGCTTTGCTGAGTTATACCGTCCCATTACACTATAAATAAAGTTTATTTATGCGTCCCGAGTATATGACCAGGGAGACAGACTCTAGACAATTGGATAGTTGTGGCCACATCTGTGCCAAGCGGTCTACTACACTTCTACATCTGCTACCTGTCTGGATTCTTTATCGAAACATAAAACTAGAGGCACCCAGCGGCAGCCAGGCGCAAGCAGTTAATGCTTTTGCAGGCCGGACCCGGAGGTACGAAAATAATAATATAGCTTTGTATCTCGGCTATTTTCTGCACAGGCCCTGCCAGGGTAGGAAGAGGAGGTTCCAGCGGAGGCGAACTATTAGTGAGGTGGCAAGCAGGTCTCAAGCTATGCAAACTGGCAGAACGCGGGTTAGGTACGCAAATTGCGACCTCGAGTGAAATTTATGCGAACTGTGCCGGTGGCGCGCAGGCTTAAGGACGATCTCTCGTTCGACTATGCGCGAGGTGCTGCTGTTATACCTCCCTTGCCAGGACGGAGAGACACGAGGTGGGCGAGATGCTTCGGAGAAGCCGTGTGTACACTCGCACAGTCCCCGTGGCACATTGAGGCTGGAAATTTATCAACGACAGAGTCGATAATTCGGCAGCCTCGTGTTGTTGACATCAACAATCTGCACAATACCAACTTCCAAATCTATTATTTTAATCACTACTTCTGACTGTTTAGTTCGGAATAACTATTAATTCATCCTCCCTTTTGTGGAATTTATTAGTGACAAAGTCGATAATTTGGCAATCTCTTGTTATTGACATCAGCAATTTTTCCATTACCAACTTCCAAATCCATTATTTTTACCACTTGACCCTGCGCCCTCACCTCGCATTCTTTATAGCTATTTTCTCCTAAACTATTCGGAAGATAGGGCTCAAATTTTGTGAGGAAATGTGGAAATACATCAGAATTGGGCTAAGCTTTTGGCTCCTCGATACACGAAGCCGTTTGTTCAGGACAATCGAAAAACCGAAAAGTGAGGTTAGGAACCTGGCATCGCCTCAACATTTTAAAAGCTATTTTCTTTGAAACGGTGCATCGCATCGCAACCAAAATTGAAATACAAGTAGAAAATGATGGCAGAATGAGGCTAAGCTTCTAGCTCCTCGAAATTTTGTAGCTGTTTGTTCGGGAGAACCGAAAAACTGAAAAGTGAGGTTAGGAGCAAGACAGACATATGTGTGTTTAACATTGGCGTCGAAATTCCAAGCAAAGTATCATATCTTCTAAAAATAATAAAAACACATAACCCCGTTGACACGTTAGAGTATTCCACAAAACTGTATATTAATCTAGGTCAATTCGGATGGAAGTTGGTGTAGGAATGTGCCGGCAAGTCCGAGTCCGATGGACGAGAGCGTCCAATAGGGCAAGACTCGGCACTGTTTGCTATATCTATATGCGGCAACTTTCACGCGGAGTTAGGAAGGGACGTGTCAGCGCTGTTCTCTCGGCTCGAATATAAGCTGACAATGAGACTAAAAGCACCCGGAAGTCTCTCGGCAACGTGTTGCGACTCATCGATTTTCCCCGGGCGTCCGCGAATTTTTATTGCTCCATCCCAAACAACTCCCCACTTTTGGCGATAATTTTTCCTCTCCTCCTCCTCCATCTCCCACCGCTTGCAGAATAGCTTATCCCTTATCAGTAATCCGATCTTTCGGAGAGATCGATTATCGATGGCAACAAGTGTCGAGTGAAAGAGTCCAAGTGTACCGAGGAGAAAGGAGAAGAAGATACTCGAGTTGAGGCGAAGGGTTCGCGGTGACGTCGAGTCGTGCCGTCGTGGGATTATTATTTTTAGAATAATCGCTCGTGACACTGAGCGAGGAGAAAAAATAAGAAGAAGAAGGCGAGAGGGAGGAACGACGGCGAAGAAGTGTCGGAGAAACGCAGAGAGACAACGGAGACGAGTGCGACGAGGTCGATGTGGAAAAGTGAGACGGAACGTCAACGAAGTAAAGGAGAAAAAGCTTTAGGCGCACCCTCGCCAATTCTTCGACGATAAAAGGCCACGAGTCAGCGAATCTGGGGATTGGGGTTACTATGCGGGGCGAGCTCGTCGCGCGGCGGCGGAGTTGCCGACCCGGGTGGCCGCTCGGTGCTGCGCAGTGACATACCATTCTCTCTCTCTCTCTCTCTGCTGCTGCCTTCCCACTGGCTGTTATAAATCGATCGCTCGCGTTTTTTCATTCACGAGATGCGCTTACGTGACGCGAATTACGTCAGATCTGCCTTCGCGTTTGTATTCCGCGTGTACGGGGAGATTTTCCCTTGGTGTCTTGCGCTTCACGTGCAGCCACGTGGACCTCGTCGATAGTGACGCTTCCTAGGCTCTGTCTGTGTATCGACCTCCCGTTCGTTACCGTCTCTGTTGGTCGTGATTCTCCGTCTCTGTCGCCGATGCCTTCGGCTGAGAACTAATTCGATTTATAATAGCGGTGGCCAAATCATGCACTACACGACCCTCAAGGTCTGTAGACAGCCTTGTAACGTTGGAAACAATACGGAGCACTGAATTCACTGATAGACACCATGCAACTACTAACGTTATTTATTCACATTTTTCAATTTATAATAGCGGTGGTCAAACCATGCACTACACAACCCTCAAGGCTTTACGATGAAAGTTGGGTGCGGAGCCTGTAAAGGGTTAACGTTAAAAACAATACGGAGCACCGAATTCACCGATAGACACCCATCCAACTACTAACGTAATTTATTCATATTTTTCAATTTATAATAGCGGCGGTCAAACCATGCACTGCACGACCCTCAAAGGTTTTACGATGGAAGCTGGGTAGCATAGCCTGTAGAGGCTACGTTAAAAATAGTACGGAGCACCGAATTCATCCATAGACACCATCCAACTACTAACGTAATTTATTCATATTTTTCAATTTATAATAGCGGTGGTCAAACCATGCACTGCACGACCTTCAAGGCTTTACGATGGAAGCTGGGTGCGAAGCCTGTAAAGGGTTAACGTTAAAAACAATACGGAGCACCGAATTCACCGATAGACACCCATCCGACTAATAACGTAATTTATTCATATTTTTCAATTTATAATAGCGGTGGTTAAACCATTTTCTCGACCCTCAAAGTTTTACGATGGAAGCTAAGCAGCACAGCCTGTAAAGTCTACATTAGAACCAATACAGGAACAATAATTTATTAATATTTTTTTAGGAATATATCTCAGCAATTACACTTTTGCTTCAATTACGAAAAAGTTTCCACCATGGCGGTGTTCATATTAAAAGGGGTCTCCAAACATCATTGCTTTTACCAAAAAAAATAAGACATTAATGGTATTTTTCACGAAAATAAGCAGGTCAATCTGTTTCTTATGTTATTTGTTTTGCTTTAATGCCAGAGAAACATACATTTTATAAGAAATTATAGGTTAGCCTTCATCGTAATGACGTCACGATGACGTTTGTACCCCCTTACAATAGCGGAACACCTAGCGGTAAACGATACGATGTAACTTGACGAAAATAGCTAATACACCCTACTACACGTTTTCTACCGTTTGTGCACGATTACTTTGTGTCGAGTGTTCCTACAGAATTTCAAGATTCTTGAACGTCTAGTTGAAATGTTTACTCACGCGTAACCCTAGGTGCGATGATTGCCCGATCACCCGATAAGACGGAATTGTTCTGTTCAATGGGAAGGGATATACACTAAGGCCGAAAGAATAGAACAAGAGGGGTAAAGTTCTTTTATATGTGCTGGAAAGAACGGCTCGGTATCTTGGTACAGTATCGATACTTAAACGACCAGGGGTGAGTGACGCGACGAGGCACGTCTGGCAGTCCAGAAGGCTCGACTGCCCATTCAGAGCTTCCTTTTACTTTTTTTTCTTCACTTCGTCCTTTATATTCTTCCAGCTTGACCGATGATACGAATTGTTACCGTGACACGTCATTTGACCGTCATGGAAACGTCAGAAAGTTTTTTATACAGTGTTGATGGCTACGAAACTTTATCTACAAGACATTTTGGGCGAAAATTTGAAATTTTGATGTCCACCAGGCAAAATGTAACACACCCAAAAACCAATATCTTAACAGAAATAAAATCTCCCTTTGGTGAAGGTCATATTGAAACCAACAAGGTTTTTGGTCTGAAAAAGTCGTTAGACTTTAGATTAGTTATGTCGCATTATACAGTCGCCACGAGACGTTAATATTCCAAAATATCATGCACCTAATATTGGTTCCATATAATTTAATTTATCAAAAATATCGCAAGACGACAGAGGAAGAAAGTCAAGGGTAGTTAGCAATTAGAACACTTTTAGATGCCTCTACAAACATTTGATGTTCTCTAGGCAAGGTGTAACAGACCCATAAACCAATATCTAGAAATTAAATCTCTCTTTGATGGGAGTCATATTGAAACCAACAGAGTTTTTGCCCTGAAAGTGTCGTTACGCTTCAGATCAGTTATGTCACCTTACAGTCATTTACCACTACATGTTAATATCTCAAAATAGCATGCACCTAACATTCGTTCCATAAAATCTAATTCACAAAAATATCGCAAGACTCCAGAAGACCAAAACCAAGGGGGAAGTTAGCAATTAGAATAATTTCAGATGACTGCCCCTGACACACACGACGTGAGAATGAAATAAAGCTGTGATAGTGAAAATGCCGCTTGCGGCAGTGGCGTCGTCTCTGCGCGCTGTCGTAGCCGATCGGGTTGGCGTCGGTGGAAGGAATAACGGGGGGGAGGGGGGAGGGTGCAAGGGGAGAGTGAGCCGAGGAAGAAGAGGTGGACGAAGCAGCTGTAGCGATGAGGAAGATGGGGAACTAGAGTGGGCGACCGTTGCGGTCCGCGCGATGAAGGAGTGTTGGGTCGTCGGAGAGGGGGTGGGTGCTCGAGGGGGTAGTGGCGGGGAGGGCGGGGGTAGTAGGACGAGGGGAAAGGAGCCGAGGGAAATAGGAGTTCGGCTGGGTAAAAGGGGCGGGCGGGGGGGAGGGGATGGTGGGGGACGTCGGGTGTCGCGGGGGGAGGCTGCGGGGGTGCAGACACTGCGGGGGTTGCTGCCGGCGAGGAGACGAGGAACGGGGGTGGTTTGCGTGGAGGGACTGCGCGGCAGTCGAGGCCGCTGGAGGGCTACAAGCCTCAGTGCTGGGGAGCGCGGCATCGCGATGCGTCGGTGTTCCGTTGCTGCCGCACTCGTCGCTCGACGCTTCCTCCTTCTCATTCGATCTAACGCCACTACCGCACGCTACTACACGTCTATCCTCGAGAAATCCGCTACGTTGGCCGACGACAACGAGCGCTCTGTTCCCTCTGTCGTATCGTAGTAAAGATACTAGACAAAGTAACAATAACATTCGTAGGGTTTTAAAAGTAACTAAAACAAAAAAAATTGTCGCACTATTGGCCGAGGCAGTATTCCGTTTTCGCTTTAATCGTTCGTCTCCGATAACTGCGGGGTGACAGCCAACGAAATAAAAGAACCGTGCAATTGGTACCCCCGCGTGGATTAATCTTGTACAGAGTATTTTTAACGCAAGTCAAGTCATCGATTAGGATTAGCTCGGTTAAATTTGAGCTATAAGTTGTATAATCACATAGGAAAGTGGCTGATGAATGAGTGTCGCAAGAAGCTTCATAGTACAAAGTAAATAATAGGCGACTTATCGTAATCCGTGAAATCGAGTGTTCGCGTAGTGACCTGAGTTTTGTGTACGAGTTCGTGTAGTGAGTTTTCATGGTGATGTACGAGTGATAATTGTTCGCGTTGAAGAAGTTTCCATGGTGTCGACGGGATAGGCCGCACGAGTCCGACACAGGGTTCGGTAATAATCGCAATGGCTCCGGATAGGGCCGTGTGTAATCAGCGATAGTGATAGTAAGAACAGTGAGTGGGTGGTGGTAATCCGTACACGGTGTCAAATGCATCCGTACGGCGGTGGTTATATCTCACCTCACGGTCACCCAGGCGGAGGGCCATCCGGTGCAACCGGTTCCGGTGGCGCCGGACCGAGATGCTGGGAAATGCCGTGCAGCAGGTCCGGTGATCCATCGCCAATGCGGCCGATAGATCACGGCATGCGATCCACCGAGACCATGAGATCAATGGAGTCCATGAGATCCATGGAATCGGGTCGGCATCAGACATTGGCTGAACAGCTGCACGGCATGGATTCGATGAGGTCGTCGCTCGATCATCATCAGATGCAGCAGCATCAGCAGCAGCAGCATCAACAACAGCAACAACAGCAGCAGCAACAGCAACAGCAGCAGCAGCAACAGCAGCAACAACAACAACAACAGCAGCAGCAAGGTCGAGGCATGGAGAGCATGCGAGCAAGCATGGAACAAGTCAGAACGGAACAACCGAGGCCTATGGACCCCTCGTCGATGTTCAGAGGGTTGGATTATCATCCGCGAGCGATGGAACATCCCTGCCGTCTGATGGACCATGCCGGTCACATGCACGATCATTATCTCAGTCACGATCATGGTTGCCGCTCGGTCGAGCACGTACCGAGGCTCTTTGAGCATCGTCAACACGAGCAAGGTCTGCCCGGCCACCCCGGAAGACCCATGCCACCGGAAGCATCGTGCAGATCGCTCGAGCATCAGCAACCCCTACGACCCATCAATTGGTCCTGCAGATCACTCGAGCATCAACCCGGGCGACCGTTGCCCATGGATTCTGTGATATTCGGGCCTCACACTTATCCGTTACCGCCAAGATTGCCTGGATCTGCAATTGCAGCTGCGGCCGAGAATACCTTCAGGGTCAATTGCCCGGTGCACAGTCCATTCCGCTTCAGGTTTCCCAACGGCGTGCCCGACTGTCCACACGGCCATCAGGTAAAGTGCCAGGGTTTAAACAGATCAGTGACACATTTTATAAGGTTGAGACTTAAATCCATCGTAGGATGGATTTTCAACACAATCTCTTAATAATGTTCGTTGTTATTTTATCCTACATCGCTATGAGTTAC
The DNA here is from genome assembly GCA_964034905.1 of Itoplectis maculator. Taxonomy (NCBI): domain Eukaryota; kingdom Metazoa; phylum Arthropoda; class Insecta; order Hymenoptera; family Ichneumonidae; genus Itoplectis; species Itoplectis maculator. Next base: position 5,105,541 of record OZ035859.1, read on the forward strand.
TGGTTGCTTTGCAGCCCAGAAAACGTGTAGACAAAGTGCTCAGAGTTGTGGTGATTGGATAGGGGCTTCTCGATACTACGATTTGCGGTGTGTTCCAAAGTTTTGGTGGGATCTGGGATAAAACAAAGGCTAATGCGGATAACTATGCGCATCGTACGTAGGAAATTGATATTACTTGTCATGGAGACGAGAGTGCAGGTGGGGAGCTAAGGGATCGTTGCTTGAGCGCCGGAGATGTAGGACATCTGAAAGGCATTAGGTTTGCAGAAGTTTATGAGAATACCCCTGGGGTACTTAGAGGACTGCGGGCACGCGTATGCGCCATATTTCAGCCTACTTCTTATTTCTCTCCGACTTTCCTCCAACTCTCTTAATTTATTTTACCTTTTCTCTGTCAAACCATTAAATAAATGTTTGGGCAGAGAAGCCTACAAATCATTGTAATGGCCGAAAACTTATGAGTAAATAGACGACCTTCGATTAGTATTTTTTTTTATCTGCCGGAAAAGAGAATTCTAGATTTTTATCTATTGAATCCATTACGAGACCTTCAATTGAAGGATGGAATTTACGACTAGGAACTGTAATGTGGGTCAAGGTCACAGCTTTTTTCGTCACTACGAAATGTTCATTGGGACATTTCGTGAGACTGATTAATATTTTTTTGGTATTAACTGAAATCGAATTTAGGGTGAAAGTATCGATTGTTATTGCTTTAAAGTAACGATATTATAGGCACTGGGCAATAAGATAAGGTAATTTATCGCTAGGACTGATATCCATTTATACCAAGAGTTTATATGATCGACTGCACTTGCAGACAGTTTATTACTTTTTTAATTCGATGCATACTGTGGTAAGTTCAGAAAACATTGAAGAGCTTCATAAAGTGAAACTGGATGAAAACTCCAGTCATTTATACAGGCGATCCGTCAAACTGTTTTTTTTAGCACTTTCAAAGTTGAAGTTTCGACTGTTCGAATGCACTGCTGCGATTTTAACCATTTCGATGTGAATGGAGTTTTCATCAAGCAGAAAAAAATTGGGGTTTGTGGAAAAAAAGCAGCAGTTATCGATGCCTCTATTATTGCTGCTCCTGATAAATTGCAGAATGCATTCAGCAAAGGCTTTAGAAAATAAATGTACCAAAGTACAGTTATTCTGGACACAAAAGTAGTTTGTCATCAATACTATAACTCTGCATTATGGATTATTGACCCAACTCAGAATTGAGTTGGGTCAATAATCGCAATAATTGCAAATATATCACGTGTCGTGACTGACACGTGACTATTTGCATCGTTGTCTTTTACAAGATCACGTAGAATTTTAGTATTCGAAGGGAGCGACCATACTTTTTTGGTCGGAGCGTTGATTTTTATTTAAATCAATTGTAAGCGCAGTTCGGCGTGACTGAAGATTTTCCATTTGCCTGATGGTACTAATGGAGAACTGAAGAAACACTAGAACGGTTCTACGTGGCGTTGATGGTGATGGTAAAAGTGCGAATCTCGTTCCATTATGCAGGGGTGGTAGCATCACCATTGGCTCCATCCCCTATAACCGGGTTAGTATCGTTACAGGTCGTTCGATTTTTCGATTTCGTGGCTGTGACTCTTCGACTGTGAAAGGGCGCTCACACCCTCTTCCATCCACCTCTGGCCCTTTCAGTGCCCGCGGGATAAGCTACGTGATAACCGGAGGTGCGGTGAATTTTACGACGTCCGGATGTGCTCACCTCTTCTCGGCTGTCTCACGCGCCGCCGCGCGTCGTTGCGTTAGTTATTAATCTGGAAAAGTGTTTCCAACCTCAACAGCGCGAACATAAGCATGGCATGAAAAATAAGCTGAATATTTTAGGTGACAGTTAAAAAATGGTGTAGTAGCCATTTTGTGATGCACCAGTTACGAAATGACGGTAGATGTTACTATACTTGACATCGAAATTAATCTAAAGTCGTGTCCTGAACAGGTTTGAACTGCTGTCAAAATATTCTAATCTTGTATTTAATGCTCATTACGAAATTTGTGCGTGTTAAAAAGTATTCCAAATATCAACAGCGTGAACATAAGCTTGGGATAGAAATAAGCTGAATATTACAGAAGATAGTGAAAAAATTGTATAGTAGTCATCTTGTGATGCTCCAGTTACGAAATGACGGTAGATCTTACTATACTAGGCATCGAAATTAATCTAAAGTCGTGTCCTGAAAAGGTTTGAACTGCTGTCAAAATATTCTAATCTTGTATTTAATGCTCATTACGAAATTTCTGCGTGTTAAAAAGTGTTCCAAATATCAACAGCGCGAACATAAGCTTGGGATAAAAATAAGCTGAATATTATAGACGATAGTGAAAAAATTGTATAGTGGTCATCTTGTGAAGCACCAGTTACGAAATGGCGGTAGATCTTACCGTACTTGGAAAGGAAATTAATCTAAAGTCGTGTCTTGGATAGGTTTAAATGGCTGTCAAACTATTCTAATCTGTATTTAACGCTCGTTACGACATTTCTGGGTGTCACAGCTTCATGCTTTTCGGTTAACTATTAATCGGTAATGGAATTGGAAGGGTGATTACCGTGGTTACGGGTTGGTTCGAATGGAATGAACAGCTTGATATCGAGTTTCGTGTAATTCCAGGCCAATGTCTCAGACTTGCGGTGACATTCAGCGTTCTCCGATCGTGTCGCATGTCATCGTGCTAGACCGCATTGGGAACGTTTCGCGAGCCAGAAATTGTCAAACGGTACCCCGCGTATTCCTGGTGCAGACTATATAGTCACCTCTCCGTAAGATGGCGTTGTGTAAGACAGAGGGAGAGAGGGGAAGGGAGATAGAGATAGTACTTAGAGCTATATCGTACTGAAAGGCTGTGAAAGAATCGGATAAGCTGGCCTTCAACATAAGCAGATACAGAGAAGGCAGGAAATGTTCTACTACAGATAGTCAAGTGAAAATGTGAAATATTCTGAAGCTTCTTAAGGGAGCTTTGCCTGTACTATTATAGTCGTAGTGGCGCAGTAGTGTAGTACAATACCCGCATGATTCTCTGCAATTTGGCGCGATAGGTTCGCATTGACATCATCGACATGTACTCATGGTTACACACCTATAGAATACTGCAAAATCTCCATCAATCATAACTATATCACATATGGGCGTCACGAGCTGGGCTCGAACTGGGCTTTTCATGCTTCTATGCATAAGTACACAGCAGACTATGAAACGTCATGATCCGTGAACTCCCGAAAAAGCGTTTTGCAAAATTGACAAGTGGCTACGTTATAGCCCTATTAGTGTTACAAAAGGTAGATAAACAATTTTTAGCACGTGTTATGTAGTTACATTTTACCAACATCGAGGCTGTGGTAAAATATTGAAAAACAGACGTGATACATAATTTAGCGAACGGCACCCTAAAGAGAAATCGAGGGAAAATTTTTAAGGTTGAAAATCATGGAGAAACCTCTGAAGCCGAGAGACCCCGGCGTGAGTTTTCCGTTTCCACTTGCGGAAAAATTATTTATGGTATTCCCGTGTTAGATTGCGGAATTCCCATGTGACTCCCAAGGCAGGGAACATTTTTCTTACATCAACTTCCGTGATAAAGTCCAAATCCTGATTAAGTTTTACATCGAACTTTTATTTCCACCGAGGATTCTCCAGAATTGTTCTGCGCCTTTACTAACAATTATCGAGAGATGCTATATCGTATCGGGACATATGCAATATTTTTTTTTGTCAAACAAAGAACGCAGTGAATGTTAAAAAAAACTGGCAAACGCCTGAAGAGTGTTACAAGTGTTGCTTCGATACAAGTTCTAGAATTGATCGATCTCTTCGATTCCACAAAAAGGGAACCAGTAGATGCTCGAAGGTTAACGTAGACATCGGGTATATGGTTCGATTCCATTGATGCTTGCTGCGATCTGTTGGCGGATCGTCGTCAAGATTGCCTGATACGTCGATACTGGAGGCAAGGTCGGTGATTCCTGGCATCAATTCGAAGTGGTACTTCGGATATTGCTACCATAGTAATAGTAGTGGTAGCAGCAATGGTTGCAACGGTACCGTGGGTACTTGGTGGATCCATTAACCCCCTCAATCGTAGATAGATGGAGACTGCCATGTATTGCAGACTGTGGAAGGCTCCGAGCTTTTGCTCAAGCTGCCGGACCGTGGCGGAGTCAATTTTATTTCCCAAACGAGTACGTCACGCGCTATCGCGCCGCTGCAACGAGAAACGCAATAACGTTTTGTCGCGGCGCGCGGTATCGAAATCGCTGTGCGTACTCGTGGGCGTCTGTGCGTGCTAGAGGGATAAATTGGAAAGTTCGAATACGTGTGTAATATACCGGAAACGTGACTCTACTCTACTCTATTTTCCATCGCACACTCCCACTTTCCACTCCTGTTTTACCTGCCGCCATTGCAAAATCCGTCGATTCCCGATCGTCGCATCAATCCTTTGGCTGCAAACTGTCAATAACCGTTGAATTTTTTATTTGACCGAGGAATGGTTGTATCTGTTCAGATGTCATTCTGTTATCACATTTTTTTGTGGGCAGCAGTAAACGTAAGGTGTATGGATTGGGTTTTCCATGTTAAGCAGTCTTCATAAATTAATCGGAATATTTTCAAGTCGCTTTTCTGGAAAACTTCTGGTCATCAGCTTTTTTTTTTGACCAACAGCTTTGGAGTTATTTGTCTGACTTTTGAAATTTTATTCAAGGCCTGGCGATAAGTGGCAGAAACTGCAAAAATGCGGTTAGTGTAACATCCCCTCGTTAGTCATAAACTGATTTGCGTGTCAAGTGTTGAAGCGGGAGGCAGTTTTTCTTGGTTTCTGATATATTTTCATGCAGCAGAAAGTCAGTAAAATATAGCCGCCTGTATCGGCAAAGGTTTTCCGCAGTTTCCATTTGCCCTCGTATAAATGCGATACAGTACTGCATTAAGAGTCGCTGCAGGTAACACTCTGGGGGGAACTCAAGGAATAAGGGGAATAAGGAAGGGGCGAGGAAAAAATGTAAAAGTCGAGAAGGCATAAACTGGAATCAATATAAAAAAAATATTAACGCATTTTCTTGACTTGAAACACGTGATAACATTTTTTCAAGTAAAAAAATACGTTTTAGGAAACTACAGCACAATTGTAAATAAATGTTATGTAATTTTTGTTCCGGATATTCGAAAAGTCGTTTTTTGCACCTGCAGATTCAAATTTCACGGACCGCCCCATGCTGAATATATAGGCATCGTAATTTATGTTTAAAATAGCACTCAGGTTATCGAAGAGGGTCGATGGAAAGTGAGCAAGGGGATTCTCGGTCGGGGAAACGCGATCGATTTCTCCGATCAAAAGTCGCAAGACCTGCGCTGAAGCAAGAACGATGTATGTACTTCGTAATATTCAACCATACAGGGGGAATGGAAGCGAAGAAAAAGAAGGAAAAAGGGGTGTGAGGGAGCAGGAGAAGAAGCAATACGAACGTTGTGAATAAGGATAAGACCACACACGATACGTTGTCGGAAAGTCTCAACTGATTTATACGATTCCAGACCACACGGTCTTACCTATAAATTATCTGTTTGAGTTGCCGAGCGTTTTATACGTGTTTTACTATATCTGAGCAAACACTCACAGCGTATCACTCGCCGTGACTGAATCCGCTTAATATTGAGCGGCACAGATGGTTATTTATTCTTTTCCTTTACAATTGGGTCTATAGTACCTCCTCTTTAAAAAGTTCATGAGCAACGGACCATTGTCATCGTTTTATTCGTGCTGTGATTGGCCGAGACTCTCAGACCGAGACCAAGTTCATTTGTCCTTGGTAAATTTGACAGTTCTGTCAAATATCGTTTCTTTTTTAATCAACTAAAAAAAAGTTTGAAACCAGTGTCTTCAGGGGTATTAATATATTATATTAGATTATTAGTGCAGTATAGACTAAATTCCTGTAGCAATGATTTTGATTCAATTGTGGCAAAGGCTTTCTTTATTGGAAGGAAAAATAAAGAAATTAAACTCAAGATTATGGCGACAATTCGTGTTATAAATGTCAAAAGACAGTTAAAAAGTTTCATCGACGGACATCTTCCACATTCAATTCCCAGAAGGCGGCGAGATCGAGTCGATGAATGTGTTATTCGATCTGCTCTGTGCAACGCCTTCGCACTGGTTGTAGTACATCACAGTATATCTGTATGTACTGCAATACACATGATTGGTACATACGTGGACTATCGTTCACGTAAGGAGGAAGTCCTCTTATTCCCTTTGTAGCAGTTGTTTGTCGCTTCCACGAGCAGCCCTTGCTTCGTATTACGCTTTGAATTCGCCCGGAAACAATTTGAATATGCAACGACGACGAGTGCCGAAGCTTATATTCATCTTCCTGTGTCTGGTGGAAACTTACCCAGCATCCCTGGGACTCTTGGAGCCTTCAATGGACTCGAGAATCTTTGTCCTTGTTGCTGACACAGTGGCGAAGTGGCATCAGTTGAAATGGCGTGCGAAGTAAAAGTAACTGAAGGAAGAATAAAAGAAGATAAGAAAATATAAATAAGCTGAAACATTCATAACGTAATACACAAAGACTTCCTTAAGTTTTCTTTAAACTAAATATCTAAGAAATATTTATTAAGTCATCCTAGAATATAATTCCAAGCACCTGTGATGTTGGTACAATGAAGCGTGTAACTCTTATCTTTTTAAACCAGAAGAGCAGTTGGATGTTGAAAATAAGTTGCTTAAAATAATCTAAGTTAATCAGTTCCATTATTTGGGATGAGCTAAGACTTTGCAATGTTCTTGCAAGTTAAGGCATTGGTTCTCTAAATAAGAATGCAAACTTAACCAAGTAGAATCGCCGTTTAACGCTTAGCACTTTCATATCAGTAGCACGTTACAACAAAGGTTATATAGACTGACCGATAAAGGTCGTATCTACTCGCGTCACCTATCACAGCGTCGGGTGAAGTCAATGATGCATACGAACTGTACCGAAGCATTCCCGAACCGCCAGAAGGTTTTCACCACCGCGAAAATTCTACGTAACATGACTTCCAAAGCTTTAAAGGACTTAAAGCCCTTTCCGTCATTTTTTGCCTTCCGTCGCTACCCCAAAGCCTTTCAACTTTCTATAGCTGATGAGTTCCGGGTCAGCCAAAGACGCGTTACCCGTGTTTTCTCTTCGGCATCGCAAACGACCAAGATCACTTTCTGTCCTGGGCAACGTTAAAAAAAAAGTACGATCGTTTTGTAAGGAGCTAAAGTGCCTCTCATGTACCTACGTTTATCGCTCGTAAAATCCTACGTTTACCTAGATGTCTACATGCGACACGTACTTGCAGAATGCAGATTAAGTGATACAGTTGTCGGACGAGGATCAGCGATTGGCCGTTGATTCCAGTATACCTGATCTATAAAATCGTGTATGCCATGAATAAAACCACAATGTTATCGAGATCAAATTGAAACCAATTTGTATTTAACTTTTTCTAACGTGTGCAATGAAATGCTGCATCTTTGGCTTGTAGAGTGCTGTGTGAGTATTGCTTTACGGCTGAGGATGCAATAAAACGCTGCGTCTCGGTTTTATTTTTCGCACGCACCTATCGCGACAATTCACTCGGTAGCACTTCTCACGCATTGGTTACAAAAAAATATTACGTGATACTTGGCGCACGAAAGCGGCCATCATATACGACGGTTAAGAAGTTTATCGCACTCACTCTTCGCCTTCCTACCCTGCGTATAATGGTCGGTTTCTCGCACTGGTGTCATTAACTACTATTTCTTAAATTGTGGCAAATATATAATAACTACTAAAATCCAATTCATCGCGATAATTTGTTGCTGAACACAGCAGTAATTTAAGTTGCTTTTACACATTGCTAACTGATGACGAAATCTAATTAATTAGGGTTATCATTATTACACCAACTCCTGAAAAAGCACCGGAACTTCATTATTTCCCAATAAACCGATTAGTGACGAAAATTCAGCAATGCAGTTTCATACAGATGTACAGTATATAGATATTTGTATATAGACTTATAGCTCCTGCCTTGATTCGACATCGCAGAGAGCTTCTATAGGAACATTTCTAGGTCTTACCGTCGAGTATCTGAGATCTATATCGGACGCGGAGGATGACCCGAGGCGCTTCTCGTTCTCTTTACCCTTACTTTTTGCCCCACCGTCCAGCATGAAAACTACTTTTCCTGCAGCTTTAAAAACACCCAGCTGCTTTTCGTTTGCGAAAAGCCGGCTTCTTCTCCAAACGGAAAAGAAACCGGGTGTTTTTAAAGCGGTCGTTATACTATGTACAACAGTATCGCAGAGACGTTAGAGCATACTGGCCCTCCAGGCGGTTCAATAAACCGGCAAAATAGTGTGCGCGCTTCGCCATCACCCCCAGAGATCCAGAGAGCGCGTCCGGGAAACAGAGACTCTGCCTTCTAGTTTTAACATTCTCATGCAGCTGCCCTCTCCCCTTCTTTTCCCCCTTCACGTACATGTTCGAGTTCTCGTTTATCGTTCATACTCGTATTTCTCTTTGCCTTCTTCGTCGTAATGCGCTGTTGCTCTTTCTTCTCTGCACGATGCTCTTTGTCGTGTTACCACACATATTTCCATTTACCTCGAAGCGTGCAACCGAGTAATTGCTCACATTGTTGTTTCGCTGTGGTATTGTGGAAACAGCGGATATGATCATGCACCGCGTGCTTTCCATTATGACCTGCGTTAAGATGAGGAGGTACCTTGCAGCCAGCTACTGCGCACAGACCTCTAAAAAAGCTACTGCGATAAGGGTGCAGGGGTTATTTTTGTAGGACCTATGGTCATTTCAAAACTTCTGTCAAGTACCGCAGAAAAATTCCCCAATATCATTCAACGTGAAAATTAAGTGCATTTCTGTGAGACTCCATTAGATAATTTTGGAAAGGATACTGATGGACTCTCTGTCTAGTGGAAGTGCTTCATATGGGCAAAATAAGGATGAAGAATCACTGCGCAAAATGCAGACCTTTTTTTGAACGGCTTGTTTTTGTAAAACCTATGTGGTAATTTCAAAGCTTATGTTAAGGACCCCAGAAAAATTGTCCAATATTATTCTAAGTAATAATTGATTACATTTCTCTGAGAATCCATTAGATCATTTTGCAGAGGACTATGTCCAGTGAAAGTGTTTCGTATGGAAAAATTTCTGTAGGATAAGAAAGCACTGCGCATAATGCAGACCTTTTTTTGGTGCGTGCTCGGGTATTCGCAAAAGAATGCTAGATGTAGCAGCGCTCTGCTGTTACCGGAGCCTTGTTCAACACGAAAATAGAAGGTGCTCGCTAATTAACTGCGATTACATGCTATTGTCTCTATTGGTGCGGTACGTAGATACGGCGCAGAATTCAGTTTTCAGAATACGCCACCTCCCTACAGGCCTGTCCTGCGCCTACCGGAAGAACATTCACACAATGCGAGCTTTTCGTCGTGTAATTTTCATCGCCAGCAGCAAAAGCCAGTTTTCATATTCTGGCGTATAATTACCCTCGATTGGGATGTTTTATAGAATGCATCCAAGTTCGACCGTGCAGAATCTCAAATCAGTTAGAACGTCATTTTTGGTTAGATTTCTCTTTTTTAAACTCCGCGATAAACTCATATGATAAACAAATATTATTCAGCTTTATATGAATAAAAATGAGTTTATACAGGTTTTTATTTATTGTGCAGCGGAATGTTTCACGTCACAAATAAAAGTATTACAGTCAAAGTGACAATTTCATGTCACATGTAGTAACTGTATGGACACTTGGTTTAATACTACCTCTCCTCGTTTGCAACATTATGGCGAGTCACGAGGTGATGATGCAGCAGAGCAAGGAAAACCATCTGTCGTCGAGTACATATTAAAGTAATTTAGGGAAGTGTAAAACTGAGTTTACGACCCACGTCACTTAACTATACCGCACAAGCGAAAGCAAAAACTTTGGCAAAGGGCGCCAAGAGTTTTGATACTTGATTATTCACCAGAAATTGATATGCCCTCTCAACACAAACTTTAGTAATTAACTGATTTTGCAACTAACTTCTCATCGCTGGAAAAACGAGTTTTCGGTCTTAATCTTTTTAGTTTACTTAAACTGGATAAATAAAATGAAAACATTCAATGAAGTACCGTGAGAAACACGATCAAATCCATTGAATATTCTCAATTTATAATTGTCAAGTTCACATCGTTGCTTTATTTCAACAGCAAAATATCTTTCATGTCAACACAATTTTTTTTACAACGCACTTCCAACAGATTAATAACACCGATGCTTTATCGCTATTTTCAACAGATTTGTTTTTACCACAATTTGTGAAATATGTGTTTCACTGACGGTGTTTGTTTGAACGACGGATTCTTTATTAAATTCCTGGACGCTTCCGTAGTCGTGAAAATTCGGAAATATTCTCCATCAAAGCATGCTTTTAATTTATTCTCCGATGTGTGTCAACACATCGTTGACACGAACTCGATTATTTGGTAAATGTGAAATATCAAGCGAGAACAAAGATTCGTTTTTGGACGGTTTTTCATTTTCTCTTATTCCCCTCAGAGGCACAGTCATTTTACACCACTTCACATGTCAAAATCGTAAAGTCAGTGCTATCAATCTTCACGCCTCGTTGGAACGAAGGGCAATATCATTACATTTCCACGTTGGGACGATGCGTATAAGAGAAACCAATGAGCCTTTACCTTCTTAGAGACGATACGATCTCGAAGAGGTGATCTCGAAAAATCTTCGACTTCGTCTATGTATTATCTTACCTAATGTAAGTTCGCATTATGTATCTGTAGATACATAACCTACTCTTCGGCGTTGTCATGTACATCTCAATCCGACGATCGGCGAAAACGAGGTCAGAACGAAATCACCGCAAGCAATTTCGCAATTTTCCTAATGCATCGTCTGGGTGACCCTGACTCATTGACCCGTGTGCGGTCCGTCGAATATAATAAACTATAGTGCATCCATGGTCAAGGCACTAAGCTAATGGTGTTGCCGCAACGAAATTTCCGAGTATGCTTCCAGTGCTCCTGTTTGCAAGGACGAAAGGAAACTCAAATTAATAAATTGTCTAAGTCAATGTTACGAAATTTAATCTGCATGTTCATCTGACTTTTGGTTAACCCGGTAATCTTCTGTAGTACTTGGCCCGATTCGTCTGAATTGGAGACTGCTAACCGTTCTTTCAGACTCAGTCAGCCAAAAAGTGACCATTTTTATGCAACCAGATCGGTGTGCTAAGCAGAAAGATATTAAAAACTAAATGAACTATGAAAACTGAGCTTTTTCGTCTTCTTCTTCAGTTTTTCCGGAGCTCTGGACCAAGAAAACTGTGCTTCTTCTGTGAAAGATATCTCTGTGTCGTTGTATGTTAGAAATTATCACGTAGAGTCAAGCAGAAATTATAACGTTTTAATCCTATTCCATGAATGATCAAGTGGACCTTTCACACATAAGAAGCTTTCACTGCTTGACAAGGGTCAAACATATAATCTCCGAGTTTGGAAAGGTGAGCAGCTATCCGAACGCTCAAGCTGGCACAACCTCGACGCCTCTCCGCATCAGCATCAGCACAACAAAGGTGTTACTGGACAGGAAGGTGAACACACTGCGCATGTCCATTGATCGGCGCCAGAACATCTCACCAGCTTCGTAGAAACCAAAGCCGAATACATCGTTGAACACAAACCCTATGTTGGTGCATGCTCCAATGGTCTTTCCTACGACCTTGAGCGAAATGCATAGTGCGCTTGCGCACATGATCAAAAGCTAAAGCCTGATCACTGAAATTCCCAAAACAAGGATATGTTGGACATATCTTATATCGACATTCCTGATCAGACAAGGTTCATTTGTGATTCTATAAGAAGGTAGAACCTCTTCCTTTTCCATTTTCTTGCTTTCTTTCTTATTTCTTGGCTTTCCCGTCCGCCACGTTGCTTTCAAGGCTTTCTAAATGTTTCAAGTCGTCGGTGTGTATCGAATACATTGTCGACTACATCGCTGAACCCAAACCCTGTGCTTGGCCCATGCTTCAATGGTCTTTCCTACGACCTTGAACGAAATGCATAGTGCGCGTGTGCACATGATCAAAAGCTTAAGCCTGATCACTGATATTCCCAAAACAAGGATGTTGGGCATATCTTACATGGACATTCCTGATCAGACAAGGTTCATTTGTGATTCTATAAGAAAGTAGAATCTCTTCCTTTTTCATTTCCTTACTTTCTTTCTTATTTCTTGGCTTTCCCGTCCGCCACGTTGCTTTCAAGGCCTTCTAAATGTTTCAAGTCGTCGGTGTGTGTCGGCAATTTGGCCGAGGCTTTCGGTATTACGGAGATTCCGTGACTTCGGACAACGAGGTGCACACTGGCCGCGCCGGGGTCTTCATTATTCAAAGCACCGCGGGAAGCAAGACAGAACGAGAGTGATAAAGGGGTGCGTCGGGGTTGTTGTTGGCTCAACGGAGGCCCCCGTGCAATCCTCAATAGAATACATTAACAGCGTACAAAGCTGAAAGAGGAGCCCGGTGGAAGGCCTCCCGGAATATGTCCGAGCGTTGGACGCTGTTCCCCATCGTCACGTTCACGTCCATGTTCACATCTACCAACACCGCACCCACTTCTATACCATCGAAGCGGAGAAGAGCGTCGGCTGCTATCGTCCAAGCTTCGCAGCAGCAGCACTAAACGACGCCACGTACGGATTCGTCTCGTGTAAGAAGTCCAGTTTCACCCCGTTAGAATATATATAGAATGCTCGAGCCTCACGTTTCTCGTTAAGCTTGGAAAGGTAAAAATAGGGAAACGGAAATCCGCATTCGGTGAGCGAGGAAAAACTCGTTTCGGCTCGTCATCAACGTTTTCTTCCTACGTTCTCAGCAGTGCGAACGAAACTCGCTTACGGGCATATCGATACCGTCGACTTTTCCTTGACAATGAAGCACTTGCAGTGACAGCAGCTGTAGTAGTGTCAGCAATGGTTGCAGTAGTAGTGGTGGTGGTGGTGGTAGTAGTAGTTGCCCCTATACGAGCCCTACTACTCATCTCTGACAATGGAGAAGCCGAGGAATGTGTAACGCGGCCGCCTCCACCGCGCACCCAGGCTGTCGCCCCAACCATTATTGCTCTTCCAAATCCCCCCGGCGGATATACGAAATGAGGCATGACGTGTATGCCGTAAGAGGGAAGAGACTGTGTGTATGAAGGAAAGAACGGAATTGGAATTTCCAGATCGAAATAGTAGCACAACCCGCATGGATGGTGAAATCTTGACGTTGCAATTAGAATGTGAGTTGATAAGGGTGTCGTGCTTAGAAATTAAAACATGAACCCATACATGTAAACGTTACATCCCTAGTGATAAGCCATGCGACCGCGAAAACAACTGAAAAAATGACCGTGAACGACCAAAAAAACGACGGGTCATTAATTGCAACAATAAAACCGTCAAAAGCGCTAAATAAACAAGGAAACTACCAACCGCAATAATTTTGATGGTCATTTTCGTGGTCATCTGGTGTTACTCGGGAATAAATGACCAACCAAAAATAATTTCTATGGTCGTTTTTGGTCATTTGGCTCTTTTCAATGGTTTTTTTTTTCATTTAATGACCGGTCGTTTTTTCGATCGTTCGACCGGTCACTGGATCTGCTAGGGATAAACGTTCTGATGTCTGAACTGAAATTCCATCTGAATTAGATTCGACCATAGGGTCAAACCCTGCAGTTGAATCGCAAATGGCGAATTTAAATAAAATTTGAGTACAGTGGACGCTCTCACATGTTACTTAATGCGGACCCAGTAACCTAAGTGAAGGACCAATCACGTTCACGAAGCAGCACGCCTGCTCCAATGAGAACACTCGAATTGTCCCCACCACGTGCCCACGTAAACTAGCTGAACGTAACATGTGAGAGCTTCCAGTGTATTTTCTTCATTGCTATGACTTGATAACTTGGTTGGGAGAAAGAGGACGGTACTTAGTTTATATGGGGCGTGTGCACTCAATAAGATAGCTGCAAAGTTGTAGTTTACAGCGTCGGTACAGTATAATCGACGTAACCCACTCGTCGTGTGGAGTGTTGGAGGTGCTGGATCAAACGACCAGCGGACCGACCAAAAACGTTGACCCCGAGTTTACGAGGATCCTCGAGTTTGTGACGGTTTCACGCTCTGGCTCCATCCAACTCTCGGGGATTTTCCAGCTAACTCTTCCCACTTGTGCAAATCGATCTTGGATGCTGCGAACACTTCGATTCACTGAATGCCAACGATAAATTCGCAGAAATGGTCTTCGCTGGGCGTAACTGTTTCGACGTTGTCGGCCCTCGTGAATTCGTTTTACGATATTTGTCGAAAAAGTTCGAGTTTCCTTTGAACAAGTGGGTTGGGTACTGCAAGTTTGGTGTTTTGACCCAAATCGAGTTGGCAGTGACCCTCATATATACATCACCACTTTTTGATGTTATAATTTTAGTTCTTTTGTAAAAAGTTGATGTGCCAGAATGCACCGCTGGCTCGATGCTTTTAAAATCGCATTGTCAAACACCAAAACTCAACTTGGATCCAAACTCAAGGTTCTGAAGTTTTTATTTTATGTACAGTTTAAGATCAGCTTCTGACGCTTAGGAATTCTGGTCGACTGTTCCTAGTCTCTTACTAAAAAATGAGTTTGCCACGATTAATAAAAGCATTTTAATGCGATATTTTTATTGCTGTGATTTTAATCTTACTTTAAATAGACGACGCATCAGACCCATGTCCGTTATAGTCAATCATAATAGGTCAGTGTCACATCTGCCGTTACAAGAAACCAGGCTTTAATCTTTTGACACAATATTATAGGATGACAGAAGCGCAAAGACTTTTCTGACTTCAAAAAACAAATTTTGTGGAGGGAAGTGAAGCTAAGGTGAACCAGAACCTTTGACCAAAAGCTTCAATTCTTCACAGAAACCGACTTCCTTTGTCATGAAACTTTAATGAATGTGTCTTCTATTTGCTTGAGAAATAGCAGTATCGCCATTACTCGTCTACTATCACTTTTGCATACCCTGAATAAATAGTTGGACCCTGTGGACACGACGACCTGCTGATTGTTAATTAACCGTAGTCCCATGAGGTCGTTGACTGCACGCATTTTAGTCTGGGAAACTGCGTTGTCTTAAGGGACTCGCTGTTATAATTGGGGCCATCGCCGAACTCGCACTGCAATGACTGTCGAGTTGGCGGTTCTCCAGGGAGTTAACGATATTAACGAAGGGCCGTATGTAAGCGCAAATTCTCATTACTTGGAATAGCTACCGGATGCACAAGGCGTTTAGTCAGTGTGCATTGATCGATAAAAAAATGTCTTATAGGAAACTCATAAAGAAATATCTGATAAGGAAAAAACGAATAAGGATCTCTGGTAACTATATAGTTTTATCGATATCGTTAACCCAGATCCGCGCTGCTTCTCGTTTCTGTTCACTCGCCATGGTTCAAACTGCTGCCCATTCATCAGATTTCACTTAGAATTAAATGTACGTTTGGTACATCGGTGCAACCAGTGATAAAACGGAAAACGAAAACAAGGGAAAATGTGATAGCTCGCAATATAATTGCATTTGTTGTTTCTTGTGCACCCAAAAAAAAAGCGAGAATAATCCCTGTTTCGTGCGATATTTCATATTTATTATTTATGAATTCGCGTGCAATTTGTACTGATAATATATTTGCGGGTAAGCGTGCAATTTCGTTCTAAATTAACCACATACATAGCTCGTTTCCCAGTTACGTATTTAATTTGTTTTATTTAGTTTTTGTTTTTCGTTCTTTTTTGCATTGCGAAATGAGTGCGACGGAGATGGACGGGAATAAAGCGAGGGGGCGAAATACGGGTGAATGCGGGGGATATAGGACACGTAGCGCCTAGCCCCTATTATGCTTTTACCGGACTGAGCTGCGCTGGTGTTGCACTGCAGTCACTGGTTTGCGGCAGTTATTTATGTTTCGCTCGCGACGCCATAACAACGGTGTATATATTCATGGCTAGGCAGGGACGACGACCACGGTACCTGGTTAGCACGTAGCGTATACGCGTTTGCTTGTGCCTGACGGGCTTCGGAGATGTTCGAGGGGATAGCGAACGAGGCAGATGACAATATAGATGGCTGCTTGCATGAGTCAAAACTTCAGTACTGGATGCAGCAATTACTGCGTACGTGATGCACGACTCGAACCGTAAAGTTGAAACTTGCGGATGGACCGAGTAAAATACGTGGATGTGTAACACATAAAAAACTGTAGATAGACAAGGTACAAAAAAAAGTATCAACTGTTCTTGCTGCCGTACTTTTTGTGTCACTACACAAAAACGTGTCAATACATTTTTCTTATATTTTCAAATATTTCGCATGCACATTGAATGTATTTTCAAGAATTTGATGGCAATGTTTTGACATCATTGTTAATTTAAAGCCACATTGAAAAATATTTGAGAAATCATCTGTTTTGCAGAGTCAACAATTATATATTTTTTGCATAAAAATAAAACTACAGATTGGATTATTTATGTCCTGTAAATAACGGGGCATGCCGATGCTCGTTCATTCGTTTAGGAGTTGTCTTGCTTGTCACGACTCCAATTAGCATTGTGACTCGAGCTTAATATTTTAGCTCCAGTGACAGGCGAAAATTTGTAGGTGCTTCATCTCGGGTCTCAAAGGGATTCAAGATCTCTCATGAGGCGTTAGGCACGCTGCAACGAGGCCAGCAGTGCCTCGCCTGTTCCAGTCACCCAGCACTTACACACCCCATGTTTATATGTCTTCGCCCTCCATAGTTGTTTATAACGCTCTTTCCAGCCCTCCGACGGCTTCAAGTGTTGCACGAAGGAAGTGAAGCAGCGTAGCAAAGCCAGAAAGTTCTCTGTCCTTGCGTCCTCGTCACGTTTTTGTAATTTCGAAGATGAAAAGCGAGTTCCGAGATCCAGGCAAAAGACAAACGAGAAAGTATGGTCAGGGAAATGATTCCGAAGGCACAGAACAAAAATGAAATATAGAATAAAAGCACGACAGATGTGGCTTTGATAATGGCGGGTCAAATATATATTAAATATTATTTTAACGCATCGTCGAGTTGCAATGTCCGTCACGTCACCGTCATCCTGATTAAAAAACGATCTATCTTTATAAATAAACATAGCTTTAATATAAAAAGACAATTAATTGAATTGGAATTGAAGAATTGAAGAATTTACAAAAAAAACAAATACCTGAAATATTTGCAGTGAGTCACGGCGTTATCACTCAGATAAGAGGAACCTATTGCACTTTGTGGACATTGCATTCACTGCAGCTATATTCCTTACTTACAATTAGTTTCCTCCCGTGTCTTACTCCAATTATATCCTGGTCATTATTGACAGACCGCCCGCATTTCGCAGAGAACAAAGTTCCAGGCGTATTACACAGCAGAATGAGGGTTGAACATTGCGTGCAGCATCGTTGTATGATAAAGTGTCTGGGATAGTGTTGGTCAGTACGTACTATATACATTGGTGTACGGACTTATCGTACAGGGAGTAACAGCGCATCCGGGGGACGTAAGCTATAGTATCCTTGGGAAATGGATGCTGCTTACCCTTGAGATTGTAGGGTAAGCATCGACGCGACTATTATATAGTGGGCACGTTCTGCTGGAACCTCTACTAGGAGTTCTGTGTGAGATATTTCAAAGGCTTACATGCTGTCTGGGTGGCTGGCTAGCTGGCAACCGCCAGCGGGCTCCTTGGTGTCCTGGCTCTCTGCTTGACCTCGCTACAGTTTACATTATGTATGTCATTGTAATCACCCTGCTTACGTGCAGCTCGAGATGTAACAGTGCAAATTACACAGCAACCAGCAAAAGAATGGGGTACGTCCCGGGTGTTTGTGTGAAATAGTTCTGATTTCAAGAAGGCGTAAGAAATATATCCTAAAGCCTTGCTATTATTACCACCGACCTGATTCTTATGATGCTTCTTCCATCAGCGGGCTCCTTGGAGTTCCTGGCTCTCTGCTTTACCTCGCTGCAGTTTACATCATGTATGTCATTGTAATCACCCTACTTACATGCAGATCGAGATGAAACAGTGCAAATTACACAGCAACCAGAAAAAGAATGCAGTACGTGCAGGGTGTTTGTGTAAAATAGTTCTGATTTCAAGAAGGCGTAAGAAATATATCCTAAAGCCTTCCTATTATTACCACCGACCATCATGATCATGCCCATTATCACCATCATCATGCTCATGATGCTTCTTCTATGCTACAGTTTGCATTGAGGCCTCATCGCAGATTGCCTGGTGCATCATGTATGTCATTGTACTCACCCTGCTTACATGCAGCTCGAGATGTAACAGTGGAATTACACAGCAACCAGAAAAAAGATGAAGAACGTCCAGAGGGACGGAAACATAGAAAAAAAATGATTTGTGTACGTGAAGCGTTGCATTGCAGGTAGTTTTGATGCCAAGTAGGTGTGAGAAATATATCCGAAAGCCTTGCTATTATTACTACCTGATCCTCAGTGCTGGCTCTTCCGTTTATATCGGTTAAGGTGCGCTCTGCCGCAGGATCGAAACTTACCGTTACTTCCCTTTTCTCTTCCTCCACATAATGCGAACAAACTACTCCCAGTGGACTTTCGAACTGCACTATGCGCTTCATAGGTCGCTTTCCTCAATCCCCCATAGCCTCGACCACCCTCCATACTTCTCAGTGTCTTTATCTCTGTCTTCTCGGCTTTTTCTTCCACCCTATTTTTTTGCCTCTCCCTGCATTCTCTCGTTTATCTCTCGTTCGTCTCTTTTACTGTAGCTTCCGTTCTCTTTATTCTTCGTTCGCGTGTCCTTAAACGCGTACGACAGCCGACCAACAATGCCGTACAAGCAGGCTTCTGGTGGTGTCAGATATAGCCACACGACTCTTGGGTATACGCCGTACACATATATGTATCACGTAGTATGTACGTACATGTATCGTAAATAAACTGTACATTCCACATCGCAGTACATCCCGTATATTCCTGGTTATAAAGGAGTGATTGCGTATTTACTGTGCATGGGACGCAGGAGCAAACCGTAAAAAGACTGCTAGTACGACTATCAAACCAGCCTTCTATTATCTTCATTTTAAAAACTCCTAGGCTTTTGTTAAAAAAAGTATAATATTGGAAAAGATAGCAAGAATGGAAGCATAGTAAGAAATTGACAAATAAAAATCGAGGATAACGTGTCACGTAAAAATATATTAAATTATACTGGCTTATGTGAATCACTGTAAATAAATGAACGTTAGCAGTGATGATTCTATCAATCAATGCGTATGCTATTCAATCACTTAAGTGCTCTCTTGAAAATTTTATGAGTTTGTAGCCATTGTTGACGATTTATTCGTCCTCTTATTGGTCGTTCGGAAACCGGCAGTTTTCTTGGTTTAGTATCAGTGAGATTTTACAGTTTGTCGTAGTCTGATATGAGCGTAGCTGTGCTGGTTAACCTCCGTTAGTGCAAGTCATTGTTTGAGCTATAAATCGCGTAAAGTATTTACTTGATGTATATGAGTTCAAACATGGGCTTCCATATTTTTCCTATTTACGCACGTATAGTCGCATAAACAATACACATCTGTGGTACTGCATTTTAAGCTGTCTTCATATTTGAGTTTAACATATCATATTTATGTGAGCACATGCCTTATGTGTGTAAATATATTATTTCCACGATGATCTATAGCATAATTTAAAATGGTGAATAAAATGACGGGAAATATGCAAATGTAATTCATGTTTCATAAAATTGAAAGTAATGTCGCTTCCAACAACTTCACTAGTGCCCATGGTTTGCTTTGCGAGCTGTCATGTATGAACGGAACGCATTGCACGTCAATCGTTAAAGAAGGATTAAAGGTTTAGTGTAGTCGTTATTGCGAGATTGCGCGAAACCTACGGCCCCCGACCATTCTGATATCTCCCAATGTTCAGGAGGATGATTGGCCACCTCTATACCCCCTCGTTTGCCTCTCTCGTATTTATACCTATAAATACCCGGACCTGAGCATTCGCTTGTTTTTTTTTTCATCCTTCATCCGACATTGCTGCATTTACATTCCATTTTTTGCGACCTATCGCTTTTTTATTCTGTTTCAAAAAGCTTTTCGATTCGACGAGCACCGAGCGCTGTCCACCCTCCCCTTATTTTATCGATTTTTCGACAAAAAACGCTCTAATATCCCATAATCATAGTTCTTATTTTCTTTACCTCGCCAGCGATTCACAGTATAGCTTTGTATTAAATTGGATATATGTGTGGAACGTTGCAGAGTAGAGACGACTATCTGTGGTATTATTCGGCATGTAATTGGTCGTGTATATTTGGACAAACGCAGAGTTGTATTCAAAAGAAACCAAGTTTTTCCAATATTTTCCGGGAATTAAAAGCGGGTGCGTTTTTATCGGTGGCAATGTTGGCCAGACAGCGGTAAATTAAGAAACTCGGTGTTTCTCCCCGAGGAAATACATGTGGAAGTGTCTGGCCCCTGGCTAGTTTCATACCGAAAAATAAAAGGAAGCGGTATAGCGGATGACCAAGTAGGAGGGCTCATCCCTATGTATAAAGCAGGAAAGCAGGATCGTGAGCCATATCGTTAATTAAAATCATTATCTCTGTTGGAGGCGGTGCTGGTCGTGCGTCGGAGACCGAGAGTAACACGTGGTCGGGATGCTTAACGGGCCGAGCGTGACCAGCGTCCCACGGTGAGCCAGCAGCGGTGCGAGCAGGTTCTATGTATATCGCGAACTCCGGTAGAATCCCACCCCCTTCAGACGCTACCGGAGTGACTAGTGACCACCTACTACTTGGTCAGCGCATTCCCTCCTCGATGCACCTCTGGGGAGGTCGATAAACAATCGAATACCTTGACGACGCTTTGGCAACCCTGCAATATATAAATGATAATCGTGATTGGAAGCATTATGAAAATTGTTCGTATTTCATTGATTTCATATTTTGAACTCTGGTAAAATCTGATGATGCCTTGGAAACTATGGAATATCCAAATAATAATTGTAACGGGAAGCATTGTCCCTGATAACACCGGATGAAAGGTTATGTGCAGTTCTCATATATGACTCTAAAGTAAAGCTTTTCAATGATCAGTCCACCTTTTACAGGAACAATGCTAAGATTAACTTTCAATGACGGAACGCATTCAATAACGAATGCTTTTTTGGACTTTAATGCACTAAATCCTCATAAATGGACCCTTAGATGTTGTCGACGTACCAAAATTGAAAATATTTTATTGTTTTAAAAAGCATCCTATAAGATACACGAATTAAAATAGCTTTAACTGATACGCATACTCACAATTAGGTTTTTAGTTTGTGAGTATAGAGGGCACCCTAAGCCGACTACAAATGACGTCATCATAGTGCGGTGTGGCAAAGATAAGAGGACTCGATCAAGTTAGTCTAAGAACAAGAAATACAGAAAATGATTTGTACCTTTGGGAGGAAGTCTTGCCGTACCTTGATCCGGCTGATCTCACGCAATCACCATTTAAGCGCTGCTCCTGACCTTTTTCCTTATCGGCGTTGACCAGCAATGTGAACCTCATACTCGATGGTTCGCCTTGTCTTGTCTCTACGTTTCGTCGATTTTCATGCCAGTCGATGACCATTTTCACACCCAAGAAACTTGCGTCCCAATCCAAATCCGGTATTGACGTCTGAAGAGGATTAACGGTCGTCCGTTTAGTTGACGTTCATTTGTACCCCAGTTGTATCTATAGATAGAACTTACTGTGCCTCAGGGTCATATTGTTCCTTGCATTGCATCGCGACCGCGAGTGCAATGTCAACATGTACCATCTTTGGTCAGATTCGTGCCAGGGTAACATTGTTCTACCAGGGCATTCGGCGTGGCGGATCGACCGCATATCCAATAGGCGCGGTGGGCCCAACTGTATCCACCAATCCCGCAAGAGCTATATTAACAGTTTCGATAGGGCGATAACTTGTATTATACGTTTTAATCAATGCGCTACCAGGAATGACGACAAAATTTGAAAAAAATGTTAGGCATGTGACATTTGAAACAAAAATGTTTTTTCTGTATAAAAGCGTTGAAGTTCAGACTCGTCTGAACTTTAATGCGCTGGTTGAAAAGACTCGTCTCTTCGACCCAGAAGATCAACGCACGTTTATTACTACATTTGCATTATATATTTTGTCGTGAATCAATTCGTCGCGGGCTGTTTTATTTATTTATTTCTGACTCGCGGGTAATAACCCAATTACTGGGAGCAGGGACTGGCCCTGGGCTCTATATAAATCGTTCAACAGTGGCGAAAACAGCCAATCGGTAGGCTCGTACAAAAATATAAATAGACTATGAATTTGACTTGAGACTATGCGTTGAAATGTAAATGCAATAAAAAGAGTGAGCCGTTTGACATTTTTTACAAAAGTATAAAAATTAAAATGCAAAAAAAAGAGTGAGCCGTTTGACATTTCTTACAAAAATATAAAAATTTAAATGTAAAAAAAAGAGTGAGCCGAGTGACATTTCTTACAAAAATGTTAATTCTGTACAAGAGCGTTGAAGTACAGACGAGTCTCTTCAAGCCTCGAGGATCAACGCACGTTTGTAACTACGTTTGCTAAATATCTCAAGAGCAGAAGCGTTCCGCGGGGCGTAATGAGCTGGAAAGTTAATTACCAAGCGCGTCGCCCACTGTGGAGGATGACTGTTATAATACGAGAGTTAAACACGAGGTATAATGCTGCTTTCATTGTACACATGTTCACGGTAAATGCTGCCTGTGTCGCTAGGCCCGGAGCGATGAAAATTTCGTCTAATTGAAAGTAATCCCGAAGATGTGGTCCTACGTTTTCCAGCAGCTAATTAAACGAAGTACCCGCTTACTTGCTCAGCGTGGACGTTGGGGCTCCGTTGGCGAAAAATATCAGAAAGAACCCGTAAGCTTCCGCGATAAAGATGGAGAGGGGAAAGGGCAAAGGAATGAGAAGTAGCAGAATGACAGGAAAGCCCGAAGCAAGTTAGCGTAAGAGAACGCCGTGGACCGGGGAAAAAAATCACGAAGCGGAGAGTAAAAGAGAAGCAGGAGACCAGCGGGGCGCCGCTGAGTTTCAAGCTCCCGGTGCGATTAGCATGGGAAGCTGCTTGTGGCTTGTGGAGTTGAAAAGAGATAGCGGGACGTGTTCGCCGTCGTGATGCGGGAGAAAGTTTTCCGAGGGCGCTCGGCTGCCGGGCACCGGGTGAGAGGGTAATAAATTATTTTTTCGCTACCGCTGGTTTTACTCCTACGGCGCCTCTATATATGATCTCTCTTTGCTCTCGTCCTGGAGGTGTTGGAATCAGGCACCTCGCGAGACTGAGAAAAAAAAGCGACGCGGTATCTGCGTAAAAAGTAAAATAAACCCGCACGTCTGCGAATTCGAAATGCTGGTTTTTCGCGAGGATGATAGCAGAAATAAGTTGCAAAAAAATGGAAATTAGCGAAAATAGTGAATTAAGGGTTGGTTCTCTTTGCTGATAGATAGGTTACTATGCTCACTTTTTTCTAAGCATTTTTCCAGTTTCTGTC
This sequence comes from Itoplectis maculator, assembly GCA_964034905.1. Lineage (NCBI taxonomy): Eukaryota > Metazoa > Arthropoda > Insecta > Hymenoptera > Ichneumonidae > Itoplectis > Itoplectis maculator. Next base: position 5,129,248 of record OZ035859.1, read on the forward strand.
ATTTATTTTTTACTTATTTTTTTTTCATTTGTTATCTATTTGCTTCGGTTTTTTCCATTTATTTCCGATTTCAGGATTTTACCTTATTACTTTAACCTTGTTATCGTTTTCAACAAGAAAACTTGGAAACTACGACAACACTTTGGTAACTTTGGTAACAGTATAGATTCTGGATTTGTTACATGCTACAATCGTATGTACGTGGCTATATTGTACATACACATCCTCGACACAAGTTTTTGAGCACTGTTGCCAATTCTCCAGCGTCGCCAAGTGTCGCACGTGCTGCAGTTCGTTTTTTTTTTTTTCTTTTCTACTACACCACAACATCCAGGTAGTGACTCTATAGTGAGCCAGAGCGGTGGATACAGCCATAAGGGATAAGGCAGTAATTGGGTTTTAACCAGTTCTCTACGTGGCGTTTCCGAGTCCTCGTGGAATACTGTTCAGCGCTTCCGCGTGCTGTACTTGGAACCGAACCGCCCCTCGTGTACAGTGCGGTTTCCTCAGACGCGGTTTCCGGTTTGTCTGCACAAAGAGATTAATCGTATACGGGTTGCAAACTGTGAGGTAAGAGCGGATATATGCGCCTCCCTTTACACCCGTACATCAATATGTCTATTTGAAATATCGCAGTATCCCTTTGCTGCAACTACTGGAATTCGGTGTTTTTACTTTCCCTAAATTTGAGGGTTGCGGTTTCAACAGCAATTATCGTAGATCAAAATATTCATTAACACTAGATGATTATAATCCTGTAATTAGCCATATTTTTGTTTCCAGAGTAAAGTCTTCTCATTGAAGGAAAAGTGTTGCATCGTAAATACATTTCCTAACAAGTGCGGTCGACTAATCTCAAGCGCTTAAAGTTGCTTCGCGGTTCACTGCAATCTGATACTTTTTGCTTACGTAGTTGTATCCACGTTATCATAATATACGTTGTACTCCTGGAAGAAATCTTGTTTTATGTCAGCCAACTTTCTGGACTTTGACAATTTTCCAAGTTAACAAGGATACGCAGTTGCTTCGCTTCGGTTCGTCGATAAATTGATTCTGGATAGTCTACCACCTGTGTTACTACTTTAAAGAACTTTTAGCCTTATCACAAAGCGCCTGGTCGGTACACCATAACTTTCCGGGCTGCTTGTACCATGCCAGGTTTTTATTTTTAGTTTACTTATAAGGATATTCGTGCCTCTTCTGATTTTAATGAAACTTAAATGTGTTGTAGAACTTGAAAACCCGAAGGGTGCGTATTTTCTAACGTCGTAAGAACAGTGGGTGATAATGAAGTTTCATCCAGAAGAGGTAAACTTATAAGTTTGTACCGAGGAAGCAATTGAGATCGGTTTATAGCTTGAAGACAACATCATTGACTTCATATTTTACTACATTTCGAAATTCAGCTATAAATTTTATCGCAAAATATCAAAGGCTGCATTAATCGTTATGTTAAATATCAGATGGAAAGTATTAACTGTTTCTTTATTATCACTCTTTCTGTGATTAATCAGTCGACATCATCACTGACGACGTCTTCTCAAAAGAGGCCAAACTAAATGTAGACTGGCACTTTTTATTCATTAGGTATGAAGAGACTTTGCTCACAATTACAAACAAACATTTCTCATAATAAAAACTCTGGAAACATAACCAAAATTTCCCTGCTCCGTGGCTCAAAGACATTATTCTCTACGCACGTAGCAAGCTCCTTGAAGAACCTGTTTACACGTTCCAACAGTTACGTATCACCGTCCAGAAAGCTTTCGGTAAGCTCACGGTTCCTTCTCCAGTCGAGGGATTTGCCAAAGTTTCAGACACTCGAATACGTCAGCAGTCTCGAGAAATTCTTGGAGAATACAAGATAAAATCTACAAAGTACGGACAGTCAACTCCTGTGATGATATAGTACTTACGTCTTTCATATTTCGTAACTCTTAACCCAGTTTTGAGGTGCCCTCTATAGAGCATACTTATGGGCTGGACAGGGTAACTTGAAGTTGAGTTCGCACATTCCACATTGCACTTTCTCTCGCTGTCATCAAAATGTTACTATTTTAATTTACGCTCAGAGCACTTTTAGAGCGCAAAAGAAAAAATCTTCATCATTTGTTCTCTTCAAATCTGCTACAAAAAAATGGAACTCCGCTTGTCGTGATAAACCCCCAAAAACAAAAAATAAGAATCATTAATACGATTTTTTAAAGAATATTATTATGAAATATGAAAACAGGCAGTATTTTTAAATAATAATATCACAGTAAATTGTAAATAAATTGTTGTTCTCAACAGCACTTCACAAAAAAATGGTATCATCGTGACCATGTCTTCTGCAATATTTCACCATAATGTCGTGACATTATTTCCATTCTAACAAACTATTCCGAACCAGTTGTGCAATATTTTGTGCTATGTGGATAGATTCGGGTTTATGCGGGGCACAGATGAGAAACGAGTGTGGCGCGTGATTCTCCGAGGATAATGCGATATCACGTAACGGCAGCTATTTGGAAAAATGAGGACGTGTGCCGGTTTTATATGATAAGATGTATCGCATAAAGATAGAACGGTATACGAAGAAGGTACGGTGTTACTATAATGCATGTGGCATAGGAAAAGGGAATAGGCAATGGCGCACCCGGTATATGCGGGGCCAGTGTGCGAAACCTCTCCCCCGATAGTCCGCAATGCGGATCTTCTATCCTCCAGTTCGAACGTGCACACGCGGGTGCTCGCGAAGGACTCGCAAAAAATTGTTCGCAACTCTCTTTTCTGGGTTGGGAAATGGGTCTCGAGGACGTTGCCTCATTGTGGCCATCACTCTGGCTTTTCGTTTTCTCTCTCTCTCTACTACTTCCCCCTTCCGCCCCTCAACGTTAGTTCTATTTTCCTCGCTTCCACCCTGTCTCTCGTCTTCACTCGGCCTCTTCCACTCCGCCCCATCATACATCCCCCTCCGCCCACTCCCAAACTGGTTCTGTGTACCCGATGCTTGCCAAAGCGTGAGGCTATATTTTGAGAGCAAAGAGGACGAGAACGCGATTACAAGCTTCGACCTGTGACCCAATAACCCCTTTACCAGACCAATATGCGCTGTCCAGAAGCCACAGGGAAGCGGAAAGTCCTGAGAATGCACCACCGGTCACTTTAATGAATGGATCTATTCATGAGTCGCTTCGATTGACAACGAACGCCATTCCATGAAAAATATTTTCCCAGCTATATATACATCTCTGTTTCAGATTCATAAATATTTATCATTTTTCTATATTTATGTTTCAGGTGAGTCGTGAGAAAGAAATACAGTTTTGCGAGACCAAGTACTATATTCATGGAAAGTGGTAAGATCTAGACATAACCTTTGCTACTGCATTATCGAATTTTATTATTTTTCAAGTGATTTGTAAATAAGTTACAAGTTATAAATTGGGAAGGGTTTATCTCAAAACGATTCGTAGTCGAGACTGCTCTTTCTGCATACTTAATCGCATTTCTATTTTTACATCTAAAATTCGGATAATAGCGACGACTCACATTATATTGTATTGTCATTAGAATTGCTCCAAGCGCTATCATCTTGTCTACGTTGTTAAGTTTATCAAGAGATGCAAAAGTACCGGGGTGTTCACAAAAATTAGCGTTCTACCACTGCAAACGTCCTGAAACTGTATATCGTCACTCAAGTTAGATCTGTAGGCTCAAAACGATTAATTGAGTTTGTGACATTCAGTTACTCAGCATTTAAGGGGTTGAGTATTTCCCAATTGTGAGCACTGGGAGGACAAAGCCAGCATGGGACATTGGGTGTGGCACCTTAGTGATGAGGTCGTACTTTCAATGCATAGAAACTTGCACCTTGATTCACCTCATGTTTGATACTCAAGTAGGATGATGGATTTCCGAACGGCAGAAGACGCCCAAGATGCGACAGGATGACAGAGAAGCAAGGGATGCAGGTTGAGAGTCTTAGGATTGAGATTGATCGAGAAAGGTGTGCTGTCATGATCCCGATAGGATTTTAATGACCCTTCTATATATATGTATAGATACATACATCTGCATTGTAGATGGTGACGCTGATCGCTTCGATACTGGCGAGGTAGCCTCGCCGATCGGTAGCCTAAACTATATCATCCGTGCCCTCGAAAGATCCTTTCGTCTCTTAAAAGAATCGTGAATAACGCTTTAGATTTTCTTAAGTAGAATCTCAGATTTATTCCCAAGCGGAAAAACTGAGGATTTACACGTTCAAGTAAAATTCTACCTGGACTTGTTTCGGTACGTCTCTTATAGTAGGAGCTAATCTTGTATTAAAGCTATCTTGATAAACACCGAGAGATAAGACTGGCCTATCGCAACCTGTGGCTGTAAGAGTCTCACGACACTCGGAAGTTTCATCAGTCGGGTATTTCAACATGATTGTAGGGAAAGAGGGTGGTTGAAGGGGAACCGTGGATGGGCGTCGTCGCCAAAACGAGAGTCGCACGACAAAATGGAGGCTCGAGGATCTTTCTCGCTTTCACAGAGCGAGACCGATCTTTTCATCAGCTACTTCATTAGATGGAACGATCCTCTCGCGAATGGTGACAATCCCATTACCCAACGAGGCGCTCCTGAACACGCAAGCCTAAGCGGCGCGCCTCTTAACGTCCAATCTTCGAGGAATGTGGGAGCTCCTTCAGTGCGGTGGAAAACGAAGATGTCGGCGAAAGCGACTAAGGTGTCACAAGAGGAAGAAACGCACATTCAACATTTCCGAGTGCCACTATCTTACTATCATTGTCGCCGTCGTCATCATCGTCATCGTCCTCGAAGAAACTTCCGCATCTGGATCTTCTTATTTTTTCTCCCCTCCGTTGGCTATTCTTCTTCTACCTCTGAACCCTCCTGAACCTCTCTGAATTGATCACAGGCTTCACATCACCCAAAAATACGGTCGTCCTTCGTATATTGATTCCCAAACTCTATTCTGCTTTATTGTTATCAGTGGAAATATTTATTTCTGAAACAGAGGTCCATTCATCCATCTGATGTAAAAAAAATTACAAGTCTCTATCGCAGCATTTTCTGATCAATAACTATCAAAACCTTAATTGTTTCCCCAGCACCTAATTATCATTATTTGCTTCATGTACAGCATTTAGTCCTTATTTATAAAAAATGTCAATACCATTTCACTACATTAAACCATCTAATCAATCGACTGAGCCAACGAGACCAAGAATAATACCCGAATTGGTGAACGCAGAGCAGAAGTGAAAATCGGTTGAAAGCTTTATATGTTGAATAGAGATTTAGAGTGCGGTTAAAATCCACTTTTATAGAATAAGCCACTGGGCAACCCACTAGCTTTCAATTGAAAATGAGGAAATGGGTCGGGGTCAAACGAACTAGAGTGTGGAGACTGAACGTTTTAAATCACGAATAAAACGTAGAATCGAGTTTTGAGATAATACGAGTGACGTAACGCGACGTGTATGGATAAGAACCGTGTGCAGTAACGTCAGTGGTAACTGCCAATGGGCAGAGGGTATCAGATGCGGACAGCGGAAAACGTTTGGTTGATTTGCTCAACCGCGAGCTGGCACATCCTCGCCATTCCTGTCATATACAGGTATACGACTGTATCCAGGATAAAAATGTACGGTTTTCCAGAGAAAAAAAATATATATTTGGCCGCACGAATATATCTTGTGTCGGGTTTGTGGCCGCGGCCAATAACGATCCATGCCCCAATTCAGAAGAGAGAGCAAATGCCAGAGGCAGGCCGTTGGGGTAAAAGGGAGAATGAGAGAATATCGCGCGACACCTTTGACATCGTGATCATTTACAGACGAGAAGCACCAGACTGAGGGGTGAGCAAGGTAGTCGTCGTCGCACGACACATACAGAGGTGGAGAAGTACGTTCGCATTCATCCGTACACTATACGAAAGCAATTAATCGTGGCCACAGATCGATATGCTTGAGAGACTCCAAGTATTCGTAACTTTCGTATATGTATATTGCCATAGGTATAGGCAGAGACTATATACACTAGTATCATTCAGGCTATAGAGAAATAGGTGTATAGTGTGTATCATACTGTGAGACTGGGCTTTACCGAAACATTCCATAAAGAGGCGTGAGAGGTGACCCAAACATTACTGCATGCTGCAACGGCAGAGCGGCATCGGGGCCGTCCGCTAATGGCGGGCGTAGCCAATCGTTCGTAGTTGCTTGGACAGCCGCCAACTCGTATCCATCCCTCGATCCTGCCTCTCTTCTGCTGTTGCTGGCACACTCACCCTTTGCCTCTCCTCTCTTCGGCATGCCAGGATACCGCTCCGCTCCCCTGAACGATTCGCAGGGCTCTAGCAGCTGGATATATGCGGATCATGTATATCCGTGGGGAAGGACGAATGAATGATAACCATGAGCGTAGGGAAGCATGAAGGAAGGGAAAAAATGGATAAAGAGCAACCTGCAGCCAGAAACGGTGGACCCAAGTGGTCAGTATCACAATGGTGAACGTTCGTGAAAGCAGAACGATGCATTTATGGAATGTGTAGCCGCAATACCCCGGGGATGCATCTGGGCGCAGCGCATTGAAACTTCGCGGATCATCCAACTTTGCTCATTAATTCGTCTTCCAGGAATTTCCCAAGCGAGCCAGCTTTGAGTAATGGGTATCGTCGACAAATGACAAAGGAAGTGGTATAAATGGATAATGGAAATGGGCACTATTTCTTTAAATCCATACTGCTAATACATGATTTACACATGAATATGGCCCAATGCGCCAATGCTTAAGGAATTAAATGTAGCAGGTGCAGAAACAGAGTCAATCTTCTCTGCACTAGTTCTAACTGGTGTCTCCATCTGCTAGCACTTTCCACATTGACGATTATCGCTAAGCCATAAACAGTAACGATGTTAGCTGATGTGCTGCGTTTATTTTATGGTTATTGCTGTGATGTGATGGCTTGATTCTATTAGTAAAATTCTGGTAAAATGTAACACAAGTGACTCGTATAGAGCGTTTGACTAGCAAAGCTCAGCCAATTCGCTACGTTTTCCAGCAGACGTTTCCCTGCGCCGTATTTTCCACGTCCTCTAGCTTCTTATATTGACTTTCCTTTTGCCTTTATTCTACTGCAACGTTGTTAGTATCCGTTCCAGTCGTAGCCTTTCTCGTCTCATCCGCTATTATTCCACCTACGTCTACATCTTCCTCGACGAATCATTCGTTTTCTCCTGCCGCTCGAAACGCTAGTTTTCCGTCTGTGCGACTTCCTCTAGCCCTTTCTCTTTTATTTTTCTCTAAGCTGAGATGAGATTGGATTTTTATGCTGGAACGCTCGCTTTACCCGCAAGGTAAAGGACCGACATTCACCGTTCTTCTATCTCGACTCTGGTATCCCTTCTAATCCTACCTATATGTAAGGGTACCCTTACATGGAATACATACACGCATATAGTGGGTATACAGCGCACAAGGGTGAGTAGTTCCGCGGTCGATTGCAAGTATTACATCTTTCGGGGTCACAGGCCACCCTTGTCTGACAATCCGTTGACCCGGAAGGCGTCACTTCCCCTTTCCAAATGTATGGAATCGCTGCAGGCCTAGCAACATCCATCCCTGTGTATGCATAGCCACTCCGAAGGGGTTTCCTTTTGCCATGGCTAAGTGAGAAAGTTAGACCAAATAACAGGTCTCCACGCGACCTATCTCTATTCTTATTCCTGGAGGTTGATCTTCCTGATGGCACTTGCATCTGTGTTGGTTCGAGTGTCCGTGTCATTCATCAACGCAGCTCCGCACCAAAGTAGTTCCGCGGTCGATTGCAAGTATTACATCTTTCGGGCCACAGGGCACTTACTCTTGTCTGACAATCCGTTGACCCGGATGGCGTCACTTCCCCTCTCCAAATGTATGGAATCGCTGCAGGCCTAGCAACATCCATCTCCGTGTATGCATAGCAACTCCGAAGGGGTTTCCTTTTGCCATGGCTAAGTGAGAAAGTTAGACCAAATAACAGTTCTCCACGCGACCTATCTCTATTCTTATTCTTGGAGGTTGATCTTCCTGATGGCACTTGCATCTGTGTTGGTTCGAGTGTCCGTGTCATTCATCAACGCAGCTCCGCACCAAAGTAGTTCCGCGGTCGATTGCAAGTATTACATCTGTCGGGTCACAGGCCACCTACTCTTGTCTGACAATCCGTTGACCCGAAGGGCGTCAATTCCCCTTTCCAAATGTATGGAATCGCTGCAGGCCTAGCAACATCCATCCCTGTGTATGCATAGCTACTCCGAAGAGGTTTCCTTTTGCTATGGCTAAGTGAGAAAGTTAGACCAAGTCGTAGCTCCACGCAACCTATCTCTATTCTTATTCCTGGAGGTTGATCTTCCTGATGGCACTTGCATCGGTGTTGGTTCGAGTGCTCGTGTCATTCAACAACGCAGCTCCGCCAACCAACACTATTGCCAGCAACGCTTCTAGCAATTCTGGCAGTTGATATTGCTGTGGTGGTGGAAGTGACGGCGAAGTGATGCCCCGTAGTATATACCGCGCTCCACGGTATATACCATGGCAAAGTATCGTCGGACTACCTCCCGGACAATAGCCGTCGTTCCCCTCTTATATGAAAACAGCTCCCGGCGATATCTCGTTTCAGGGACACAGGAACGTTTCATACCACCTTCGGCTATGACGGGCTACGGGATCCACGAGTAACGGAGAAAAGAGAAAGAACGAGCAGCGTAAAAATGAAAAATGTTGTAGGAGAGGAACAAGTACTTGGATATCGGTATTAGTAACAGGTATATATGCATGTAGTGACGCATCTTGTATATAGTCTATCGATATGGCCTAATTCTAAAAGGGACTTTCTGGTTGTCTTACTTCAATGCAAAAATCCATACGTCAAAATGTTACATTTTTGTATATGCGAAGAAGGGAATTCTGATCGATTTCAATAATGGACCAGAAGCTTATGTATATGCTGAGTTTCATAGTTCGACCTGCTTAGAATTATAAAAACTAGTATAAACTTAGACATGAATATAGTGTTTGCATTAACCAATGCAATCGCGACAAGTATCCCCAAGAGATGTGCCCAGATTATGCTGTGGCCCAATAGCCTCTTACGTCCGGTTTCGTCCTCAATTTGCTTGCAATATGCAATTAAGTATTCGACGATGTTCTTATAGACATATATTACACTGTATATATTGGGACAAGGTAAGGGAGGTCGCGGAAATCCTTCCATCCTCGAAGTTTCCCCTAGCACTTTCGTCCGGGTAAGACCATACCGCGCTATCTAGGTATATGGGACTGTATATTATTGTACCCATCATCGCAGAGAGCTTCATCCATTCCCCACCTTCGTTCATCCACCTCCTTCTCCTCGTAGTCTTCTTGGATGTTGGTGCGCAATCCATGGCTGCTTCATCAGCGGATAATCAAGACCCACCACCACTACTAAGACCAATCTTACTGCGTACTACGAAGACGCCGCAAATTCCTGATACCCAATATACATATATGCTATCGCATATCATGGACATTTAATTAATGGGGTTTAGAATTGCTTGTAGCTAATTACAAAATATATTTTTGGCTGGTATTAATGATTTTCTGTAATCTAATCTTGCTGCCGCTTTAAAAGCGACGATGGTTTAAGGGATACAAGGAAAACAATAGACCCTGATTTTTTTAGGTATATGTGATGACTTATGAACAACAGCGTAATTGCTACTAGATCTCTATGGTAGAAAGGTTATTAACAAGAGATGAGAATGGAGCGATAATTCACGTTCCGAATGATTCACGTTTCGACCTGGGCCAAACTGTGTCTGGGAATTCCGAGTATGCAAGGTTACGGGGACCACAAATCGCCTGAGTTATTGCTTTCGATAGTATTGGATCCGTAGCTTACGTCGTTACAGTATAACAGAGAAATATTTGAGGGTGTAACTCAGAAACTCAGCTTTAAGTTTTTAAACCTATAACACTATATTGCTTTCTCTATCATACCTTGTGAAATATTTCTACGCAAACGTAACATTGTAAACAGATGTAGTTTCGGTAAACGCGTTTTATTATGGCGTCCAAAAAATCTACGAAAATAAATTACAAGTAAAGCCGTTTTTCATGACTCAATTTCATAACTAAATCGTTCTCCACTAAATATTCATATTATTGACAAAATAGTAAATATGTAATTCCGTAAATGTGCAAATGTCTGGATTCAGTAATCAATCACTGCCTCTGAATATTCATATTATTGACAGAATAGTAAATATGTAATTCCGTAATTGTGCAAATGTCTGGATTCAACAGTCTGTTATCAGTAATCAATCACTGATAAAGTAGCAAAGTGAAGAAGCGACGTGGCTTAAAAAAAATAGAGTGATTTTTCTGGAGAGTTCAGCGGGTCAGTTGTTACGGTTTTATTTCCAGTGTGGTTTACTGGAGCGACCGCAGGTGCTAAACTATTCGTCGGAGCAATGGCGAAGTAAACTAAACGTGAGAAACAGTAGTCATCAGAACCGGCAAGTAGCTGAGTGTGCCAATGTTGGTGGAGAACGATCTCCGTCACCGAACGTGCGGAATCACCAAATTCCAACTTTTTAATTGTTATAACTCACCGCTTGAGTTTACTGCCATAGTGGAAGCTGACTGTATATTGTGCAGTCAAATGCGAGATCACAATCTTGGTTTCCCAGTCTCTCTCTGAAAATAAACTCCGAAACGTAGGTTTAGTGGTGCTGAAAGCAGAGTGAACGCTCAATACACCCTTTTGGTTGATGCGGACCAATGCAAACGTCTTCCATTGTACAGAATAAAAGAGATGTATGGTAGATCGTTCGCAGACAACATCGGAGCCAAATAAGTTCAAACTTGTACTGAGAAAACGGCGGATCAAGTTTGCAAGCTCACACACTTTAACATGCAGCCCAATGGCAGACCACACACAAGTTTACAAGTAAATCCCGTTTCAGAACTGCCTCTTCCTCTCTCGGGAATTAAGGAAAGCTTCGATTCTGTAATCACGGATCCTCTCATTCCTTGCAATTGCCTTGCTTTTCTATTTCTACACTAGCGATTTTTAT